>JAODLD010000042.1:2094886-2110535 GCA_026781065.1 Mormyrops boulengeri | reverse complement strand
CGTGGAAGCCAGGCCAAGCCACTAATTATCCCCCCTCCCCCCACCTCGATGTGCTCCTGCTCAGTCACCACACTTACGGGACAACATTACAGTTAAACACGGACGGCGTTTCCTGAATGCTTACAGAATACAATACAGATAAGGAACAGTGGGACTGAAAAACAGCAGTAATTCAACCCACAGGTAATGCTAAAAACGTGCTGATGTCGGGCTAGGACATGGGACACCTAGATAAAACATATAGGAGGGGAGAGCTTGCCTCAGCAGAGCATCCCATAATAACCATGACAAATGAATGAGCCCAGAACACCCTGCAGTCAGTAAGAACAAGCTTTACTCTTAAAAAGCAGACACATGAAAGCACACAAACACCCACTGTGGCCCTCCCCACCCCATAAGGTATTGAGACACCCAGACTCACCACTTTGGCCTTCTGGGGTCCCGGGGCCAGGTCCTCGCCTGTTTTCTGAGGCCCCGGGGCAAGGTCCTCACCAGCTTTCCTTGGTTTGGGTTCGCCAGTGGTCGGGGTGCCGGGCAAGGAGCCGGACCCCTCTATGGAGGGGCTGGCTGGTGTCTCTGCGACATTCAGCGCCAGGATGTACTGTTTGGTGACGTCCTCCAGGGAGGGGGTCTGCTCTGACAGGCATGGTTTGGGCCGGGTCGGCGTGGGGACGCTGATGGGGACACCGTCATGGGGGACTGGGGGGCCCTCCGGAGCCACGATGGGTGTGAAGGTGGCAGGCTCACTGGCATGCCGTACATGTTTGCCCCGTGGCGTGCTAGACTGCTCAGGGTCGCTGGTCTGCCGTGGCGGTGCCGCCAGTACCCGGGGACCTCTCTTTTTGTAACTACGGCGTGCCATGCGGGGGGACAGCACCTCTGCCAGCTTGGGGTCGAAAGGGAGACAGGGGGCTGCCTCAGTGGGGCTGGGGTCCTGGGCCAGTGGTAGCACATGCTCGGAGCGTGGCCAAGCTTTGCCGTCCGCCCGGTGACGCCGATGCTCGCCCAGCTCCGCCAGTTCGTCCCGCTGCTCTGACAAGATGGGCTCACTGCTGCAGGGCAGGATGGCCTGCTCCGGCTCGCAGATGGGCTCACTGGAGTCCACAAAGCCTAGTCCATCGGGCCCCGCTGGCTCACCACGCCGGCTCGGATCACTGAAGGATTTCTTCTTGCCGGCTTTGCCGTTGGCCTTGTCATCGCAGAGCTTGTCCATGGCGCCGGGCTCATGTACGATGCTGCGCAGGAGTGTGCTGTAGTCCCGTGGTGACTCACTGCACACCGACAAGTCACTGGCAGCACTGCCTGTGCCCTCCCATGGTGCCGGGATGCCCGCCTTGGCGTTCAGCGAGCCCAGGAGGTTGCTGTCCACAGAAAAGTTCTCTGCGTCCTCAGGGACGGAACGCTGGCGGTGTGGCATGGGGTCACTGAGGGAGCGGTACGCCTCCCCGTTTGACTCCCCATTACTCCCGTTGCTGGAGTCTGAGCCGTTGGTCCCAGCTGAGGAGAACTTCCTCCTGCGACGGAGGGTGCTGGGTGTGGAGGGGGTTTCTAGGGGCCCTGGGCTGGTGTTTTTGTGAGGCCCTGGCTCACTGACGATTGCCACGGCCTCATATTCGGTCCTCACTGCCGGCGTTGGGACACTCTTCTCCGGCTTCAGCTCCAGCGCCCCCTCCTGGTACAGGCCCGATTGGCTCCATGCGGTCAACGTTTGCCCCAGGAGGTCTGTGCCTGACGAAGCTCCGCATGAGCCGGTCTCGGGCTCAGTCACTATCCCTTCGTCGGTCAGGCTGGACTCGTGCCCAGATGACTCATCCATGGACTTGTCATAAAACACATTCTCGTCAGATCCCCCCTTTCCTAAAAGCTTCTCGCCGTCTTGCGTCTCTCCTGCAACTGACATGGCTGTGTCCTTCTCTGCTACATCTCCACTCCTCCGTTCATCCTGCTCCTCTTTCTCTTCATCCTCTTTCCTTTGGAAATTTTCATCTTCCTCCCGATCCATCCCAAATAAATCCTCATCCCGAGCCCCCATCTGACAGATGTCCCGAATCACCTGTCGTGCCTCCTGGATGTATTGGTCTTGCAGAGGCGTGGGCATCTGTTCCTCGTAGTCATAGTCCCTCTGGCAGTCATCGCTCTGTACCTCCCTGTCAGGCACCAGTGCCTCCCCATGCCCAGGTATGTCCAGGTGTTGCTCTGAGTTGCTCCTCTTCGCTGTCACACCAGAAAAATAGCGCCGCCCTAGTGGCTTGTCAGAGTAAGTGAATGACTTGGCACGTCGAAGGGTGGCGGTGAGGTCCTTGAGGGACAGGCGGCCCTGTGCGGATCCCTGGCTCCTGGCCCCCATTTTATACACTGGGGAAGCGGCTGAGTTTAGCCCGCACCTGTCCTCGTTCTGATCTGCACCCACACGGCCTTTCTTTCGAACCCTGAGCTCAGACAGGTCTGTCTTGAGGAAGCTGAGCAGGCTGAGTGTCTCTGAGGTGATGTCCGGGTTCGACATGGACATCCGCTGCTTCTCCTTCTCACTGCTGAGGTCGCGACGCAGAGCCCAGGTCTCCAAGGCTGTGTTCTCACCACCTGCGGTTAACAGGGGTCTGGACCAGACACGGGTACGGGGGAAATTGTCCCCATAGCCGAAGCTGGGAGACCTGTACATGGCAAAGTTGCCACGGAAGGCCTTGCATGTCCCAGAGGTAACACTGGCAGCAGATGAGTGGTCCTCATCCTTCAACGTCTCTGTGCTGGAGTATCTGCTGCTGCTTCTGGAGCCACACGGGCTGAAGGAAGGGATGCTGACCTTGGACACGCGGGACACCACTGGCACAGGGGTGGGGGTGACTCCGTCGGAAACCCCCCTGTAGAGCCTGCCAGGGCGCTCCCAGGGCTGCCCCGACAAGCAATGCCTGCTTTTGGGCCTCTCGGAGCGCCACCCCACATGCTCCCCATCCCCCGGAGGCTGGAATCGCTTGCTGGGCTCCATCACAGGGACCCCGTCGCTGTCGTCCGACTGCCCATAGTCCTTGGCTGGCCCCGCCCCACTGTTGCTCCTCTTCTTCCTCCTTAGGGATCTCCTCCTGCTGCTGTCTCTGCCGGGGCTTACTGGCACAGGGCTGTCCTCCTCACTGGCCGATGACCTCCCTGGGGACCTGGCCCGGGTGCCATTTTTGTTTCGGGAGAAAGATACAGCTGCCCCAGCACGTCCGTATGAGTGACTTCCCCTGCTACACCCTTCCTCCTCCTCGTCTTCCTCACCCGAACTGGGACCTGAATGTGCTGGTGCCACAGAGGGGGCAGCCTGTGGTTTACAGGAACTATGCGAGGAATGTAAGCTATCCAGTGGCTGTGTCTGCTCCTGCGGGTGCTGCTGTCGTCCTGGTGAGGGTGCACGGCCTGCCAGGCGGGGGGCCACAGAGCTGCTGCGAGGCGGGGGTGCCGGCGGAACGGGCTTGGGGCCCCGACTCTCTTCACGGGTCTCGTGGGGGTCCGGTCCCTCGTCTGAGTAATGCCTCGTGTTAAAATGAGAGTTCAGACCCTGATATTGGAGGTGCTCGCCTTCCTCAGCTGAGGGGACTTTAAGATCTGGACCATTATCTTCCTGCCGAATGTGTACCCGGCCGATATGCCATTCTCTGCGGTCCGGTCGAACCGTATCCTGGACCCCAGGGCCCCGGTGACTGGGAGGTTTTGGTTCGTCGCCGTCGGAAGTGGACCTGTACTTTTTCCTGTTACTGTCCCCAAACAGTTCTCTAATTTTCGGCACACTCGGCCAGTTCGTCAGGTCCACATGAAACAACTCGCCATGGGTCGAAAAGTATCCCCGGTGCGCTCTGCAAGGCGCAGTCCCGGCGGCAAACGCGTCTCTTCCCGTATTTAAAGATTTGGGATCACGGGGGGCAGCGGGCACTTGCACTTGCACAGGATCTCTCTTACCTCCGCCCCTTACCGTATCCGAGGTACTGCTAGTCGTCGGCCTTTGAGCTCTCTCGGGATCAGAACCGGGAACCGGGTCACACGACGAGCAGCTCTGCTCCGGAACCCCATCCGCTAAAGTGGCCACAAACTCGGTGTCGGGAGCCGCCAGATGCCCGGCGTCTGCTCTGGGTAATCTCCGCGAAAGGTGCGCCGCTTCCAGTCGTGTATCTACGTCCGAGTTTCTGCTGAACCTCACCGACAGCTGCCGTATGGAGGGCGATACTGCGTGGGGGGAGCCTTTGTGCAGATCTGCGCTTCGGAGCCCGGCCGCCGAAATCTTGGAAACTTTTCTTGGCGCTGCCGACGGCTGCGCTTTCTCCACTGCGGTCTGTGGATCTGGATCTGGAGGGGGAGCAGAGACCGGGGGGGGAAGGGCACTCCCGTCCGAGTCCCTTGATTTGTGTTGTTGATCCTCTTCTCCAGAAGCAGTCCTGTTGGCGCTCCAGTTCTCCAGCTTCTTGAAAGAGACGTTTCTGTGCACGGACACCTTCTTCTCCATAGTGCATGTCCTCCTTTTGTTTCTGCCCACCTTCTATTCCATAGCTGAAGGCGATCCTTCTTCCGAGATGGTGCAGGAAACTGCTTCAAACAGCCATGTACCCACCGCTCGGTGCGTGGAAATGGCAAAAAGAGCAGCGGGGCGACTATTCACGCGAAAACGGGTGAATTAGATATTAGTCCGTGCGAGAGGGGGGAAAAAAGCCGCATTCTACTTTTACGCTGCTTTCCGCTCCCCAGTTTCGCTGCACTCTCACCCATCCACAGAAAAGGGCTCAAAGTTTGGTCAAACTTTTCTCCTGACTTCGTCGGCTCCGCAGCCCCTGCATCGACTTCTAAAAAGCACCACTTTTCCGACTGCAGTCCCATTTCCAGTCCTGCGCGGCCGCGTCCACACGCATCTCTCCCCTTTCCTCGAATCCCGCTTTCTGCTGTATTTGTTATTTTGATATAATTGAGTTTTCCCGTGACTTGTGTGTTTTACATGCAAATACTGGGTCCCGGTGGTGGGCGGGATTACAATGATAGGGTCGGCTTAGCCCCTTAGGTATGGGGGAAAGTTTTCCTTTTAATATGGGATCTAAAGAAGCCTAATCCATGTAATATTAAATCCTCAGTAAGTATACGACACTTTTACCGCTGTTAATTACTACATCTTGTAAAGCTCCGATATGAATAAATCTATGCACTGAGACTGTCTGCTTTTAATTAATTTAATCCAGTGTTGTTTTTGTAAATTTAAGTAACCAGTTAGCAGTGTTTTGGCGATGCAGCATTAAGCACTTGAGAATGATATGAGTGCTTTTCTTTCATTCTGCAAACAACGCCTCTTTTGTGCGCTTCCTTTTAACAGACTGCTTTTTTAAACAGTTCTTTGTCCTCCGCGCCGCGAAACGCCGGCTACTGCGTCCCCTAGCGGCCGGCGCGGTGCAGCGCGCCCACTAGCCTCGGCCCCTTGTGTCGTTACTGCCCTCTATGAGCCCTGGTGGGTCAGGGGTATTACCCGGGGTATGTCGGGATGAAATACACCAAAGAGCGAAAAAGAGAAGCTTCATGGTTGAAATACCTTTATTGTCGCACAAATGGCACACAGATTGCATGGGTACATCCAGACTAACAAAACTCAGCAGCGAGACAATTGGAAACATGATTCACAATAAAACAAACATTTGTGAGCCTGATAGACATTAAGAGGAATTCATTCAACGAACTTAAAACACGAATAATCAGTGCTGGCAACAGTTAATTTAACTTTAAAGTATTACTTTTAAATACATCTACAAACAATCAACGAAACTCACAGACATTTAACAAAAACTGCCAAATAAACCAAAGTTGCCACTTTGAACCTCATCTGTTTAGTTTTATGTTAAACTACGTTGAATGCTACACGCAGGATGCAAAACAGTGCTCAGTGTAACATTTTTAAACTGGACTGAATTAACGTCACATACGTTTATATTAATGGACCATCTTGGATTATGTTCACGATAACCATCAGGCAGGATCACTCGATTACGGTGATAAACAATGTCTGCATCTCCACTGACGCAATATTTTCGGCGCAGCACCGGATGTCCGAAGAAGCGTCAGTCACAGTTATGGCTACATACGCAGCTCTTAATAGACAGCTGCAGACGGCACTTTTAACCACCGTGCATGAAGCCCTTCTCCAGCAGGACCCACGCGGATAATGACCACAGTCGCAGTCCTCATCGTCAATACGGGCATTTCAGGAGCATTATCAGGCTGCTCACGCCATCTTCTGGTGAGCACCAAGACCTACACTCAGTCCAAACGCTGCACGATGATGACGACTGCTCGGTTGGTCTGTGAGTTAACTGACGCCTCCAGGGCTGGAGGTTTGATCCCCCAGCCCCACCTCTGCGTGTGGAGGGTGCATGGGATTCATCTGGATGTCCCTGCTTCCTCTCAGTCCAAAGATGCATGTTTTGGTAGATCAGTATCTGTAACAGGTACTGTGAGGGACTAGCTACCCATCCAGCTGCCCTCTGCTTCCTAGGATACGCTCCACACTCACTGTGGATAATCAGATTTGTAATATAACTTCATAGACTACATGCTGCATTTTATACATAACATACAAAGTCCCTCAGTGACGCACGTGGCGATGATCATGGCTGTATGCAAACATCAACATGCATGACCTCACATTTAAATCCGCCCTTTTTCACACATGCAGTTCCCCTGACATTCACAGCTAGCACCTGAGACGACAGCTCTTCCTCTGCAGTGCCCCGGTGTAACATCCAGCCTCCTAACCCTAACCCGTTACCGCCCCGCCTTCCCCATTTTATCCACCCACCGTCTGGTCACAAATCAACCCCAGTAACCTCACTGGTCCTTTACTAGGGATTTCACCTCATAAATAGTCAAGCTAAACTATGCAGACATTTAAATGATATATGAACAGCACTCCGTGTCGATCAAAGAGGTGGCCATCTCAGGCGAGGATCACCACCGGCGCCCCCTGTCTGAAACTAAGTGAAATTGGCTTACGAAGTGAATCGCTGAGGAGATTAGAAATCCCCCCAAACGCTGACACCTTTTAAACCAGGCTTAAATCATTTTTATTCCACGGTGCCTTTGATTAGCGCTGCTAACCAATAGTGATGCATTTTCTTTTACTCTTATTTCAATTGTCTTTTACCTGTAGTTTTTAATTAACTCAGTGTGGTGCCGTAGGGGGACGGTGCGTTTTACAGCATCCATTGGGATGCACACCTGTATGGCCATGAAGGAAAAGGAATGTTTTATAATATATACTTCACAGTAATGGATTCTGACTCGGGGCAGCATGGCGGCACAGTGGTTAGCACTATTGCCTCACACCTGTGTTCAGTACCGCAAGGGTACTGTGTGTGGAGTTTGCATGCTCTCCCCGTGTAGTTGTGGGGTTTTCTCCGGGTACTCTGGTTTCCCCCCACAGTCCAAAGACATGCTGAGGTTAACTGGAGTTGCTAAATTGCCCATAGGGGTGCATGTGTGAGTGAATGATGTGTGAATGTGCCCTGCGATGGGTTGGTACCCCATCCTGGGTTGTTCCCTGCCTTGCCCCTGTAGCCTCTGGGATAGACTCCGGACCAGCCCCCCCTGCCGCCACCCTGAACAGGACAAGCGGTTGCAGAAAGTGGATGGATGGATGGATACTGACTTTTTGGTTTCCCTTTGTTCACATGAGCGCAAGGTGGATATTTTAAGTACCAGCTACATCTTGCAGGGCCACGCCCCTGCCCCCCCAGGCCTCACACTTGTGGTGTGACGTCCCTCATGGTGGTAATCTTGTGCAGCAGCGTCCGCGTGCTTTTCCGGAAGCGAGGCTGCGTGAAGTAGAAGAGGATTGGGTCCAGGACGCTGTTCATGCTAGCAAAGGGCCGCGTGCTCTTGTACACCACCGAGTAGAAGTTCCGCACGTGGCACGGCGCCCCCTTGAGGGCACGCACCAGCAGGTACGCCGTCTTGGTCAGGTGGAAGGGCAGGAAGCTGACGGCAAAGACCAGCACCACCACGGCGATCATGCGCACGGCCTTTTCCTTGCGCTCCTGCGAGGCCACGGTGGCCGCCGGCCTTCCCCGGCACAGGACACGCGCCATCAGGCAGTAGCAGACCACGATGGCCAGGAAGGGCAGGCAGAAGCCCAGGCAGGTCAGCGCCATGCCGTAGGGGAAGTACTCGGTGGAGCGGCGTGGCTCGCTCAGATCATAGCACACCGTCCGGTTCCTCTGCTCCCCCGTGGTGGCGAAGGCTAGGGTGGGTGCGCACAGGGCCAGCACCACGGCCCACACGGCGGTGCAGACGGCCCAGGCACACCGCCGGCCCCCGGCCCGGTGCCAGGTGGCTAGCGGGTGGCATATGCCCAGGTAGCGCTGGAAGCTGATGCAGGTGAGGAAGAAGATACTGCCATGCAGGTTACTGTAAAACTGGAAGCGCACCAACTTGCAGAGCGCCTCGCCGAAGGGCCAGTAGTCGTGGCTGGCGTAGTTGTAGATGAGCAGCGGCAGCGAGCAGACGTACAGGAAGTCGGCGGCCGCCAGGTTCAGCATGTAGATGGTGCTGCGGGTGAGGGCGCGGCTGGAGCGGCACACTCGCAGGATGACGGCGCCGTTCAGCGGCAGCCCCAGCACGAACACCACGCTGTACACCACCGGCAGCAGCAGCCTCTTGAAGTCCTCGCTGTACGTGCAGGACGGCAGCCCGCCCAGCGTGCCGTTGTGTCCTGGGGAGGCCATCTGTGTCGCTATGGTGACACACCAGGGAGCTCTGGAACGTACGGAGAGCATCGGTCAAACATCAACGCCACCCAACGCACCGACAAACTTAAAGCCTAACATTTCTTGCACATATAGAGATTACTTGACTGCTACTTAATAATTATACTATACAAGAGCCCCTTAAATTATTATATTATTTTATACATTTATTATAAATTTATACTGAAAATATTACTATGTACATACATAGATATATAATTACATATTTAATTATATCATTATTACTATTATTATAATTAATTATTATATAATTATTATACTACCCAAATACTAATCTAGTGTTTTACTTTTCTGTATATACCTTGCTAAAAGTTGAATGCTCTTTGTAACGTCCTTTTTTGTAATGTCTTGTAAAAGCACCACCGAGGCAAATTCCTTGTATGGAAACATACCTTGCGAATAAAGTTATTTTGATTTAACTTCTAACAGAAGAGGAACCAAGCTTATGGTTTAAAAGTGCATGGAACTTTTTGGAAGTTTATTTAGTGAGATTCAGGCCAACCGACAAGCATGGTACACTTTCAGAGGCTGATGTTTACATCTATATACCAGCAACAGTCAGATTGATCAAAGTATTTACTCAGTATTTATTCGTGTATTTTCTCAGAGGCCGGCTTTTTTCCCGGTACTGGCCTCCCCCTTGCCTTGGCATGTGGATGTCTGAGGTGTTGACGGTTGCAGGACCATGCGCATAACAAGCATCAGGGCAGGAAGCTGCTAAGAATGGTAGGAAGTGTGGAAGCTCTATTACTTCCTGTGGAGATTACAAGAGTCTGGATCTGGAAATACTGGTGGCACAGAGCCAGCCTCCCTCCAAAGAGCATGGGGACGAGGACCCACGGCTGCGCACGGGCTCACGTTACAGCCCCCGGGCTCATTTAGTCGTATCATTATATCTCTGTTATCCCTCGATGTACCACACGGTGGCGCCCATGAGCACATAACGTGACTCTGCTTAAGATACAGTCCCCATAGCTCTTAACCAGGCTTAAATCAGATGCAGTCCAGCCCCCAACATATTGGAGAGTGATGTCAGGTCCTAATGGAGACACAGACCTATTGTACCGTCAATGCAGGTGTTGAATGAAACGAGGGAGCGGCAGCGTGTACAGCCTCATCTATCGGCCTGCCCGTCTGTCTCGCCTCTGCTCTCTCTGCCTGCTCCCCTCCCCTCACGGCTGTCTGCCAGCTGTTTACAAGACCACCACCATCTTCATCGTCATTCTGCTCACCTGTTGTACCGCCACCTCCGCTCAGAGTGGGGGCAGTGTGCCATTAAGTGACACCCTTTGCCATTTCCATATCCGCGCTGCCGCGTGGGAGTGACCGTGGTGCTTGATCACTTAACATTGTGGTTAAAAAACTCACTTAAGTGTTTTTTCTTTTCTTTTTAACGACCCCAGGTTGAGAGGAGTCAGCCAGCCTGCTTTGTCCAGGCAAGTCTCAGAGGGCGGGGGCTGGGACTGGCTGGCGGTGCCGGGCGGGACAAGTCACAGCAGAGCTATGCAATGCGGTTAACGCAGCAGTAACACGCTTCTGACGAATAGGGGCCTGGTGCTCAGGGTCTGGACGGTCAACGAATCAGCTGAGAAGGGGCTAGGCTGTTGAACTTTTGAGCTACATACTAAGGCCGTACCACTCCAGTAAGATGTCCAGCTGTAGAAATTTGGATCGAGGCGCCAGATGAACAGATAGATGATGACACACACCGACATGCACAATCTACGTATTACTGCCCACACACAAATATCCATGGGCGTCCCTGAAGTACACATCACTTCCTCCCCGTCACACGGGCTAACAAAATTATGGAAAACAGCCAAATTAAGGCCGGAATAAAGGGCCAGAGAGGAACAGGGGCTGTTCCTCAAGCAGCGATACCGTGACCTGTGGGTGCTCTGTTGCACACTGACGTGAACATTTGGAGATATTTCCCAGCAGTGGTGACAATGATGTCTTACTCCCAGCCTTGCGGTGCTGGGAAACAGCACTGCTCACACGCCGAAGAAACCACGCCATCGCCCCCGGTGATGGATGCCGCTCCAACAAGCCAAACACCCGCCAGGAACAAAAGTCGGCATTTAAACGGGCCGTCAGATTTCACGTCCCTTTCCTGAGAATGGCCGAAATCACAGCAAACGGGTCGGCATCAGTCCTCGTCCCCACTGACAATGACCCAGGATTTCAGGGCCACAAGCAGCAATGTGACACTTTGTGTCCTACTCTAAACATACTTATTTAGCTGGAAGTAGGTTTGTGATGTGTGCTTGATACGGCAGTTTGACGTCCGTTTGAATAGCTTGCTCACGATTTTGATATCTGATGTTGCTCGTGATATTTATGGGACGTTTAGTTTTATAATTAGTTACCTTACTTTAAGTAAAGGTGAGGTGTCTTAAAGGGGTTGAAACGGCCGTTAAAGAAGGTCTACGAAGTATCGATCTGAAAGAGCAGCTCTTCCTTTCATTGGTCCCGTGTGAGTGACTATGTGACTAATGGATTATGGGAAGGATTTCCAGCACAGTGCCTATCAGTGCGCAGCTTTGACGGTAAACGGGGGCAGTGGATGTGGCCATTTCTGCCAGGGCGTCTCCATCTAGGAACCGTGGCCACTTATCGCACCAGGGCCCCTTGCCAAACCCCAAAGGGACTGGCTGGCCTGCCCTTTAAATATTTGTGTCCCTTTCAATAACAGCATCTGCAGAATAAATTATATCGTGTAATGGAATCCTGATGGGGTTGTCAGCGTAGAGATAAGTACGTGAAAATGTTGAATTCAGTCTAACGAAATAAGTGATATTACTTTCTGTGCGATAAAGTATCACAAGTATTCTCACAACAGCACAAGTATTCTGATAACAGTACTGATGCGTGAAACGACAGTTCTAGGATTCGAACCTTTAAAGGTCTTTGCCCCTGGGAGGAGCAGCGTTGACCCCTGTCTATTGTCAGGTGGGGGGTGGTATGTCTTATGTTTAATGAATGGAATTAGAAACATTCACAATTTATTAAATTAACTTTATTAAATATCATAAAACAATACTCATTTTATACGTGTTTAGAGGTGATTATATATTATACTTTAATGTTAATGTTAATTAAATTACATTCGCCATACTGACTCGTTCTGACGTTTATGCGCCTGAACTTTGTTCAGCTGGCTGGCGTGAGATTTTCAATTCGATAGCAGTCTGCACACTCATTTACATGTAGCCTATGTAACAGTTTTATAACCTTTGTGCATGGTCTTTAGGGTTTGCAAACTACTCTAACGCTTTTGATGCAGCTAACTTTAGGTTTATAATGGAATAATATAGATTTGCCGTAGGATTTCTTGCGTGAGCATGAGAGTCAGAAAGCGTGAATATCACGCCAGATGGGTTAGAGTTGGCACCCCAGTGTGCGTCAACTGTCGGTATATCGGCCGTGAACAAACTGAGCAAATTGGCGCAGTGACCGAGATAATTTTGATCACTTGAAAGATTAATATAATTCTACTCACCTCCTGCATTCACACAAAACCTTCATCCACATATATAAAAACAGATGTAAAAAAACATAGTATTAGACCAAATGGACATTATTAATCACTTAACGGGGCCCAGTGAATTTACCGTACGCGTCTGGAGAGATAGACTGGATGAGACCACAGCTTTGCTATGGTAATGCATTAGTGCAGTTTAATGGTCTCCTCAAATGTCTCTCCCACTTTAGAAATGCGGCACGAATGGTATAAACGCATAGAAAATCAACCATTCGGTAATTATAAGACATTTCTCATGTAACGCACAATAACTAATTCTGCCAAAAATACATTCTGTCATTCTGTACTAAACTGGACGTTTTGTTGTAGAAATTTAGCGTCAGTTTTCTTTTTCTAACCAACAATGTTTCGGTCACGGTCTCAGTTCAGGAAAGGGTGACCGGGGCTGGTTGGCACAGTTTTCATCCAGCGCGTTTTGTCTCAGGCATGGGTTACATTATGATAACCCTGCTAGCTGCAAATTTGTCCTTAAATCTCATAATATCGGATGAATTTAAACATCGCCTAGTAGATTAATAAGAACAGTAATTAAACAAAATCTTGCCATTGAACATTTTAAACGTCATATTCTTACGTTCTTTCTCAAATGATTTTTCAAATAAACAACCTGTTTTAATTGTTGAACAAAAAATCCATCAAAATACACTGTGTACTATGTGCCGACCAACCACAAAATCTATGTCCTAACCAATTCCAGCTGCACTCTGAATTTCAGGATAACAAGTGGCATGACATCGCAGTCATTCAGATCTTAACACAAAATATAGCATCTCTGTTTGGCACAATTAATTTATATTTCACGCAGATAAACACAAAAAACACAAAGTGATAGCGATTTATTGGCAAGATGAATGGATGTAGTTTATATGGACACCTCTTATAATGTTGGATTTCGGCGAAAGCTCCCTCTACTCATTTGGAAATGATTGCCGTGCCAAGCAAACACCGGTCTCGCCAAAACATGACTCTGCCCCAGCAAAAAACAGCAAGTCATGAACAGGGAGCAAATGCCGCGGGTAATTTCCTAAAAACGAATAAATTCAACTTTACCGTACTTTTGGATAAATGAGAACTAAGTCAAAATCTGTTTCACTATAATTTTTCAAAGAATGATGTTTATGCACGTTACATTTTATTAGAAACAGTAGGCAATATCACACTTTATGCTTGTGATAGGAATGCTCTGAGTGACACTTTCAGTATTTCCTGTACATATTTTATGAACTTCTTGGCGTACAAGCAGCTCGATCATCCAGACATTTCGTTCTTATAGGAGATGTTAAGTCAGACACATTTAGAATATGAAGCACCTGGATAAACCAAGGCGTATACACGCCATAAACTTCACGTCCCAGAACCGTCCTTCCCAGTGCTAGTGAGGGATAACAGTGCGGCTGCATTGTTAATACATTGTGATCAACAGCAAAGCTCGTTTTGAAATGATGCTGCCAAGTTTTCTACACAGCGATCGTGATCTCTACGTTACCTCGAAAATCTGCGCAACTTTAATCAATAAGAAGTCACTGACTTACCTCCGAGAAGGGTTATAAATAGCGAGCCGTGACACCGCGCCGCTTCTCTCGTCCCCAGTCCCCTTTTAAAGCAGGTGCCGCGCCACATGTGAAACTGGAGCCAGGCGGGGTGCTTTAAAAGGCAAAGTGCACATGGACGGAGCTGCCCCGATCTCGGAGTTAGACGTCTGGCTGGAGGAGGGGAACAGTCTCGGTGTGGACTGCAGGACCCAGTGCTTGACCCAAACCCACTGAAAACCTCTGCCTTGTGCCTGCGACGTAAAACCTCACGCGCAGAGTGATTAGATAAACTCCATTAAGGACCGAGTCTAAGGGAACTATAATGCAACGCGCAAGGAATGTATTTCGATGTACAAATGGAGTCGGAAGAGTAGCAATAATACATTAGTATTTGGTGGCCGGAGATGGTAAGAGCACAGAGGTCTAGCAAGTTCTCAAGACTAGGTTGTGCTCTCCAAGAAGGCCAGCAAGCTGTGATCCTTACCTCCCTCATGCAAATACTCACCGGAATATTATTTCCTGGATTTACGTTTTTTTGCGACTGGCTTTTTAGACGAGAATCGTTCAAGCAGAAAACTAAAAAAAACATTATATGTACTCGTAATTCACGTTCTTTTCTGACTAATGAAAATGCAGAACCGTCGGATCCTAGGCGCGGGAAGGTATTTTGAGATCATGCATGGCGCTGTAATTTGGAACGACCAATAGACGTTACTGAAGTTCTATTGTAATACCGGTAACTCTCAGTAACACCGGTAATCTTTTTGGAGAAATAATCGCGTTGAGCCATTGTGAGATAATTAACATAACACTGTTTTTTTTCAGCACCTCTACATCCCGCGCTACTGCTTCAGATAACTGTGAATATAGTCATATTTCAGCAGGGTTATTTGGGTGCCTGTGATGTGGAAAGACAATCACCGTAAGCCTAACCCTACCGATATGGTAGACAGACTTTTACAAATACAGATCTGAATGCTGGTTGGTCCAGGTCAGACACATTCCGATAATTAGACAAGTGATGTGAACGATTGTATGATAGCATCACTTTCAGGTTATGCTCAGTATGTAACCGCAAAGCCCAGATTATCTTGATTACTGTAGGATGTGTGAGCATGACCCCCCAGTCCATGTACTGTAGGACGTGTGAGCATGACCCCCAGTCTATGTACTGTAGGACGTGTGAGCATGACCCCCAGACCATGTACTGTAGGACGTGTGAGCATGACCCACAGACCCCTGTCCTGCAATCCAGGCAGTGGATTCGGTGCCCAGAAGGAAGTCACATGTGCTGTTCCCAGCCTTTGAGTGGCTTCCTTCTGGGCGCCGAATCCGCTGCCCAGTTTCCAGGACACAAAGGAGAAGAGCCACTTTTGTTCCAAGGGCTGTTCAACTTTTGAACTCGAAGCCACCATGCATTACCCTCTGCCTTTATGTACCAAACCCCATAAAAGTAGAACCACACTCTCATTCCCCACTATCTACTGACCTCCCCATTTGTGAGCATGACCCCCAGTCTAGGTACTGTAGGACGTGTGAACATGACCCCCAGTCTAGGTACCGTAGGACGTGTGAACATGACCCCCAGTCTAGGTACTATAGGGTGTGTGAGCATGACCCCTAGTCTATGTACTGTAGGACGTGTGAGCATGACCCCCAGTCTAGGTACTGTAGGGTGTGTGAGCATGACCCCTAGTCTATGTACTGTAGGACGTGTGAGCATGACCCCCAGTCTATATACTGTAGGACGTGTGAGCATGACCCCCAGTCTAGGTACCGTAGGACGTGTGAGCATGACCCCCAGTCTA
>JAODLD010000042.1:2063423-2077035 GCA_026781065.1 Mormyrops boulengeri | reverse complement strand
AAACACTCCCCAAAGACTCAAAATAACTGTTTTTTATCTCATTGTGGTGAGATTTCACACAAACTCACACACACACACACACACACACACACACACACACACACACACACACACACACACACACACACACACAATCTCTACTAACCCAAGTAATCCAGCGCTGCCTTCCTGGCTGAGCAGTCCAACCCCATCACACCCCCCCCCGTTTAATTACTGCTAGGTGGCTTCTGGTGAGTCTGATCCTAACCCCTCCGTAAACTGACATCTGAATGTTCGCCTGCACAGGAGTCAATTAGTGTGGAGAGCGGCAGAGAGGAGGCCGGGCTCTGGGATGCACCTGTCACCTCCCGTTATGTTATGGGGCGGGGACTGATCCAGGTAGGGGCGGGTCTGTGAGGGAGGAACTGGTACGGGGAACATGGTGTGGGGGCAGGCAGGGGCGGGTACCGGCTGGAGCGGGGCAGGTCTTACCTTGGGGGTACCCTGGACTGCCAGTCTGGTAGAGATTGGGGGTGTAGGTGGGAGCGGTGGTTGGATACCCTCCGGGATAGCCTGAGGAGGACGAGAAAACAGCTCAGAGGCACGTCACGTCAAAAGGGACTGGCAGCCATCTCAGGACTCAGTGGAGCAGCATGCCTCATATGTGGCGTCATATTCGGCGTCATCCTCGTCTGCTGCCATCCCTCTATGTTTAGCCACTTCAGAACCTGGCATCAGCTCCTTCTCCCAGAGCAATTAAATCTAAACGAACGCCCCCCCACCCCACCCCTGGAACAAACATCACTGAACCTTCTCAATCATATCGCTGGCCATTGAGACATTTAAGTCATCCAGTCCTGACTAGCCACATGGACTTTATGAATGAAAAGGTGAAGGCAACACAATGGTGCCACAGGCAGTGGAAAGTCACCATGACACATGATGCAACACTCTAGGAAGTGAGGAGTCCCTCCCCACGTGAACATGATCCACGAGGGCACATCTATGCATCTGTACTCCAAACCAGCAGGGGGGGCTGTGACATTCCTACATGTTAAATGCAGCTGGCCAGTTTCACTGAAGATGCAGAGACTCTCTGTTAAACGCAGACTGACAGAATCAGTGCTGTTAGCACGTAAGCACAGCTTTATTAAGGGGCCGAAAGGGCTCTGGAATGGAGGTGAGCCAGGAATGCCACCTCCTGTCAAATGTCCTGGATCTGTGGCCAGAATCTGAGCGTAAACCTTCAGGGATCACACAATACACCGTCACGGCTCTCTGAGGTGTAGAGGAGGGTGTCTGAGCTTTTAATTACCCTGCACTGGCACCACGGTAATTAATTAGCATTTAAATCAACGTGGGGCGACTTCCATCCCAGGTTATTAAGAAAAATAAAAACCTGATCTAATCCCAGTGGAGCTGTAGTCTCACAGCACCATAATGGAGGGGAAAAATATATTATGCAGAGGGCCGTCTAAATTCTGAACACCCCCACGGCATAAAAAACAACACGGCGTTGCTTATTCAGTCCTGTAGCGTCACGCTGCACTTTTACGACCCGACTGACTCCCGGGCGAGACCTGAAGGAGCTGCCTCTGGTCTCACGCCTGAAGCAGGTGCAGAGTGTGAAGACCAGCTAACTTACCAAGGAGCCCCATTCCCTACTAACAGGAACGGAGATCCAAAGAGAGCCGGGGGACAGAGAGCGTGGCCCCTAATCACTGTGACAGGGAACCAGTGATTATGCACACAGACACACACACAGACACACACACAGACACACACTGGTGGCGTCTTCACAGGCACCTCCTCTTGATTTGACCGTAGCCCATTAGCATTGGAGAGTGTTTGAGATTTGGGGGCACAACTTTATAATTTAAATACAACAGTTTGTTTACTGAGGGGATGAATGAAACCAAATTATTATTATTAGTCTTTTTGCGGGGGGGGCACACGACCCTTCCGGTTGTATTTGTGGGACAAACACAGTGAGATATCCCCCCACCTGGCTTCAAACAAAAATGGCGGCTCTCACTACATTTCCATATTTATTTATTTATTTTTTTTACATTTTCCAGGTTATTTAGCAGATGCTTTTATCCAAAGTACAGGTATGAGGACGAGAATGTGAGTAAGACAGAAAGATCCAGAAAACCAAACTTACTCGCTAGGAGATATAGGCTGACAGCTTTTTCGACTTTTAATGCAGAGAAATATATAAATATATGTTTTGGGTCTGACTAGCGTGGGGACCCTAACCCCCCCCCCCCCCGTTCTGATGAAATACCCGTAACAGAGAGCCAGCAGCGGAGCATACGGAAGCATCAATGAGTGTATGTGCGGCACTGAGATTGAGAATACCCCAACCCTGCATGCCAAATGGATTAAAAAAATATCTTCGTTGCACAATACGCTGCCTCGTAACCATAGCAACATTCATAGCAAAAATACCTCCTTCAAACACTGGGACCAGGCCTTTTTAACACACTGTACCCATAACGGCGGGCTCCGCTCAATGCCTCTGGGCCGCTCCTTTTCTCTGGGTTTTGGAAGCTGTCGCAGACACTGGCCTAATCAAAATGTTTCCAAAAATATAAAAACGCGAAGCTATTACTCACATCAATATGAAGCGCTTTCCTACCAACGGTTTGCTGGCTTGTGAAATTCAGGTCATGCTATGAGCAATGGAGCCGCTTCAGAAGGCAACATGTAAATATAGCAGTTTGGGTTGGACTCAAGGCTGGCTTGGTGAGACTAGTGTTCTGGCCCGTTCCTGTCCAAACTGTACCACTGGGCTGAGACTGTCCTACCCGGCTGGTTAAATATTCAAGTACTTGCCTCTCTCTGGTGGACTGACCCATAAACACTTGCTAATCCAGCTCATGTCCATAGTCCCACATCCGACCTTCACTCTTCATTTGACGATTCAAACAGTCCTGGCTAAATGTACATGCTCAGCAGTTCGCGGCATCAAAGGGTGGGGGGTCAACATGTACTATGGAACACTATAGTTAGTAACCCATCATTAAGCACCGTAATCCCTAAAGGGGTGTCTGATGTGAAACACTTTCCCAGAGATGCTGTTCAATATTCGACTTAAAGGTCTAATCAAATGATCCTTGCTGGGGGGTCAAAACACCAAGGAATGATGGGAGTTTAAACCGGACTGAAGCCAGCAGCCTATGTACAGCACTCCCTGTACTGGGGGGGGGCTAAAGTTAAGCAAACTCAGTGTGGAAAAAAACAAACAAGAAACACTGTTTTAAGTTCAAATTTTGCTGTTTCGGTCTGAATTTGAATTAAACCCAACAGTAAATCGCTAAGGTTCTGTGGGAAGATTTAATATTTGCACACATCTAAAATAAAGCATGATAAATGGCAACCAAATTGCTCTGACAATTTTCTCTGCAAAGTGATCGAAATCGTCCATTACAGCTTCTATACAAGAGGGCGGGTGAATGCACAGCTTTGAACTCGATCTATCTCCATTAAAAAGCATTTAAAGTTACTCAGACAGGATGTATACATATATAAGTCGCCGTCCTCTTCAGATTAAAACAACTGCCATGTTAATTAGTATGAAATTACCACAGAGCCAGCGAGTGAAGTCATCTCCCAGCATTTTTTGCCCTCCTGCTAATTAGCTAGCGTGATACCCAGGCGATCCTGAGGAGAATGGTGCTGAGAGACGGAATTAGCGGAGCAACACCCGTCCAAATTACCCAGAATTACCTTCCCTGAGACAGCGGAGAGCCAGCAGAATGAGACAGCTCAGATTCTTTCCGGCGGACCTGCTTCACACAATTACACGGCTGTCACACGCTGGTGCACATCCCAAATAAAGGGCAAGAAAACACACGTGTAGTGAAGCACAACATAGTGGGATTTATCTGTAAAGAGCCAGCACCTGTTCTCCATTTATGGGCTTTATCATCATTTACCATGTGACGTGAAGCAAGGATACAAGATCACCTACCAAATCAAATTTCAGAGGGGGCTAGTGGGTGTGGTAAAGAGTGACTTGTCAACTAGGACAAAGGAAAAGGTAAAGAAGGATTAAAGATTGGGATGAAGACCAGGTACTAGAGGATAAGGGATGGGAAAGATGACCGGGTACCAGTGGATGAGGGATGGGGAAAGAGAATGATGGACAGGGTAGAGGACTGGGTACCAGAGGATGAGGGATGGGGGAGAGGACCGAGTACCACAGGATGAGGGATGGGGGAGAGGACTGGGTAGCAAAGGATGAGAGATGGAGGAGA
The DNA here is from genome assembly GCA_026781065.1 of Mormyrops boulengeri. Taxonomy (NCBI): domain Eukaryota; kingdom Metazoa; phylum Chordata; class Actinopteri; order Osteoglossiformes; family Mormyridae; genus Mormyrops; species Mormyrops boulengeri. The sequence goes on along the minus strand of JAODLD010000042.1, from coordinate 2,072,794 downwards.
GGACCGGGTAGCAAAGGATGAGAGATGGAGGAGAGGACCGGGTAGCAAAGGATGAGAGATGGAGGAGAGGACCGGGTAGCAGAGGATGAGGGATAGGGGAGAGGACCGGGTACCAGAGGATGAGGGATAGGGGAGAGGACTGGGTAGCAGAGGATGAGGGATAGAACATAAGAAATTTACAAACTAGAGGAGGCAATTCGGCCCATCAAGCTCGTTTTGGGAGAACTTAACTAATAGAGTTGGTAAAATCTTATCTAGCTCTGTTTTAAAGGAACCCAGGGTTTTAGCTTGCACTACACTAGCAGGAAGACCATTCCATACTCCAACTACACGCTGTGTAAAGAAGTGCTTTCTCAAATTCAGTTTAAAATGTTCTCCCACTAATTTCCACCTATGGCCACGAGTTCTAGTATTTAAACTAATATTAAAGTAGCCATTTGGCTGTACAGTATCGAGACCTGTTAGAATCTTATATACCTGGATCATGTCCCCCCCTTAATCTCCTTTGCGCGAGGTTGAACAGATTCAGCTCAGCTAACCTCTCCTCATAAGACATTCCTCTATGAACAGGAATCATTCTTGTAGCCCTATGTTGAACCTTGTCCAAGGCAGCAATGCCCTTTTTAAGGTATGGTGACCAAACCTGCACACAATATTCTAGGTGGGGTCTCACCAGGGAATTGTATAATCATGGCATCACCTCCCTTGACTTCAACTCCACACACCTAGAGATGTAACCCAACATCCTATTGGCCTTTTAATTGCTTCCCCACACTGGCGAGAGTGGGAAACGGAAGCATCGACATACACACTGAGGTCTTTCTCATAATCAACTACCTTTATTTCAGTGGAACCCATAAAATATCTATACTTTATATTTCTGCTCCCTGCATGGATTACCTTACAAGGGGAGAGGACCGGGTACCAGAGGATGAGGGATGGGGGAGAGGACAGGGTACCGGAGGATGAGGGATGGGGGAGAGGACCGGGTACCAGAGGATGAGGGATGGGGGAGAGGACCGGGTACCAGAGGATGAGGGATAGGAAAGAGAACAACAGACAGGGTAGAAATCTGGGTACCAGAGGATGAGGGGCGGGGAAGGGGACTGGGTACCATTGGGCTAAAACACCACCTTCTTTAAAGGTTTACCATTTGTTAGGAGCAACTATAGTCCTGCACCAATAAACACCTGCAAAACTCATGACAGCAAAGGCAGAGAATCAATCATCATAATTCTTTTCATTTTAATCATGTAAGCCTGTGTCCCCCACAGAGAACAAAGAGTCTTTTTTTCTTTGCAGAGGAAAAGGTTTTCGCGGGGGGGGGGGGCTGATAGGTCCACCTCAAATGTTATCACCTGACTTTCAGTGCCACTTCATGAGACAGGCTCGCTGATTCTCTCGTCAGTAATTACTTTTCAATTGCTTAGCTTGTGCATTGATATTTCAGGCCCAGTCACTTTACATTCATTTTCCTGTCCTGTGAAAGCATCACCCAGGGCACCTTTAAATTCATTTGCTTGCATCCACCGGCCTTCATCAATGCCCATCACCATAGCAACAGCCACTCCAGCTCTCTGCTGGAATGCTAATGACCGTCAGCGCCCCCGGCAACGAGACAATCAGAGCAGCAGAAACCCTTTCCTGGTCCTTGTCCCCCCCCCACCCCCCGGCAGGAGACAGAGTCCCTTGGAGGAGCTTGTTACAAACGAGCAAGGCGACAGGCTCTTCTCGTGTGTGTTAGTGTGTGTGTGTGTGCGGGGTCGACTTGGGGAGTGCGTCCTGCTGGGGGGAGCAGTGCTTTTAAAAGGCTCCCCCCACTCCCAAAGGGAAAATCAGATGTACAGAACGGATGAAACCGGTCAGGCCCAAATGAAAGGTGCGCTACACCTGACACCAAGGAGGATTACACAGTGTTTCACCGCGTTAAAAATACATTTTAAAAACCGCTTTTAATTTCTTTAATCATGCTGTTCACCACCCATTCACACCACCGTATACTACCTTCCACGGCTTGCATTTCCCCCTTTGTGTGGCGATGTGGATGACCAGCTACAAAATGAGGGTGGCAGTTGCAAGTTAAACATCCCGTTACCGCCGTCCCTCCTGGAGGAGCGAATGGCCCCGGGGCCTGCAGGGACCCCCAGCATGGGCCCCCTACACAGAGGGTAAAGGCGTGTTTAAGCCCTGCTGTCTGATTCCATTCGTTACCATGTTCATTAAATCGGTGTAAAGCACATGTTCACAAACACCGCAGTGCCTCGGGGGAGAGTCCCCGCTCTGCCGACACCAAGCTGACGAGCAGGGGACAGGACAGGGCAGGACCATGAATTACTGATGCCTCTATTTTCCCCGCGGTGTTTGGCTGTTGCTGTTCCCACTCTCTGACTTGAATCAGGCGGATATGTTAACGAAAGCATCAAATTGCCAGCTCCCTATAATGTTTTGTCTGTAACTACTCATGATAATGTTTTTTTTGGAGCACTTTCACTTTCAGAAGCTTGGATACATGGAAGTAGGCCGGCACTGGCAGTCCCGGTCCTATAAATAAACCTTGCATTACTCCTTTTATGGTGAAAGCTCTGGGACTGATTAACAGGGTCTTGTGTAACAGAAGCCTCATAATGGCCCGGCACGAGTGACATGGCTGCCATTTTGGCTCTGGCTCTTTCTCATGAAGATCCCTTTCATCCTGATGCTACCCCGCACCCCCCCACCCCCATCCCCATCCCAGGCAGAAGGACATGGTCACAAATGCAGACCATTGCGTGGGAATGCCCCGGTCCACAAACGATGCTGAGATCGCCACGCATGATGCGTTAAGCTGGGAGAAACGTGATAGGCTGACCGATGTAAGGTGGGCCGAGGCTCTGATTATCATTGGCCACAGTGCTGACAGGGAAGGGGGGGGGGTGGGACTCTGCATGACAACAGGAAGGAACAAAGCAGACTCCTGCACCTCACCACAGGATGCTGCCTGGGGGGATGAGAGTGGGGGCGGGGGGGGGGGCAGGGTAAGACAGGGCAAACAAGGAGCTTAGTGGAGAGAAAATGAAAAACGAGGGAGGGAGACAGGGCAGGAAGGGTGGGGTGAAAGCAAGAGCACGCTGTCACCCCCTTCAAAGATGTTTGGGGAAATAGAGCTGGTGAAAAAGTTTATATTATGGACGAGTCTGACAGAGAAGATAGAGTGGGGGCAGTGAGCTTGCGGCGTGGGGGGTACTATATGCTTTTCAGGCAGATGCATATTTTACTCTGCCAGTGAAGGTCAGTGAAATTAACCCGATTCAAGGGCGCAATTACACTGGCACAGGAAGCCAGGCTATCGTATCTGCAGAAGCCCGTCGGAGCACAGCCGGAAGGCCCCGGGGGGCTCGGAAGAGCGCGGTCTCCGAGGGATGGGGGGCCCATGGCCCTTGCCGGCGACTCCCGCCCTCTCCGCAGGTCCATGAATTCATTAATCACCAGTCGGCCCAAAAGCAGTGGTGCTGCAAGGCAGCTGGCCGCCTGGGAGCCGGGGGGCGGGGGCAGAGCAAGCGGGGTGGCGGAACAGGAGCAGGCGGTAGGCAAGAGGACAGCAGACGGGGAAGGAGACGCAGGTCAGAGAAGGTTTAGCAGCAAGAGGAGGAGACACAGGGTGAAGAGGGTGATGGATAGACAGAGTGGAAAAAAGACAGCGAGAGGAAGAGAGATGAAAGAAAGATTTATGTGGGTGATGAGCACCTCAGGAAGAGACTGCGCGCGCTCTGCTCCTGCACGTGACCCAGGGAGTCACACCTGTCACCTGACCACATCACTCCCTATGCAGCCACCTGGCTCCCTGGCACAAGGCCGCGTACGTACCACTGGAAAGCGCAGACGTGCCACCATGTCTCGCCACAGGCTGCTGAAGGGGCCCCGAACAAAACACATGCACAGCGAAACATGATACAGAGACAAACGATAAACAGGTTTAATGGCCGCTTGTGGAAGCCCTTCCCCAAGAGAAACACAAAGGCAAGATCAGGTGGCATATATGTAATCTTTCAATAGCGGACCCCTGGAACAAATTACCCTAATTTTATTTTAATTAACCCCCCACCCTGACAGAACACTTCATTAGACCTTCAGGGGCCTAGGGGCTTCTGACAAGAGGAGATAATGTAAGCAAGCGTCATCTCCATGCATTTCATGGTGGGGGGGGGCGGTGAATCTGATGGGAACCCTGAAATGCCCCACCCATCACCCCCCCGCCCTGCCAATTCGGTCAGTATGGCCTGGCTCATTTGCATCAACACCACAGTCCATAAAAAGATGTTTGCTAGATAAACAAACAGCAAGGAACCGGTTCAGCGGTTGCAATGAAAGACATTTTAAATGGCCGCATACCTGTCACCCTGTGTGGGCTTCTGACTCAAGGGGGTCAGGGCAGATAGCTGTCTAATGGAGATTTCCAGAAGCTGGCAGATGCCTGGGTGAGCATCTGGCTTTAGAAACAGCTTTAACCACTAGCCAAACTAACCCCACTGGCTGAAAGCTATCGCAAAGCGATAACATGGAATCAAGCCAGCCAGGATGTGAAGGCTCACAGCTAGACAGAATCACATCTTCCTCCTCATCCTCCATCTTCAACTTCTCCACTAAGGTCTCCAAACTCAGGGTGAAACCGGAACCTTCCCTCAGTTTATTGGTTCAATAGCGAGCTGTTTTCCTATCACGAGCCGAACATGCCGTTTTTGTCTACGTTGTGTCTATGTTCACTATGCGGCATTCCTCGGAAGAGATGTGCCGGCCTACATAGCTGACTCTTCGGAACATGGAAAGCGGCCCGGAGTTAAGCGAGCCCCGTGTGGTGTCTGGGTGAATGGGGCTGGCATCCCCAGCGCATGGCCAGCGGAGGGAGCCATTGATTCCTGCTGGCGAGACCTTCAGAGTTCCCAAGTTGCACAGTGGTTCCCAAAGTGACATTTCATACACAACCAGATTACAGTGGATCTGGCAGTGTATAAAACGGCTCCCTGTTGACGTGGGTAGGAAACCCTGTGGCACGATGGCTTCAAAACCCGGAGCGGAACCAAAGAGCTGGGGGTGGCGTTGCCGGTGAGAGGCGTTTGTGAGGTACACATGTGCGCTATACACCAATGGCCAGCTGTCAGACATTGTGTGGTGAAACCTGTTTAATTACAAAGGCGTGTGGCCTGAGGAAAACAAAAAGGATAACGCATCAAACCACAAATGTAAGAGAGGAAATGCAGAAAATGAAACTTAAAAAAAGGCTGAGAGAAGGAAAGAGGACCAACATAAAAGCAGTGTCAGAAAGCAGGAGCATGGAGGAATCGTCGTTCACCTGCAGGACACGCGGAAACGCAGCCGGCACAGAAACAAAAATAGAAACGAAGGACACGTGGAGGACAACGAGCCCATTTGCAGAGCCCCCTGCGGCCTCAAACGAGTGGCTCTTAATCCCCCCCCGGCCCCTCCACCAGGCTTACCTGTGTATGCCACATTCTTGGGGTTTGCGTAGGGGGTCCCGGGCTGGACGGGACTGTAGACCGGGTTCATGGCGGAAGACAGTCTGCTCTTACTGAAAAACAGAGTGAGGATACATGAATGAGGTGAGAGAGAGAGGGAAAGAGAGAGAGAGGGGAAAGCATTTAAAATAACACGAGAAAGGTAAAGACTCCCATGAGACCATGTGTACAATGCAGTGCACCATACCCCAGTAAGATCTGTCATGGTCAAGGTCATAAAAACACAAAAACATGGAGGGGACTTTCCCCACTCTAACCCATTTCAGAAATTCTGCTTGGTCTTCAGGCCGTTATGAAAGACAAACCCAGGCAGCCTTCAGCTCCTCTTCCCGTCCGCTGCGTTGGGCGTGAGAGGACCCCTCCTCCCCGTGGAAGGCAGCTCCGCTAACTAGCTTTTGTTATATAGACCCCGTATTTCAAACATGCTTTTTTTCCCTGTGAGATAACAATTGTCCCAGAAGATGAACTGTCCTATAGGGACTTGCAGACACGCACAGGAGCCCGGGTGCTCTCGGAGAAGCCGGGACACGCCGAGGGCTAATTGACTGGGGCTAAATGGCTTCCTCTCAAGGTCACGGGACGCCATCTTGGAAGGCGAAGCGGGGGCTTCTGGGAATTCCTCACCTAGAGCCAAAATGGCATTCGTTTCAGGACACCGTTAAAAAAAAAAGGCCTGCTTATTCACCACTGTTCAGCTCACACGCCGACATATAAACCTGCACAGCTCTTGCTGCTTTTGATAGATGTAGATAAACAGGCATAGAGAGAAAACAGTCTCACAATAAAAACAAAGGCTTTTAGAAGACTCTCTGTTCCCCCCCGGCACAAACGCCCCCTAGTGGCAGCTCGGAATCTCACCCCGGTGTTCCCAGACGCCCTGTTCACGCATGCATGATCCAGCCAATTACAGCCCGCCAGGCCGCACTCGCTGGCCCATGGCCTCGTCTCCGTCTGGCCACCCGGCCATGAGAGCAGCCAATCAGGGGCGGGCCGGCTGTTGTCCTCCCTCCCCCATCTCTAAGGAGAAATACCCCCGTATGAAAAACTGAGGGGTGATCGACGGACCGCCGTCCTTTTTGCCGGCATCTTACTGGTCAAGGAGGCACCGACTTTGGACTTACAGCAGGGTTTATGGTCCTGGCACATGGGCAGGGGGGTGTTGTGGGGCTCTGTACTCAGATCTTATCCTCCCGCGTGAGGGCTAGCCCACACACGCTACACAGCCAGACACAGAACCATGCGACTTTGAAACACACCAGGACACCATGTGACGGGCCTGTCGTTGGCGTGCAGAGAGACCCCGGGATCAGGCGTCAAAAGCAGAGCTGGGAGGGAAGGCATCCCCCCGAGTGACAGCTGGCCTCCGCGATCCCGCGGCCACCCACATGGGTGACAGGTGACACGCCAGTCAGTAGGGAGACACCCGGATGTGAGGAGAGTGCAGCTTTCATTTGGTCCAAACCAATCAGAGATACAGCACACACCGCAGAACGTACCGTCTTCAAAGCGTGCGTGTTACATGGGGCGGGGGGGGGGGACCACAGCCACCTATTCAGGCTTTCGGGAGAGACCCTTAAGGTGCCCCCCACAACAGAACCAGGTCACGTGAAAAGAGCAGCAGAGGGTTCTGGTGAAAGTGGCCAGAAACAGCCCCATCCCAGGCGACACAGGACACTGACCGACCTCCATCTGGCATCAGAACCCCCAAAGTCTTAAGGGACAGGCTGCGAAGAGGATGTCCCCCGCCAAAAGAAACAGCCAGGTGATGGTTAAAAAAGTCAATGAGAATGTCCCCTAACCCCCACCCCCCCAACTAGAAAGGAAGCAAGGCATGTTATCAAAGGACAGCAAAGCAAACAGACAGACAGACAGATGGACGGGCAGCACGCAGGTGGTAAGATTCAGATAATTCTGTACCAACATCTGAGTCTTCAATCAGCACAGGGTAGTTTAATGGTGGTGTGGCATAGGGCAGTTATCTTTACACACAGTTCAGCTGGAGGTAACATTTAAAGGTGAGGTTTGGCGTGGCCAGGTGGGGGGCGCCGAGCTCGAACCCGCGACCCCGCCAGGAGCCGGGCCGGAAAAAACACACGGGGCGTCACACTGACCTCTTCAGGTTCTGACAGCCGTCGGGTTGGTACAAGAAACTGAATTTGTCAGTGGGTAGACTGCTTGCCATTCTGGGGAAAGCTAATATGGGAGAATGGGTAAGCGATCTGCAAAATAATACAGTGAGAGGTTATGATTAAAGCAGGCCGGCCATGCGGAGCAGAGCACAGCAGAACACAGTATAGCACAGTAGAGCACAGCTGAGCATAGCAAAGCACACAGGGCATAGGCCAGGGGGGTGTTAGCAGTAAAGCAAAATACACACACACACATACACACACACACACACAAAGAGACAGACATGCACAAATACACAAACAGGCACGAGGGCGTAAGAGCTCATACCAAACTGCAAATATGGATTCCTGTCCATGCAAACACGCCACAAACATGTAACACAGAAGCATAGCTATCAGGGGGCTACACAGGACCCCACACCCTAATGTGTAACTGTAGGCGCCAAAACACACTAATACAATACAGAATTCAGTTACACTCAACCTCAACACCTATCTATGTGACACTGCAGGATTTGGGGAGACTCATCCCAACAAAATTTAAGAAATGCTGGGTCCCAGAGAGTGGGGGGTGGCATCACCTTGGTCTTTGAGGGGCCCATGAGCAGCCGGGGGGGTGGGGGTGGTGCAACCCCACCATACCCAGGTTTTTGATATGGCGCTCAAACCCTTGATATGGCACCATAAACCATGATCCTTTGCTGCCTTACAAAATGGCTCTTTCATTAACTAGCCTGCATGTGCAGACGTGGCGCACACACACACACACACACGCACACACACACATCCTACGCTACACCCTTGACTCCTGCCCGTTACCTGCCTGCAAAGTGCAGCTGTGACAGAGGATAAGACAAAGACCTAGGGGGTGGGGCTGCCTACCTGCAGAATTCACCGCTGTGTATGTGTCTGCGTGTGTGTATGCATCTGTGTGAATGTGTGTGTCTGAGTGTCTCTTTGCGTGACTGTGTCACCATGTCTCTATGTCTTTGTGAGTATGCCTCTGTGTCTCTGTGTGTGTGTGTCTGTGTCCGTGTGAATGTGTGTGTGTGCGAGTGTCTGTCTGTGAGAGTGTGTGTGTGAGTGTGTATGTCTGTGTGTCTCTGTGAGATTGTGTGTGCGAGTGTCTGTCTGTGTGAGTACCCGTGTGTCCGTGTGTGTCTGTGTGTCTCTGTGAGAGTGTGTGTGCGAGTGTCTGTGTGTCTGTGTGAGTGTGTGTGCGAGTGTCTGTGTGTCCGTGTGAGTGTGTGTGTGAGCGTCTGTGTCTCTGTGAGAGTGTGTGTGAGTGCCTGTGAGAGTGTGTGTGTGAGTGTCTGTGAGTATGTCTGTGAGAGTGTGTGTGTGAGTGTCTGTGAGTATGTCTGTGAGAGTGTGTGTGTGAGTGTCCGTGTGTGTCTGTGAGAGTGTGTCTGTGTGTGTCTGTGAGAGTGTGTCTGTGTGTGTCGCCTTCCATTCTTCTCACTCCCTTGTCCCCGTGCTGCAGTGCCCTTGAGCACCATGGATGTTGTGGGAAATTTGCCGCTACGTTACAGTTACGTAACACCCCCATTTCTGTGTTGGTCATGTGAGACTCCCTGAAGCTGGCCACACACACACACACACACCCCTCTCGCACCTCCCATTCTGCACTCTCAGCTCAGCCTCCTCCTAATTACCGGACACGGTTCTAACAAGCGCTAACGAGAATAAAATGCGGGGGGGGGGGGGGGGGGGGGGGGGGGGGGGGGGGGGG
>JAODLD010000042.1:2044085-2054244 GCA_026781065.1 Mormyrops boulengeri | reverse complement strand
GTGAAAAGATAGATGCAAAAACAAAATGTCCACTACAGAGGACACAAATGAATGGCCCGGGTCTCAGGAGGATATTGCAGATAGGCTGGGTTTGGAGCAGCAGCCTTCACAGCACAGGTAAAAGGCTTAACTCAATGGGCCGCCACACACCACCCCTTTGAGCTGAAGGTGAAGGAGACCGCGCACTGACCTGTGTGTTCTCCAATCAATGATCAATGTCAATGTCAGATGGATATTTCTCTAGGGCAGGGCCGGTGTGTATGCAGGTTTTTGGGATAACCTTTAGGTCAGCTATCCAAACCCAGCTGTGAAGACCCTTAAATCAATCAGTCCTCTAATTAGTAATCTATTTAGGGAATTGCAGCGAGAACCTGCATGCACAGCGGCCCATTCTGGATAAAATTGGCCATCCCTGCTCTAGGCAGCAATTTTATCAAGAGTACAACATCAGTACTTAACTCAGTATTGCTGGGTTCAGGGTATGTGTCCCTTCTGCTAACCAGTACACTGCCTTACTGGAGAAGCTCACCACCTTCCCTCTTCAATATTTTATGTCTGATTCCAGCTCCCAGAATCAGGACAGATAATTCTAGGATTATGAGTTTTTCTTTCACCATCTACAAATGATTATTAATAAAATTAGCATTAAAAAACAAATCTTCCGCGTTTAAAATGCGAGCAGAGCTGCAATTTTAACCATCGAGAGAGGATTCTGGGGTGGAAGGGGCGGGACAGCTGGATGTGAGGAGGTGTGATGTCACACGTGTTGATGACATTTGTTACGTCAGACACGTGAGACAGAAGTAGGTGGTGGAGGCAATGGCTTTGGGTTAATCAGTCTGTCAAAGCTGGCTCAGGGTGGTGTAGCACCCTAGGTGAGCACCCCCCACCCCTCAGAGCAACAGAAATCAAATTTTATCAATTAATTTATGCTGTTTCACAAGAAAAGTACCGAAATATTAAAACTAGTTTGCTCAACCGACCAATCACAGAGTACGCAGTTGGTTGGTTGAAACAAAATCTTCTGCTGGATTTGTATTTTCTGGACGTGAGCTTTCCACCTCTGATCTTCAGTGTATATTTCCTTAGCTGATGGATGACCGCAGCCTCTCCCAGCCACCGGATGATGAATGTGGACAGAATCTCCTTAAGTGCTGTAGATAATGCAAGGACCTAACTCATATATTACAGTGCTACATTTATTTCTTCATTTTTTGTCTCAAAGCCCAATAAATTTCAAACATTAAAATATTCTTATCTCTCTTTCAATGTCTCTCTCACTCTCTTTTAATAAAACTGAATATTTCAGGACATTCAGGATTTAAACCTTATCATCTGCCTATGGGTCCCATGCCTGAAAACTGTCTCATTCTTTGTGACATCAGTGTGATTATATCTGCCGCACGTTTTCTCACGCTTGTACAAAGTGATTGTATACGATGTTATACAGTTTTGCTCTATGGGAAATAACTATTATTAATTCACAATTATTACTTACATTGGGATTTCAAGCAGGAGCTTTTTACTCAGCGGTCCAGTCTTAAAGCTGTGAGTCTCACCGACTCCTGTATTCCTTTTGAATAGGAGGCGCATGAATATAATTCTTGTGATGACAAGTCGCCACCCGCAGGGGGCGCAGTATAAATGGAACACAATGGACGTGCGATTACCAAATAAAGCTGGAAATTACGGGCAAAACACAAATTGGCCATTAGAGGGTACTAAAGATCCACAGCAGCCAAACCGCTTTTTTAGTGATGGGTAATTGAGAGGACGGGTAATACATTCTTATCCAGGCATGTACGTAATTCATAGTTATAGATAACAGCTTTTGTGCTTGTCCTTGTGCATCAGAAAAAAGAGAGAATTCATATCAAAAAAGCAACAGAAAACATATTCTTTAAAGGTACGCTTGGCCTTTTGAAGCGTTGAAGTGTGTCTGTCCTTGACTCCACCCATAGCCCCTGTTACACTTCCATCATTCTCGTTTGCTTCAGGGGTAGGGACCCGAAAGAGGATATTTTGAGGGCCCGTGGCAATAGCGCACGCTGTCTGCGATTTAGACGGAAGCTCGCTGTCCTCTGTTTTAGGGCCCCCTCCCCCCTGAAGCGGAGGGGAATATTAGACGCCCAGGGCTGAAAATTGCCAATTTGAAAACTCATAAACTTAATCAGCGGGGCACAGAGATAAATTCCCTGATAGCGTTATATAATTCGAGTGCGTTTCCAGCGCCCCAAGCAGGCGGATTAGCTGCTGGTTCAGCCCTCTGGAGGATGGGGAGGGGGGCAGAGGGGGGCTGTGGCAGCACGACTGCATAAATTCAGACCCTCTTAATTACTGCTGGGGGTGTGAGTGGACTCACAAGCTCTCCTCTCTAGGCACTCCCCTGTCCCTGCTTGAAGGAGTGAAGAGGTCCACACATTCAGACACCTTTTTCTTACTGTGGTGTACATAGTTTGGTCAGCAGGGGGCACAGTGGTTACAGGACTGGGCTGAATGTCACCTATCTATTTTTACATTTGGGTTTGACTGACACAGGACTCACACAGTGGTAACAAACAGAACTGTTTCTCACGATCGGCATGGCGGGGGAGGGGGATGTGCTGGGCTGCAATGCAGTTTGTGAGGACATTCAGAGAACCCTGAAAGGCATATGTCAGACTCGTGCTTGTACAGAAAGTCTAAGGTAAAACCAAGTTATTCTTTTGTTCTGAAGCACCAAGGTTTCTCAAAAATCTCCCTGGTTATCTGCGTGAGAGACGAACATTTAAAAAGAGTGAGAATTTTTATGGTGTGCAAAAGAATAGCAGTGTAGTCTTTTCTGTTGATGTCTTCACAAATACCACCACACACACATACGTTTGTTTTTATATCTTTATTTCCATGGGCATAACTCTAATCCCAACATGACGACCTTAACCCCTATCCCACCCTAACCTTATCCATCCATCCATTAGCTTCCGCTTGTCTGGGGTTCGGGTCGTGGGGCTAGCAGCTTCAGGAGAGATACTGAGACCTCCCTCTCCCCAGCTACCTCTACCAGCCCTTCGGATGGGATACCGAGGCATTCCCAGGCCAAGCAAGAGATATAATCCCTCCAGCATGTCCTGGGTCTGCCCCGGGGCCTCCTCCATGTAGGACATGCACAGAAAACCTCTCCAGGTAGCTGCCCAGGAGGCAGCCGCGCCAGGTGTCCAAACCACCTCAACTGGCTCCTTTCGATGTGGAGACGCAGCGATTCTACTCTGAGACTCTCCTGGATATCCGAACTTCTCACCCTATCTCTAAGGGAGAGCCCAGACACCCTGCGGAGAAACCTCATTTCGGCCGCCTGTATTCGCGATCTCATTCTTTTGGTCATTACCCATAGCTCATGACCATAGGTGAGGGTAGGTATGAAGATGGACCAATAGACCGAGAGCTTTGCTTTCCGGCTCAGTTCTTTCTTAGCCATGACGAACCGGTTAAGCGCCTGCAAAACTGCAGAAGCTGCTCCGATCACCAAACTGGACACCCCCAACAGCCTGGCTGCGCCTAGAAATCCTGTCCATAAATATTATAAACAGGGCCGATGGCAAAGGGCAGCCCTGGCGGAGCCCAACCTGCATCTAACCTTAACCATAAGTAACCAAACAAAATACATGACTTTTAGCAATTTAACTTTTTTGATTGTAGTCACAGATTTTTATGAAATTGAGTTTCCCCTTGTGGGGAGTGAAAAAAATGTCCCCACAAGGTCAAAATAACAGGATTTTATCACATTGTGGAGACATTCGTAATATCTACATAAACCACCCACCCACACCCACTGGTGACAGCGAGTTGTGTTAATTGTTCACTTTGCAGTGCGCATCACTGCAGATTGTTAAAGTCTGACACTTCCCGGAAGTCAGACTCCATGTGATTTTCTCTCCATACTGTGACTTCACTGCAGTCAGTCATCTGAAGAGCGACAGCACCTCCAGGAAAGGCTGGGGACGGATCGCCCAAAGAGAAACACCATTTTAAGAACATGGCTCCTAATCTTATTTTTTAGCCTAATGATTTTTTCAGTAATTCAGACAAATTTTCAAATGCCTGGAGGTGGCAGTGAGGAAACAGAAAGCTCTCCAGCCTCTAACATCCAGAAGTCCATCCTTCCAGGAATGAAATGACTTTTTAATTTGCTGTCGATTCAAGTCTGACTACATGAACATCGGAATGATTCTCTTTTCATGTCCCCACCTTGCAATATCTTTGAGATATTTGCACACATAGAGGTGCAAGCAAAGCTTGGGGTCTAAGGGTAGGGTCAGCGAGGATTTGAACCAGCAACCTTCAGATCCTAGCCACAAAGCTCGAGCCCCAGAGCCACCCCCAATGACTCACTGGAGAGGTAAAATGGGTCAAACACATGCGTGTAAGAAGCTTCAGACACATTGTGGTAACAACCTCTCAGACCACGATGAGGTTCACCTGTAGCCAGAAAATATGTTAGGTGTGTTAGTTAAGCAGAACATGGACTTAAGTTAACTACCTGTTTATTAACCATTATGGTTTTCATGATCTACCAAAGGTTAAGGTTTAAAAGGATCATTTTTACAGCAGAACTCTGTTCTAAAAAGTCGCTTTTGACCATTTCCCCTTCACTCTTTTGGCCTGTTTCCTCCAAATCCTTCAATATTTCAGATGCAGTTTCATGACAAGACAGGAAATGCTGCGATAAATTATTGAGCCCCCGACACCTGTAGCTCTTTGTTTATTGATCCTTCTCCTTCCTGTCTTTCCTTCATCTCTTATATGTACCACATCCCCCTCTGCATTCTCTCTTTCCCCCCCCCCTCAAACACACACACAAAGAAGCAGCTGAGTGTAGTTTGATCTCACTTTGAAATGGGCTCCATGGAGACTGGGTCTCCCAGAGTCTCTGGTGTGTTGGGATGTTTCATTTACATTCACGGGGTTGCCGACGACTGCTGCCGTTCGGTGCGGTTCTCCGTCTCCTTACCTTCTGGCTCAAACCGGGCGGCAAAGCGAGGAGAACTGTTTGAAAACAGACCCTTTAATCTCTCTGGATGTGCTATAACACAGTGTAATACGAAAGATGATTCTAATTGCCTTCACGCTTCAGCGGGGCAAAAACAAGAACCCCCCCCCCCCGGTTTGGGGGCTTCGTGAGAAGAAAAGGCACACTCAGGATATTTTTTTTGTCAAAAGGAAATTGAGTAATCTTATTTTGGGGGATTCTAATAAGCCTAATTTGCCGTATTGTGCAATACCAAGGTAATTTAGCAGCCTTTACAAATACAACTTTGGATTAGGGAACGCATTTCGGGGACCATTATTATGAAAATACCTCCAGAACATTTTCCCCAGGGGGCCTAGGTGATTTTAAATCCCAGAAGGGAGGGTGCGTGATTTCTGAGATGATTTTAAAATGGAGTGAATTCTGAGAAAAGGCAAAATGGGAGAAGAGTCTCATGCAGCCCTTAAACCCCGACATTTCTTTCTGGTCTGGGTTTAGGGTGAGCCGTTTTGACTGCGCCTCTCTGGTGACAATAAAGCGAACGACTCCCGCCAAGTCAGTGCTGTGATGATAATGTGCAAACGGCTTTGAAAGTGCTGCACGCTAAAAAAAATAGTTTAATGGCTCAGCTGGGGAGGGTTAGGTTTAAGCCCAATCGTCTCCCTGTGCAGCATCATGGAAAGGAAAATGGTGAGAGAGAGAGAGAGACCTGCACACACACAAAGCTGGAAGTGTTTAGCTGAGAACCTGTAGGGGAACAGACGCCTTCGCTCTGGGTGTCCTCATCACCAGGCGCCGACTGCTACTCCAGTACACAAATATAAGGGCGGACTGCTATCGTGCTGCAGGGGGAGTTTTAAGATAAGGCGCCATGGTTAAGGTTGCATGTTCAATTTTGTGCTCGTGGGGACCACACTTGAATCCTAAAGGAAAGTACATTGGGAAATTATAATCTGAAACAGATTTAGCCTGTTTCGAAACTGGAATGAACTGGTAAATAAATAAAGAGGTGCCTTTGTGAGAGTCTGGGAAGTGATGGAACATGTGATGGAACAGTGATGGAACATGTGATGGAACAAGCAACAGAACAAGCAACTGTGAATGCTTGTCTTATTAGTTAAAGTGATGTTCAGAAGCTGCTGCCAGATGACAAGTTGCCTTTAAAATTGCAAATGAGAATAAAATAGCAAAATGTGAGGCGCAGAGACCCACGAGCCTAATAAACTGGGCACTCCCTCGTTACAGATCACCCTGCTCCTCTCGCTAATTGCTAAAGGAGCCACAGCTAATTACATTTTCTTTTTTCTTTGAAAGGATGCAGAGAGGAAAGCTACAGAAGAACTTCACAATTTTAAGGCGTAAATAAGATGGTATGAAGCCCTTTAAGGAGAGCCTTCCCCAGCTGTCATTGGGCATGGGGAAGCAAGACTGACAGAAAATTCTGATGCACCCGTCCATCCCTCCTTCCCATTAAGGTGCTTTATTCACCCTCAAAAGCTTTCAGGGTGCTTGTGATAGCTTGTGTGAACAGGTCCCAGTTTAATACGTTCACTGGTAGGTCTTCCGTAATGGACAGGGACACAAGGGAACCAGGAGCACAAAGGTCAGACTCTCGAGTTTCCATATAAAGGATGTTCTGCTCCACCTGGTCCAAATTCTGATTTCCCCTGGTCCATGAGTGAGACTAACAAGGGAAAGACAGGTAGGATAGAGGTGTTCTTGCCCTGAGTGGATGTACTACCTGGAGATGCTATTAATATAAAGAGAAAATGAACAAACAAACAAAAAGGTCAAAACCAAACAAACAGAAACAAAGGGCCAAACCAAAACAAACCAATCAAGCATACTTAATCCAAGCATATCAAAAAGCAAACAGAAAAAGGGGCCACTTCCCAAGAAATGAAACAAACATAAATTGGAGCCACATTCCAGTAATTTCTTGAGGGGAAAATAAAAAGAACCATGTATAGCAGAACCTCATTTTATCATTCCCTTGAACGTGCCTCCAAAGTTGGACTTGTGTCTTTCGTTCATGTTGTGAAATTGTTTTATTGCAGTCTGATTTCCGGGCAGGCAATGCATTCAGTCATTGCTGCTTATTTAGTTGATGGGGGGGCCAGACTGGCACCAGTAAAAGAGTATGGCAATCCAAACAGACCATCTGCTTGTGATGGAAGGACAGCGTAATGTTAGCAAGGACAGAATCTAAAAGTTTGTCTTTTAAAGAAAAGTTTCTTCTACGGATTCATCAAACTGCTGTGAAACGACTTCTGTCTTTCAAAAACACCCTTTTGTCTTGTGTTCACTTCCCTAACGGGGCTGTAAGGTTGCTGCTCTTCTCTCCTGTTCTCACATGTTTTGAACTCCAGTATTCAGACGTTTCAAAGAGACTCGTGTGCAGTTCGAACTGGCTCACAAATCCTGTATCTTTTCATTAGCTCTCCCCAAAAAAAATTTTTTTTACAAACAACGTTGAGGAGTCGGAAACTGACTTCTGCATATACGCGCATATATCTCATCGACTATCCTACAATGTTCCTGTTTTTGAAATAATCTCCCGCCAGATGGAAAAAGGTTGTGAAGATTACAAATTCACAATCAGGAGGAGAGGCGGAACTTGTAGTGGCATTTTTTTGTCCTGGTTGAATCGTTTTAATTCTCTGCTCCTTGCCTGGGCCTGAGGAACGGGACAAAACTTGACCGAAAATTGCGTGAGGTGTGAGCAGCTGGGCATGGCCCGGATGAAACATTGAAATCAAATAAAAAATCAGATGAAAAGTCATGCAGCTGAATCCAGCCTGGACACGTCTAAGCGCTGTTTGAATGGAGGTGGAATGATGGCTAATCCCCGCTCCGTAAAAACACAGGAAACAGGAAAGAAGAGCTATATGGTTAGTAATAATCCAAGGAGGAGTGGGTCTTTTACAAGCCAAAACACCTGTGTTGCATCATTAAGAATATAAATGTTGCCATCTTGAGTGTCACGGACTAGGCTGACATGAAGACAGAGGAATGGCCTCATCTCCTGAGCCACTTTGGCTTCTCAGGCCGGGCTCTGCCTTCCGGATTCTTCCGGAAGCAGATGGAGGAACATCTTTCAGGGAGAAAGGGGGGAGTTTAATTTCTGAATATCAGATGGGAGGGAGACGGCGAAATTAAAAATAACTGAGAATATTCCGGGGCTCCCTTTGCGCATTTCTCAGCCGTCTGTTTGGCAAATTCCTTCATGGTGAAGAGGGGTTTCGGAAAAGGACAGAGCTGAAGAGAAACAAACAAACAAATCGACAGGCAGAAAGGCCTCAGAATCAATAAGAAAAGTTTCTGTTTGAAGTTATATTTCATTGTTCAAATATTAGCAACAATAACGCTAAAGTCTCTTAGCATAATGGCACAGATTGCAGCGGGGAGCTGAATACATAGTTATTAAGATTTGGTACTGAGGCAGCAAACTTCCTGCAGCCGGTTTATCTGTCTACAGCTTGTGTTTTGCTGGTCCTTGCAGTTTTGCGAGTGGTGCGAAGCGTTCAGTTTCTTCTCCTCTTGTCCCCCAGCCTTGTGGCCATATTAGCAGGGACTGGAAATATGCCCTACCCTCACATTTAGGCTCAATATCCTCACATAATTGAATGTTTTAAATGATTCATTTCTATGTAAATTGCAAACACAGCGTAGCGATTCTGCTGCTCTGATAAGAGGGTGAAATTCAGCTAATTTATCCATTCCGGTACTCAACACACACACTGGGGAAAAAAACAACAATTCCAAAAACAAACTCAGAGAAAGTATTTTGTAATGGAGAAAAGTTGAAGCTGGATGACAGGAGTCACAGATGGTGAAGTTTGTCTGTTTAAGTCCCGTGTGAGGCATGTTCTTTTCGGAGTGGATGTCCGTCAGGGAGAAGCCGCCGGCACTGGCTCCGGGATAAATGCGATGCCATCAAGGCTGCGAGAAAACAGTACAAGAGTGACCATCAGCCAAGAGCCGGCACTCCCGGAGACAACCTGGTTCATCAGGAGGGCGAGGTTAATGGTCACATGACCCCCAGCGCGTCCCAAAATGGCGGGAACAACAAATGAGCCTCTGCACGTGTGGGAAAAACATGGGATCGATCTGTGTGATGAATTCATGTCGGGGATTTCAGAAAGGCCCCCACGTCCCCCTCCCATGTCTGAATCTACCCCCCATTTATTTGCCTTCTTGCTTCGGTTCATAAAACATTCCCTTTGATCGGGGAAGATGAATTATGAATAATGAAAACAAGAGGAGCTGTGGTAAGGGGGGACTTTGGGTATTTGGGTAAAGGGGACACAGTCTGACAAAGCCCTGGGGCACAGCCAGCCCGCGCCTGCTCGCGATTTAGGCAGCTTTTTTGAGGCCCCTGTGCCGTGGGTTCTGGTGTCGTTTGGCCCTCGTCACAGAATGGGCCGATGCTGCGGTACATGGGCCAGTTAGGGTGGGAGGAGAGGTCAGGAATGCTGGCGTGTGTGTGTGTGTGGGTACATGTGTCTATGGGTGGAGCTGGCTGGTGATGCACAGCCTTGGGTAGCTGACCCGGGATTGGTCCTGATGAAGAGATGCCATGGGCTTGGAGGTGGAGTTGTTGGAGGTGGAGAGAGTGGCTCCATCACTTTTTTGTCTGGGTTCTGCGGCTAATGTCTGTGTTGTCGTGTGGTTCAAGCAGCGGGGGCTGCCTTCTGCCAGGGAGCACTTTGGGTGAAGATGAAGCAGGTTGTGAGACTCCAGAGAGAGATCAGCTGAGCTGTTTTATTAATGCCACTGTCCGTCTGTTGTGTTACCATCCCACACTGATTCATCCCACATGTCAGGGTGGGGCTTTGCCGATGCTACTGATGCTATGTTTTATACAACCTCTACTTTATAGTGTGTATCCTTTGTGTGGCTAAAGCATGAATGCTAGGGCGAGGTTGTCGACATCATCTAACCCTCCAAAGGGTGTCAACATCATCTAACCAACCAAAGGATGTCAATATCATCTAACCAACCAATGGGTGTCAACATCATCTAACCAACCAAAGGATGTCAATATCATCTAACCCTCCAAAGGGTGTCAACATCCTCTAACCAACCAATGGGTGTCAACATCATCTAACCAACCAAAGGATGTCAATATCATCTAACCCTCCAAAGGGTGTC
>JAODLD010000042.1:2024654-2038460 GCA_026781065.1 Mormyrops boulengeri | reverse complement strand
AGGCCTCCCTCCCACCAGACGAATGTCTGTCTGGGCATAACGAATGTGTAATTACCAACGTCTACCTGGGGAGGTCCACGGTGAGCACCGGCTGGGGTTCTGCCTGAGGTGTTTGTGGATCTGAGCCAAAGACCTCGTGGAGATTGTCAGCCATGACAGTGGCAGGTTCTCCAAAGCTCCCCGGAACGCTGGTGGGAGGACTATGAGGAGACGGATCTTGTCTGTGACAGCAGGAGAATAACACTGGTGTGTCATGTCATCGCGCCGTCCCTTCCTGATTGATGAGAGACCTGGCTAACCTAAAATAGCCCAGTAGCTTGGCTGAAAACGTGCTATATTGTGAGCTGCCACACACATAGAGGATGCTGTGGATAAACCAATCCCAGGTACACAAATTTTGTGTGGTGCATTCTGGGAAAATACAAGTGAAGTTTGTTTAGGAAAAGGCGTAACGGTGCTTGCTTTCTTGGTCGAGAAGCAATTCAGGACTAGATATTGGGGGGTAGGCTTTCTTTTATGCTTGGCCTCTCTCAAAAATACTTCCAATAGTCGTCACCAAAATCAATGGGCTTATTCAGGGTCCGGGGTGTTATTTGGACACCATGGATGCGTATCAAAGACTGCAGAACAGAATAGTGGACTCTGCCTCTGCGATGCGCCTCATAACGCATCCTTTATCTTACATCGATCTGTGATGCGAGGTCACCCATTCAAAGCAGCTCCAGGCTGATTTGTTATTTTGGCAGTAGGGCCAAAGTTTTCAGCATAAGAAGCACTTTACTTTTTCACACTATTTTTAATTCTTCCAAGGCTCACGGTGTTATGCTGATTTTCTGTGTTCCATGCTTGGGATTGACTGCGGCTGGTGGGGTGAATTTCCATTAGGGGGAGACAGGCCTGAAGTGTCCATGAGCCCAAAATGAGGGGGGTAATTAAGAGGACTGATACTTCCCTTAAGAGGTATGAGTAACATGAGCTCACTCTCTGGAGAGAGACAAACAGCATGTGTATTGTGAGCTGAAGTGTGTTCTTCCCCTTTGATATAAATATCAACGTTTAATTGGTACAGGGACTTTGATTCTGCCTGGCTCCACCCGTCTCCTTACAAAGCCCCCCCCCGTAAAGAGATGCTTTCGATCTTGAGCTTATTGATCAATGACCATGACATCATCTTTTATTTACATTCCACCCCTCCAACATGGAAAGGTAGTCACTTCTCCATTCTCCATGAGAACCACAGAAGACATTGTGATTCATTAGGGATGGGGGAGGGGGCATTTACTGTTGTCACGACAACAGTAATATTGTTATGATGGGCCCACAGTGTTAGCTTAGCGGTTTAGTGAAAAAGCTGGCCGCCGACACGCCGCGGAGTGTGTGCAGGTCTCTGATTTAAAGCATCTTTAGAACGGACTTATAGCAAAGTGAGTGTGACAGCATGGGGGGCTGCACACTTTTGAGGCAGAAACAAGAAACCACAGAATCACTGTACATCATTTAGTATATCACAAGACAGGCTCACACATGTTATTAGCTGGCTCTGGTGTCACTCTTGTCACTGACAACCCATCTGGCGTTAGGCATTGGACGTCTCGGCTATGACGTGTTTCTGAGGGTCTGCCTTCTCTCTCCTTGTGAATTGTTGTTTTCACTGAGATTTCAGGTTTATACTGTGATGTACCGGGCTGCTAACCTGAGCCTCTGGCTTATGAAGCGTAGAGGCGATGAATTTCAATTAAAGACTCGAGGACGCAGAAGAGAGAGCCGTCCAGGGGCGACGCCCGTTTTAAGTGCTGGCGTGTGGAGAAGGCACGCTCTGGCTCCTCTGAGAGCACAGACACGTGTTTCGTCTAAGTGGCTGAGTTTCTGGGACTGCGCGTCTGACGCAATCCCATGCAAGCCCGCCGATCCTGTCATGCTCCCTCTAAAATGACCCCCAAAAGTGACAGTGTGCTTGTTTTGAACAGAGGTCCTGGGACCAAATACGGTCCAGATACCTGCCAGTCCAGCCCCCCGCCGGGGGCCCAGAGACAGCGATTGACATCCGGGATGTGTCTGTGGTGTTTGGACTGGGAACCATTTTAGAAACTGTCCTGAAAAGTGTTCTGGGGACATGAGGGTCAACATGTGACAGTCCTGTGAGATCGTCCCCATGGAGATGATAGCCGATGGGTCCACTGGGATACAGACTCCTGTCTGGGTCTGAGGCACACCGTCCTGCAGCGACGGATCCGCTAAGATGCTGGCAGGTGGTTCAGCAGAGGACACCGAGGTTGAGGGAGGGGTCCAGCGAGAGCGTGACATCGGGACACCTTTATCAAGCGCACACAGGCGGTGCACCCCTCAAAGGAAAGGCCGCACCCGCTCTCCCCGGCCTGCACAAAGAGCAGCCAAGAGCACAGACACTTTTAGCGAGGGTACAGACCATAAAATCACTGGCGGAAAAAACAGGCTTTTAGCCTCCAGTGGGCGGGACTGCAGTGCCTGCCAATCACCTTAGTTGGTTTAACCCCATGGGAGCCAATGAGAGGACAGACAGGAAGTGTGTTAAGCCAGCTAATGACAGGCATTGGCCTGTCCAAACAACAGCGCTTAGGAGGAAAATCACTCATTATTTATCAAGCCTGGACGCATCATCATTTACGCATCATGCTGTTTGGGATAGACAGTGCGCCTTCAATGGCTTTGGACCATCAGTGTTCGTAAATGTTGATTTAAAACGTCATCAGTTATGTGCTGCACATCTTGGGAAATGGATGTGGGGTGGGACAAAGGAAGGAAGACGTGTGTGATGTTATGTGCCGCCTGATTCCCATTGTTTTCTTGTTAACGATCATCCCAGATCCAACCCAGAATGCCCCTGCAGGTTCAAACCAGCCTGTGAGGTGTAATAGTTACATTATTGCCTGAAGGGGGCGCCAGAATGCTAAATGCATGAAACTTTCAGAGTCAGAGCATCCAGGTGAAATTAGCAGGCTGGTTGGAGCACCTGGGATGCAAGCTGAGTCTGGATTTGGGTGGGACTGTGATCTCGGGTCCGGGCCGGATGCCTTGAACATCAGACTCAGCTAATCAAAGCACGGTGATGCTCTCCTAGGGACAGGCTTAACGATGGGGTTAGCATTAAACTTTACGAGGTGACCTTTAAAGTACAACCGCTAATAGGGTGTTAAAATAATATCGATCAGCACAACCAATTAGGAAATAATGAATGCTTTTTATGGCAGAAATGCTGAACTCTCCAGGTTTTGCTGTTAATTGATTTGGTCATCTTGTGGGATCTGAAGTTTTTAATTGTCCAATTACTGCATGTTTCTGCACGTCCGCAGAGGCTTCTCATCACGGCGTGCTGCTGTTTTTGAAGCGCAAAGAGACACACGGGGAGTCGGTTTATTGACAGTTTATAATTTATAAAGCTCCGACGTCTTATAATAGGAATCCATTTTGAACTGTTAATACACCATTATGGTGACTTACAGAGTGTTTAGTGCGCCGTTTACGCCGGGGAGGTGTGGCAGCTGATGAGATCACACCATTAATAGCGTGAGATTGGACAGACTGCAACCCTGCCAATTATCATGCACAACCACAGGGGACTCTTTCCAAAAGACATTCAAGAACTGTAGGAAAATGCGATGCACGTTCTGGTTATAAGTTAATAGCTGGTTACTAGTTTAAAGTGGTTCTCGGATAATAGATTTGTAATTCATCGCTTCCCCTTCGCGGCTGAGCCACGCTGTTCATCCTCTCCTTAATTAGCCATTCCAGCTGCAGGACTCATCTGATGCCTTTGATGACTGCGATAAATATCGCTTCCCTGGGGAGGCCAGGGAGATGAGAGAGACAGAAATGTACGATAAAATCCAGATAGCCGCATTGTTGTTTTCTAGTTTTGCGGAGCACTGGATTTGATAATGCACACGCAAATAAATAAATGGCATTGTCGCATTTCTTTTGGGGACCTGACCTTCGGAAGCGGAAAGGGTTAGACTGATATTAAATAGCAGAAGGTGGGGGGGTGGGTGGAACAGAAGATCATGCATGGTGAGGCTGGAAATAACAAAGGAAAACAAGAGAGGAACCACAATGGAGGAACACCAACTGCTTCAGAGAGAGGAACTACAGCAGGGGCATGCAGAGACCTTCAGAGAATGTTGGAGATCTTGAGGGAGATTCTGAGATCTTCATACAACTTCTGGCAGTTTCACAGATCTTCACAGATTTTCAGGCGGCATCTTCACAAGTCTTCACAGACCTGCAGACAGCTTCAGTCTATTTCAGTGTGTCAAACTATTTCAGACAGCTTCAATCTATTTTAGACAGCTTCAGATATTTTTTTACAAGCATTCTGACAGTTTATGTCTTAGCATAAACCTGCAAATTACACACATTATTTCTCTGTGTGAATGAGTTGGTTTTTTTGTTGCTGATTATTAGACTCTGTGGGCAAAACCCTAATCCCAGCAATGACACTCTTAAGCCCAGTCCTAACCTTAACCATAAGTAACCAAACATAAAATAAGACTTTTGGCATTTTTAGTTTTCTGATTGCAGTCACAGATGTTTATAAAATTAAGTTTTCTTTGTGGCGACTGAAAAAATGGTCCCCTCAACATCAAAAATAACATGTTTCTATTACATTGTGGCGACATTTGCTGTGCACAATGTAATCTATATATGACCCCCCCCACACACACACTTGTGATTTACTCACAAGTGACACACTGAGAGATATTTTTGTATGATTTGGGTGGAGGAATGACTGATCACCACACTGTCCAAAATCTCCCACGCGCTCCAGTTTCTGTGGACCCTTTATGAAATATTTAATGATTGACTGAGGCGGAATTCCCTGTGGATGGGGTTTAATCTGGGAGTGAGGATGCTGCAGTGTCTGTTTTCTTCTGGACAATATTAAAGGAGTCTCTTATTTGTGTTCTTTTCCCCGGCTTCTCCTTCTCCTTCCTCACCAAAGCGATGTTCACGTTTGCAGTTACAATAGTTCAGATTCTGTTCTTACTTAAAAAGCTGGAATTGGCTACATCTCTCTCATGTCCTCTAATGTGGGCCTAAGGGCCCCGGCCAAGCCTCCGCTCCCCTAGAGGGCACCCTCTGCAGATGGTAGGGCTGCTGGGACTCAGTGATGGTTTGATGTCAAGCTCCTTCCCTCTGGGTCCAGGCACTGCGGCTAATAGTGCGGCCGAGCCAGCGTGAACGCGTGTGATGGCGTGGTGTGTGTATGCACACGTGCCGAGATTCATACAGAACACACAGCATACGCACACATGCGTGTTTTCATGCGCAAATGTTACACTGTATTCAGTATCAGCAGTAATGTTACATTTCAAAAGAAATGTACGTGTTATAACACTGAATAAATGCATTTAAATTATAACTTATTTTTATTAATGGTGGAGTCAGTGTCAATTGTTTTGTGAAGTGTATTTTTATTGGAAACATAAATAAAATAACGGCAAAATCATAAACATGAAAATTGGCTAAGCAGTAATGGGTGGATAGGTGATCATGAATATGACTTTGAATCCCCCTGGTTTTTGACACTTCTGAAAAAGCAATATGTCCTTTTGTCTATGGAAACAAAGGGAAATTCATTATTTTACAGCAGGGAAGCAACAGAATTTTAAGAAAGTTGTTCTCTTGGTCTTGCAAAGGAATTATTTTAAAAAGTAAAAGGAAATGATGAAAATAATGATGAGGATGAGGATGTGCAATAACCCGCAGAGGAAGGTGCCCGTTTGGACGTGACGCACAGCACGCCCGTCACACCACGCGCGCACACCCCAGAGCGCCCACTGCTGGTCATTCGAGGATTTCCTCCTTTACGATTTTATACATCCAGAAACTTATTCGCCTTAGAGAGTTGGTCTCTGAGGCGGTATGAGCAAAAGGTTGCATAGCCCGTATCGGCACATAAAAATATGACAGAAGATAAATAAAAATGATGAGCGATTTTTATATTATTATTTATTTTAATGTGTTATTTTGATTTTTTTAAGAGCCACATCTCAGACTCTGTGCTCGCACGTTCACACTGCAGCTTTCCCTTCGCTGAAGCAGGAGGAACGTAGCAGGAAAATGAAAACAAATAACTGAGAGCGTCCTGAACCGCAGGCTACGGGCTGTCTCAGAAAGAGGAAGTACATCACTCATTCTGACAGCGCTACGAAGCTCGGGCTTTATATCGAGACAAATGAACCCCTCAATCTAATTTGGAATGAAACCGGGCCACCTTTACTTAAGCCTAAGGCGCAATATCGCGCACGGATACTCGGGAGCGCGCCGCACACCTGCTGCGTGCGGGGAGCGCGCTCTTAATTTCTGCGCGTCGTCGAGGGAAATAAAAAAGGAGCGGATGCGCTTGTAAATACATCAGTGCGCTCCTCTTTCATTTCCCGGAATTAAAGTGGCGCCGCAGATCAGGCAGGAACAGAAGATTCATGTGCGAATAACGGAGGTGAGATAAAATACGGTGGCGCGCTGGAAATTCAATCAGAGCAGCTGGGGGTCCGGTCCTCGCCTACGGCTTATCGAAACTAGAAAACCGTCACTCCGAGGCAGAAGGGATTAGGCCCCCAGACAGCACATCAGAAGGTTGTGAGTTTGAGTTCCCGGCCGGCGCCGTGCTTGGTGTGAATCCTGATGGAGCGGACTACTCTCCTGCCGAAGTGCCTCTGGATAAGACTTTGCTCTTGCAGTGGATTACAGAGCATCTGTAAGACTAAATGTCAGTAATATAAAACTGCCCGCTCTATAAACACCTCTCGCTGCTCGCTGGTGCTGGTTTAAAGTGTGTGTATGAGTGTGTGTCGCTTTGCATATTTCAGGCATCAGTACATCTCTGCTCCTCTTGTTAATCTCACCGTTTCGACTCATTTTGCACCTGCAAGGCTGTTCTCCAGATGCAAAAAAGTAAACAAAGCTAGGAGCCTCAGGAAAACTTCAAACGGGTCTTTAAATCAAACAGACTAACAAACTGACATAAACCAGTCCAGACAAGGTGATTAGTCCTTCACCGTATTTTTGACAGCACTCACGTATCAGGGCCTGATCTTCTGAAGTGTAACTGGGACGTTTTGATGATAAACATCTCCACTGCCTCTGACTTCAGTTGAAGCACTTTCAGAGATGACATTAGCTTTTCTGAGTCTTCAGCCACCAAACGAAGGTTCTCAGTCGCCCACATCCCTCGGGGCTGCAGTGAGTGGTGGTCAGAGGATGCTGGTTGAGAGTGTCCAGGCCTGTGAAGGACCTTTCTGCAGGCGTGCCAGACACTGCCTGTCAATTATTCTGACTATTATCTATGAATGCCTGCAAATATATATTATCTTTTGGACGTGAGTCTCATAAACAGCTAGTAATATATGGAATGCTTTGGTGTGACTGCTTAATAATGAGTTTTTATTATGAGTTTTTAAAAAATTTATTTTTAGAATCTGTGTTTTTTCTTGAGCTGTTACCCAAACTAGCTTCTGATGGATTCCTCTCCGGAGATTATGGGATGTTTAGCAGCACCGGTGAGCGGGTGTGAAATGACCTTCTTTCATCTTTTTTCTGTGTTGCTTACCGTGTGTGTGTCTGTGTGTGTGCGGGTGTGTATGTGTGGGTGTGTGTGCACGTACATTTTTAAATATTACATTGTGGGGACCAGATTTCACCACAATGTGATAAAAACCTACAATATTTTACCTTGTGGGGATATTTTTGTTGGTCCCCACAAGGATAACCTCATTCTTATAAAAATCTGTGAATGTCATGTAAAAATGTCATGGTTAAGGTTAGGGCTGGGTGGGGTTTAGGGTTAGGATTAGGGTTAGGGTTAGGGCTGGGTGGGGTTTAGGGTTCTCATTGTTTGGATTAGGGTTTTTCCCAAGGAAATGAATGGAGAGATCCCATAAAGACATGAATATGTGGACTGTGTGTGTGTGTGTGTGTGTGAGCATGTGTGTCTGTGTGTAAGCATGTGCGAGCGTGTATGTGTGATTGAGAATGCATATGTGTGTGTGTGTGTGTGAGCATGCAAGAGTGTGTGTGGGTGAGTATGTGTGTGCATCTACGTGTGACACTCACCTTCCCTGCTCTGGCTCCCTGGGTGTCCCCCCTCCTGCTACGCTACGCCAGTTCCTGTGGCCACTGCTCCGTTTCTGGGGACACGTCAGGCCAGATGTCTCATGAGACCCCACGGGGCCACCGCCCCCTGGTGGGGGACAGAGTGCCAGAGCCTTCCCCTTCTCAGCTGCCGCCCCCCCGTATTGGTCCCTCCTCTCTCCGTCCTGTCATAACAACAGCAGTCTGAACGGCATACAATTAGCGTGCAATGCCATTAGCATGTGGGCGCCCAGATGCGTGAGGGGGAGAGTGCCAGAGAGCGTGCATTCGCCGTATTACAGTGCAGATATTATGGAGGCAGAGGCGGAAGGCGGTGGTGCCGGCGCGGTGTGGTCACCGGCTCCCGGCCACTGTGGAGGGTGTGAGGTTTCACTCTCAGGAACTATGCTGACGTTTCAGCTGAATATTAACTAGATGGCCTGCCTGGAAGGGCCCAGGGTCCATAACGGCGTAATTAAGCTTCTCCTTTCAATATCGCAAGGAGCTTGCTAGCCTTTGGTGCCAACCTGAGCATCTCCTTAATGTCCCCTGGAGGAGGTGGTCCGTTTAGCACCTGGAAGGACCGTGGGATAGTTTAGGTACGCACTTCCTGATGATTGCACCACTGGAGCAAATCAAAACATCTTCTTCACTTCCTCTCTGCGTGAAAACGTAAATAAAAGTGACAAGAGAGAAAGCAGGCAAGAGGGGCCACTCTGATTAAGTGTGACACCTTTAATCATGTGAAGCACCCCGTTACGTAATCTTTTCGGTGGCAAAAAATAATTAGTGGGGGCCTGTAGGTGTCGCTGTTGCACTGTTTAAAAAAAAAAAAAAAAACGTGTGAGGGCCGTTACCAGCAGCTCTGTTGCTACGGATGTCTCATCTGAGACCACAACAAACAGAGCAAATGCTGGTGGAGGTTGCAGGAAAAGAGAGAATGAGAGGGTGAGGGAAGGATGGAGAAAGAGAGAAAGGAGGGAGAGAGACCCGAACGCCAGGTGTGACTTGGTCTTGGCCCATGGGCCTGCAGTGTTTTGACTGGCTCCAAACGCATCGTAGGATTTTTCAAGGAGGACACTGCTGCGTTTGTCCCTGTGACTCACCTCCAGTCCCCAGCCTGATTCTGTGTGGCCTTTAGTACCACTGTACTGTGACCCAGCTAGCTGCCCTTGCTAAACTGAGTCCTGGGGGGGAGACTTGGGTAGCCGGTACATCTAGCCAGTGACGGATCGTCAGCGCGCACTGAGGACAGTGGCGGCCGAGGGCTGAAGCGGCGCTAATGAGGGTCGGGTGTGTGGGGGTGCCGTGAGAGGCAGTGAGCTTCCCCACCACCGGGAGGCCCCGGGACCCCCCAGGAGAGCTCTCCTCCATGAGGAGCTCATGGTCTGAGCTCACAAGGCGACCGTATCCTTCGTCATTAAGGAAAAACACCATGCGTGCTTACAGTGCAGTAATTAGCGTGGCTCCGTTATCACCCTCGTTCATTGGAGAGCGGCACTGCATGGCGATTTTAACGAGCCTACGAGTGAAACGGCGACACGAGGATGGTTCCGATGGTGATGGGGAGTGAGCGTGGGGGTGTCCGCTGGTGGCATTACCGCATGCCGGCCAACCTGGGAGCTGCCTGACATTAGTCACATCACACCTCTTATCATCCACCCACAGTTTAACCCTGGGGCTGCCCTGGACCCCCCCATCTTTCCCTCTCCTTCAGCCATTCCCCCACCCCCTCCCCGTATGGACCACCAGCCCACTGCAGAAGCACATTTATACATGGTGATGGGTGTAAAGTCCAATTCACTGCTTGCCACTTTAGTGCTGTGGCTGATACCTATCAGTGAGGCTGATAAACTAAACTCCCACGCTGGGTTAGTGCTGCGTGATGTTTATAGGTGTCAGTCAGCCTGCAAGTGTGTTTATGTGTTAACCAGTCTGCGTGTTTACGTGTTTACCTGTGTGCATGTTTATGTGTTTACCTGTCTGTTTCTGAAGGCTTTGTGTGTGTTTGTGTGTCTGTGGGTTTCTTCATGTGCCTCTGTGCATGCGGAGTCACCTTCCCCATGAGGGACCTTCCGGGGTCACAGCTGTGACAGGATGGAACAGCTGACCTCGTAATGATGGCCTGTGCTCTTGGCCCTGAGAGCGCCCCGTCTCCGCGGTAAACAGTGAGTGTTTCCGGACAGGTGCAGCATTCCGCCATGGCGCTTTATGGGAAGCAGGCGCTGCCTTGTTTATTAAGCAGAGCGATTCCGTTTTCCAGTTACATGGCTGGGGGGCAGGGCAGGGTGGTGCAGTGGTTAACACTACTGCCTCACACCTGGGTTCATGGATCCGTGCGTGTGGAGTTTGCATGCTCTCCCTGTGTCAGCATGGGGTTTCCTCCAAGTGTTCCTGTTCCCCCCCCCTCACAGTTTAAAAACATGCTGAGGGTAACTGAAGTTAAGTGTGAATGGTATGTGAGTGTGCCCTTGATGGGTTGGTGCTCCATCCTCAGTTGTTCCCCACCTTGCTCCCGTAGGTACCAGACCCCTCGCAACCGTGAATCGGACAGAAAATGGATGGATGGAGTACGAGGACGGAAGGAAACTAGTTTTTTATACATAGCTCTCACATTATAAAATAGCCACATCTATGATTTATCGCCTTATCGCTATAATAGTGTTGCCATCGCCATCAGCTTCACGGTAGCACTCTGTGCATCACCTGTTGTTGCTATGGAAATAGAGGTGATTGTGGGTACTTGTGTTTTGTTGCTCATGCCTTTTATGTAGACGAGCACACAGTGAAAGCTGGAAGTCGCACGGACATTTTCTTTGGCAAAGAGACGTTTAAGAAACCACTTCTTTCACAGCTGCTTTGGTTCCGGCCTGCACACAAACCCACAGTGCTACTGGCGTCTTTGATTTCGGGTGGAGTAATCCATGAAATAAGGCTGTCATGATTGATTTTGTTCCCCAGATCCAGCTCAACTCTGATCTCTGCTCCAAACCCTGTCTGACCTCATGCCAATCTTTCACCTCTGGTCCTAATATGGCCATGCCGTTAGTCAGCTTGTCTACACTACAGAGATTTTGGTGCGAATCTCAACCACCCCCAGTGCATGGAAGATGGGGCAGTGGTGAGGTAGGACCGTCCTTGATCAGTGGCTTTCCGCCAGAGAGGAGAAGATGGTCCTCCATGACACACTGAGGCTGAATCATGCGTATTCCTACCTTCAGTTCATCTCTGCAGCCCCGCTGTGAATTCAGCTAGCGGCAGTGTGGTTTCGGCTAGCTGCTTCATCAAGGCCCTGTTGGCCTTTCCAATTACTGCTGGATATTGTACTGGAACAATTAACATGAGGAAACAAAGGTACAACAGCTTGGCCTTCACTGGCTCAGATCGTTTATCGCTGCTCCACCTGCTGGTCCAGTAGGGGTGCACGGCATTGAAGGGGAGCGGGAACCGGGCAGTCTGGGAGAGGATGTGGAGGGCGGATAGGGTCAGGTCAATGGTCAGACGGAGGTCGGTGTCTGGATGATACACTTCTCCAACACGGATATGGTAACGAGTTGAGACGGGAAAGAACTTTGATTGATAAGCATGGAGGATAATATGCTTTAAATCTCTTAAATGATGAACAAAGTGAATTACCCAGCTCTCCTGTCGCTGCCAACAGCTTTGCCAGGAATCTTCTGGGTACATCCGTGTCCCCGTGCTGCGATATCAGTGATGTAAACTAAGGGAGTGGATAGCGGGAGCTGGGCGAGTCAGGACGGCAGACATGCCGAGAAGATGGGTGTCCCTATGGGTGTGCCGTGGACTGTGAAGGACGGTGACATCACTGCCATGCCGCAGCTCTCTTTTAGTTTTGTTATCATCGTGGCGACTGTGTCAAGGAGCTCAGGTAGGAAATGCTATAGTGTGATGGTAGTGATGGCGTTCCTCTCCTCTGTGTGTGTGAGGGAGGTGACGTCCTCACTTAAGACAACATTTCAGAGCTAAAGAAACATATTGCTCTCTTCCGACTTCAGCAGCCTAAACATCGCCCTGTTTTCCCCCGTGGGGAGGCTCAATGGGTATGAATGGCTCTTTCACCCGTGTCCCAGGCAGAAAATTATGTGGAAAACCAGAAGTCCTTCTGCAAAGATTCAGACCTCAGTAAATGTTGGGAAATCTCAAAGCAGCACATGTGGGTAAAGGGAAGATTGGCCGAGGAAATGAGGAACAAATCCCACAGTTAGTATTAGTGACAAGGAGTCAGCCCCGTTTTTCAGTGGGAATCGATTCACTTTATCCACACCTGATCTTATTGATTGATTAGTTAATTATTAACAGATTTATTTATTGATTAATTAGGATGGGTGTTACCCAGCTGTGTGCCCTGTGTCACCTGGGATTGGCTCCAAACACTCTTGCGACCTCAGCTAGGATAAGCAATCGGAAGATTGATGGATGGATTCATATGAACATACAACAGACCCCCACCGCTCGCTGTATCTGTACATAGACCTCAGACAGCGATCCAGGTGCCTATTGCAGAGAACATTCTGATTTTTCATCATCTAAAAAAGTGAGTCAGTAAATAAATGAGGATTGCATGGATGCCCTTTGAGGCCTGGGTGTACCTCACATATACATTTACTTAACAGATGCTTTTATCCAAAGCAGGATTAGTCAGTCCCTGGAGGAATTGGGGGCTAAAGGTCTCATTCAGAAGCCCAGTGGTGACATCACTCAGCCGACCTGGGGTTTGAAACGGCATCCTAACCTGCTGCACCACAGACTGCTGCCCCCCAAACGGCAGAGCAGCGCAGGGTCGACGTGTCACCTGGTATCGGTGACCAAAATCACAGGCTCCTTGGTGCTGAAGTCGATCTTGCCAGAGACGCGTTCAAAGAGGGACGAGGTGCAGTGTCAGAGTCACCGGCGCGCTGGAACGGGGCTGTCGTGTAACCGTCACCCTCTGAGAGCATCCTGTCTTCCTATTCGTGGGGCTGGGCGGAGAGAAGCTGCCGCACGCGGCTGAAGCTGTCTACGGACTGCCTGGAGATGTCTTACTTTCAGATTGTCGCTTGGGGGGGATTCTGCCTCTTTGAGATTCTGCGCTGGTGTTTGTGTTGGGGGGAGGATATCAGGATAGGCTCGGAGCTATGAGAATAAAGCCCAGCAGGAGTGGAGAATGATGAAGATGATGCTGAAGATAAAGATGACCTTATTCAACATTTCAGCAAGTGGCTCCCCAGCTAACCATAAATCTGTAGTCCATAGTGCAAATATTATTATTTTCCCCTAAGTGTTTAAAGACGTAAAACTATATTTCTGAAATAAAGATGTTCGGTTATATAACATGGTGAACGGGAGGCAGATGGTAGCTTTTCTTTAGACATTGGAAACACCCAGCTGTGCTGAAGGTAACCGCTTAAGGCAGCTGCATAAATATGAATGATTCACCCTCATCCCCTTACATATAACACCGTCTGTCGAGCGTCCGGAGAAAGCTGCTCGACCAGGGCTGGACGGCCTGTCCCAGTAGCTCTGGGGCTGTTTGCATCACAATGGAATCGATGGAGGGCGTTATTAAAGGCTGACAGGTCCTGGGAGCAAGCTCACTGCACATATCTGCTGGAATATCAGGGCTGTGGGGGGGGGGGGGGGGGGGGGGGGGGGGGGGGGGGGGGGGGGGGGGGGGGGGGCGGGGGGGGGGGGGGGGGGGGG
>JAODLD010000042.1:1990090-2005538 GCA_026781065.1 Mormyrops boulengeri | reverse complement strand
TTGTCGCTCTCCGTTCGCTGGCCCTCCTGGCTCGTTTTTCTGCTCCCCCCCCCCCCCCCCCCCCCAGACTGATCTGTCCTCCTCTTTTGTCTCCATGCACTTCATTAAGAAGGGAGGAAACTGAACAGCGTGTCAGTGAACAGGCTGGTACAACACCAACAAAAAGCATCACTTATGTGGCGGAAATGTAACGAAAAACAGGCGTTTCGTTTTTAAACGAGCGCGATGGATCAAAGTGACAGCTTCCCAGAAGGCACGTGTTGGAGACTGAGGGAACACGGAGCGGCTGGCACGGGCGGCGCAGTGACAAGCTCATTGTTTACCTCGAGCTGTTCGCATCCCGTGCTGCTTAGATACGCTTCATTTCACTTTGGCCGCTACTGTACCTGAGTAACGTTTAGGGTTAATCCACCTCTGCTTCTGATGGTATCTATTGACACAGTTGGGTATACGGTGAAGCTCTCCACCTGAAGGTACAACAGCATTTCCTCTCTTGGGATCAGGGTCTCCTAATCCAGGTCGTTGAAGGAGAGTCTTCATATGCCATCGCCACATTTTTCAGGCATACTCTAGCATAGCGTAGTTCGCATTTCCCTGGTGTTTTTCCACTCGCGGCTTGCAGCAGTTACTTGGCAGTTATGTGAGCATTTTCACCACCATATGGGCACTTTTACCTTTACGTGGGGGCTCACAGGAAAGCAAGGACAGAGACCCAGGAGGGGAGGGAATGTGTGATGTAAATATCACCGCCCAGCGAGATCATGCAAATAGATGGATGACAGCGGCAGGTGTGGACCTAGAAAACAGGCCAGAACAAACTCCTGGTGATGTTAGAAACTGGGGCTTTTCTGAACGTTTGTCTGCAGGCAGCCCAGCCTGTGTTGACCCCGGGCCCTGCTGTTCCTCTCCAGGTTCCAGGCTACCGGCAGGAGCAGGTGGAGAAAGGACTGAAGCTCTTTGGCCAGCTCATCAACAACAAGGTTTTCCTGCTGTGCTTCATCCGGACGCTAGAGTCGCAGCGCGGCTTCTCCATGCGCGACCGCGGCAACGTGGCCTCATTGATCATGACCGTGCTGCAGAGCAAGCTGGAGTATGCCACCGATGTGCTCAAGAACCTACTGTCTGACCTCATCCACAAGAACCTGGAGAGCAAGAACCACCCCAAGCTGCTGCTCCGCAGGTGTGGTCCAACGAGCATCTCGAGCGGTCCCTCCCAAAGAGAGCACCGCCTAACACTGCCCTTTCCCAGTGGGCTCCCAGCTCATTAGCGCCCTACGGCGTCAGAAGGTTTACCTTGTCCTACACTCATCTACTGCCCTGACAGACTCATCATTAAAGCTTAATTATGATTAATTGCTGTAGAATCTAATTAAACCGCAGCAGGATAATTGAGCTGAGTGACAGCGGGACCTTTTCAGTGTGGCCGCTCTATTCTTCGCATGTGGATTTACCCAGGAGCCCAGTGCATCAGCTCTGCATATGCAGGTGTCATTATACCGCGAAGATCACGCCCCCATCTGCTCACTCTAACACATGCAGCTCAGGGCTGCGTTCAGTAGCCCCTCCCCCACTCCACATACACACACACACACACGCACACACACAGACACACAATTCCCTCCCTGTCACAGGCTGACACGTTAAATTGCTCCTTCATTACAATGTCTTGTGGAGATTGAAAATGAGCTCAGGCTCGCCAGATGATGAGCATATTCCAGTGCTCAGCCCCGATCTGCAGGGAGGGATTACTGCGTGCTTACGGGTGGTGGGGGGTGGGGGGGCTTGGAACCCATTATCACCAGTTAACAGAGCCTGCCTTGAACCCTGGTTTGGACTTCACAAGGGAACAAACGTGGAAGGGGGAGAAGTCTGTCTGGTACAAGTTCTGCTGGTGTCTCTGGTGGAAGTTCCAGGTGTCTCTCTAGTAGAAGCTTTGCTGGTCTCTCTGATGGAGGTTCTGGGTGTCTCTTTCATAGAGGTTCTGCTAGTCTCTCTGGTGGAGGTTCTGGGGATCTCCCTGATGGAGGTTATGCTTTCTTCAGCTTTCTCGTGCTGAGCCGTAGACCCTCTACACACAGTTACATACACCTCCTTTCCCCCCCATACCCACTGTACTCCCCATCCTTTTTTTCTGTCCCCAAATATCTGAAGCAGAGTGTGGCAGTAATCCACATGGCACACAAACAGGCCACCCAAGGTGCCCCGCGCACCCCGTAGAGTTCCAGAATCAGCCGCAGGGCCTCATGGGCTGGGCGTTGGGGGGGGTTCTCTCTCTCTCTCCCATGTTACTAAATCGAATCAGTGCTCACAGTGCGCGATCGCCAACTGCTTCCTGGCCCTCTTCACACTCACTTCCCTCCCAAGCTGGGGGGGGCTCGCTTCCTCACTTACCCATCTGGCCAGACTCCACCCGAGCCCCATAGCCTGTCTAACCGTCTAACCTGTGGCTGCCAGCTCCATCTGTCGCATTCCTCCACCCACCCCTCCCTCCCCCGACTCCCTCCCCCAGCTCTGCCATGTGGAAATTTCCCCTGTCCGCACAGAGTACCCCCCCCCCCCCCCCCCCTGGTGGGTGGGGGGGGGGGGGGGGGGGGGGCCCTCTCAGAATGCCCCTATTTCAGTTTACCTGCTGGGTGTTCTGTTGTTCAAGACTTTCTGCCCCTCTTGTTCTGTTGTTTGGGAGTTCCAGTCACTCTCGTTCTGTTGTTTGAAACTTCCTGTCCCTCTTGTTCTGCCGTTCTGGATTTCCTGTCCATCTCGCTTTGTCGTTTTGGGACTTGCTTTCCCACTTGTTCAGTTTTCTTGGGACTTCCTGTCTCTGTTGTTCTGTTGCCTGGGACTTCCTGTTCCTCTCATTCTATCGTTGGAACTTCCTGTCCCTCTTGTTCTGTCATTTGGGTCTTTGTGTCTCTGTTGTTTCGTCCTTTGGGACTTCCTGTTCCTCTTGCTCTGTCATTTGGAACTTCCTGTGTCTCTCATTCTATTGTTTGTGAGTTAAAGTCACTCTCGTTCTGCCATTAGAGATTTCCTGTCCCTCGCGCTATGTTGTTTGGGACTTTCTGTCCCTCTTATTCTGTCATCTTGGGCTTCCTGTTGCTCTAATTTTATTGTTTGGGACTTCCTATCCCTCTCCTTATGTCGTTTGGGGCTTACTGTCTCTCTCGTTATGTTGTTA
Source organism: Mormyrops boulengeri (assembly GCA_026781065.1). NCBI lineage: Eukaryota > Metazoa > Chordata > Actinopteri > Osteoglossiformes > Mormyridae > Mormyrops > Mormyrops boulengeri. The sequence continues at coordinate 2,002,363 of JAODLD010000042.1, read as the reverse complement.
GGAACTACCTGTCCCTTTTGTTCTGTCATTTGGGACTAGCCTGTCTCTATCGTTTTGTTGTTTGGAACTTCTTATTCCTCTCGTTGTGTTGTTTGGTACTTCCTGTCCCTCCTATTTTGTTTTGACATTAAATAAAGAAAGCCCATGTCCCAAAGCTTTATCTGTTTTTTTTTTTTTAAACTTTCAAACTGAAAAACTCTCTCTGGAGATCCATGTTCCCTCCAAACTAAGCTGTTGTGTATGTATCTGTAAGCCTGAGTACCCCATCTCTCTGCTTGCTCCTCAGAGATCTACATCATACCCAAAACCCCCCTCTTGACTGGGCTTTTGATTGCGCTGGTTTCTGATTTCATATTCATAGAATTGTGAGCATTTTGGGATTGTATACTGTGTATATATAACAAAGCTTATAAGTGAGTTCCAGCTTCCTCACTGTGCTGTCGCAGATTTGAGTCGATCTGAACGAATTCATCTTCACACGATTCCAGCAGTTGCCTCCCAAGTTGGCAAAGGCGGCACATGGAACCCATCTGAATCCCGTGAGTCTCAGGTCTACCTAGAGACTCGTAGCATCTCTTGGCAGCTGTATTGGTTTTGCTAATCGTTCCGCCCTGTCGTGGTTCTTGTGAAGAAACATCCAGTTTTGGGTCTGCTTAAACAGCAGCTGCCATATTGCAGTGTCGTGCCTGTTTCGCTGCATCGAGGGCCTCGCTTCACGACATGCTGCAGATCTCTGGTCTCCGAATTACAGAACCGAATCCAGCCCAAACCCATTTCCGCTGTGTTTCCCCACTGCCTGGATTTGGCATAATTAACGCCCACTACAGCTTTGAATCTATCACTTGGTTTGGTCCTGGGAGCTGTAGCCACTGATGCTGATCACACATATGTTCTCATATCACTGTAATTAGACAATGCAACATTTACCAGTGATCAGCGTTGCTGGGTTACGGTATGGCTGAAGATGGGGTGTGGGGAGGGGGGGGGGGTCCTGCCTGCTATCTGTCTTTCACTTTAATGGCTTATTAGTGGAACATAAACCACTGCTAATAACGATGTGCTTACTGTAGCCTATTTCCTGTCATAAATTCCTGACGTGATCTCGGTGGTCCTGGTTACCTTATGGTTCATGATGAATTCACTGTCTCACTGGATAGGGCCATTTTGGCGCCTCCAGAGCTTTCTCATGGGTGGAATCTGCCAAACTCCTTCATTTGGGATTCCTCTGTTTTGGGCTTGGGGTCCATTTCTGCATAGTGGTCTTGAATGGTTCCAGGAAAACTAAAGAGCAATTGGGGAGTCCTACACCAAAATCCACAGGGTGGCACTTCTGCAGGGCTGTCTCTGGTGCCAGTCTTAATCTGACAGCCTCTGTCACCATGATGCCAGTCCCACAAGGATGTCATCAAATGCCACCAGGTTGTCAAATCATCCAATTAATACAACTGTTTACTTAACTACTACTAATGTGCTCCAGGGCCAAAGGGAGTCATGTGACCTGTAAGCTCACTACGGGGCCAGATTTAAAGCTGCAAGGATCTGAGAGGCATGGAGTGGTAAGCGGCTGCCGTTTTATACTCTATGCCATTCATTCAGGTCCAGAGTCGCTGTGTTCTGAGAGGGTGCAGTGAAATGGAGTGGCTCCACGTCAAGACCTGCAGTCCAGTGCTTTTTAAACCTCACTGATTATACTCTGTGCTTGAATGCCATTGGATAAGACAGCCACATATCACTTTAACAGGCTGATCTTGACCTTTTCTTATTATTACCCCTCTCCAAATGCACTGTTTTGTTAATTCAAGGTGATGCTTGCAGTAATCTTTGAAAGAGCCTTACGAGCCGAAGGTGTTCAATGGAGGATCCAGCCGATCGCGGCATGCAGGCGGCACGAGCAGGCCAGACTAGTGTGAATGTGACGTTTTCTTTTGACTGTAAAACATCTGTCACGGTAAAGAAGAAGAATTTTTTTTTCTTCTTTTTTTACCCACAATGCACCTGTGCCCTTTGACCCGCCAGCTGTGGCGATGCATGGAGCAGGATTTCCACTGTGTTATGAGTCAACTGGAGATGGGTCCAGGATTGAAAGGCGGAGGAACAGACATTGGAAAACAAACGAGGCAGGTGAGGATGGGTCAAGGTGGCCATTTGTCTCACTCTGAGGGAAAAAATAGATGATTTTGGGGACGGACCTGTTCTGGGGGGCTGAAGCAGGAAGAAAGTGGTTCTGGGGAGTCCTTTTGTGTTCTGCTTTCTGTCAAGGTCATTTGCAAGTGGATCACAAAGACTAGCGTCCATGTGGCACTCCAGGCAATCTTCACCCTGCCCCCCCCCCCACAAACTTCACCACCAAGTTTCTCTTTGTCTCAAATGTCACGTTAATGTAGGGTGATATGGGTGGCTTGCTGCGATTATGGGCAGCTGCCAGTGCCACCTAATGGGCTGATCAGTACCGGCAGAGACTGAACATTCAAGGGTTAAACGCTCAAGCTGCTCAGCACAGTGTTGTACTGTACTTTCCTTGCCTGATATGTTATTGGTGCAAAGAGCAGGGTTTTTTTCTGCCTGTTCGACTGGCTTTGTTTATTGAGGTGTGGTGCTGGGGGTGGGGTGGGAGGGGACTGTGAATGCTCAGGAGTGAAATGTCATCTCAGAGCTGAGCGCTCCTGTCCCTCTGAAAGACGTCTGTCTGGGGGTCTCCGGTGTCCAGCGGAGTGACATTAAACCCCCGGCTCTAGGCAGGATGGCCGCCTCCTTGTTCATTGTCTCGCTTCGATCTCCGCGGTCACAGACGCGGACGCCCGTGTAAACCCCGCGGTTCCTGGCTCACGGCGACAGAAGCGGGTATGAGTCGGCGGAGTCCTCGTGTCATTCAGCCCGTACGCAGCGTCAAAGTGATCTCAATCGCGGGCGGGGTTTGATTTGTTTAGACTTGTTTGTTTCCCCCTGAAGCTGTAAGACATGAACTATGTAGATTAAGAGGCCCAGTTATGCAGAGTGTCTCTCAGAAAATCACCCGTGCTGCCTGTCTGGGCCTAGCAAGTCTCACGGCCCTTGTCGAGCAAAGAGAATTTTGAAAATCCCACGGTGTTCCATATAATTGCATTAATTGGGCGCTTCTTGGCCAGTGAGACGCTGGGATATTGGATCGCGGGAGGAGAGAGAAATTCACAAAGCGGCATAGCGGTACAGCCCTCGGCCATGGACGGATCGTCACCCCTGATAAGCTCACCTTCTGAGGTATGAGGAATGCACCGTGAAAAGTCAACCCGTCTTCGAACCCCCGCAGTTTTGTGTGATGTTCCGTTACTTCCGAATAATTACTCAACTTTAAATTTGAAGGCTTCCCCTTGAATCGTGGTGTTCCTCAGTCTGATGGCGATACAGATTAAATGTGATTTTATGTGGAACGTTTGGGCCTGGAGATGCTCGCGCTCCCTCAGCCCTTTTGATAAGGCTGGGTCATCACCTCACAGCCTCCATCAGCAGCCATGTTTTTCACCACACAAACCACCCATTTTAGTAGGGCTCCCAAGGTTCGGCACCGCCTATTGGCCGCACACAGTCACTACAGTTATATATAACAAATTCTGCTGAAGCAGAATGCTCTGCTAACCAGCTAGCTAACTACAATCTTCTGACTCTATTTGCTAGCTATTTATTTAGTTTTTGAAACATCCTGGGGGTTGAGGGGGGCTTTCAAAGTGACGTTTTGAATTTGGCCCTGGAAACAACATTCCCACCCCTGGCTGCTGTCTCTGTGATATAATGACAGGTAGGACACTTGTGCTTTGGTTTTTACCACTTTGGTTTTTTTGGGTCGGTGATGGATTTTACACCACGCCATAGACCTCCCACATTGCGGGACTGAAAATAACTGACATCAGTGGTAAATACTCCACATGATGTCCTTCTGTGGGGATGGCCTGTCACACCCTTGTCACTGAGTTATTTATTCTTTGGGGTGACCTGGTTCTGTGAGGCCGAGGTCCTTCCTGGCGAGGTTGTGTCCTGCACCGCCAAGCGAACGTGGCCTGCTTTCCCGGTGACTGAATTTCTGAGGTCTGAAGTACAAAAGAGTCTCTTAGCCAGGCTCTCACGTCTCACTGACGCAGCCACTCAGCCTGGGATGTGGAGCTAATCAGAGGAAACCTATGGGAGAAGACAAGCCACCATGTAGGCTGTACCATCTAGTATGGGACACACAGACACACAGTACGTTATGTTATGATTCTCTCAACTCCTTATCTAATGTAATTAAACATCCATAATTCCATAACAAAACTCCAAAAAGGAAGACTAATAGCAAAAACATTTTGTACTGCTTTTTAAGAAGATTAAGATAACAAGTTTTTCTTTACAATTTAGCAGAACATTCACACTTGTCGGCAGTAGAAGGTGGACATTTCCCTCGCGAAGAAGGAGGACATTTCCCTCGCAAAGAAGGAGGACATTTCCCTCGCAAAGAAGGAGGACATTTCCCTCGCAAAGAAGGTGGACATTCCCTCGCGAAGAAGGTGGACAGTTCCCTCGCGAAGAAGGTGGACATTTCCCTTGGTTCTCAAAGCTCTTTCTACAGATGATGGACACTGTAAGAAAGGCTGTAGGAGGGGGCAATTTCTCTGCCTCTGAATATTTATCCTACAGAAGGGTTCGCTACCTATTATTGATTTTTATGTGGTGAATGACAGACTAAGGGGAGGGAATCGATTCGGCAAGCGCAGAACCTGGATGAATAACGAATTCTGTACCTTCCATCTCCTCTTGAGTCACAGCAAATGACGACATGATAACTTCTGTGTTGGCATGAAACATTCATTTCTGTTTCTCATGAATGACCTTGCCAAGTAATATTTGTACGAACGGACCCGACATCATTATTCCAGCAGATACTCACCATTAGAGCAGCTTCTCTTAGCGTTTGATTTTCTTTCACATACTAACAAAATCTGTTTGCTGTCGTCTTGAAAATCACGTTATTTTTGGGTATTATCCTTGTCTTACAGTGGTGTCCATGTTTGATGGCCTAAAGTAGCCTCAAGACAGCGGTGAGCAACATCAACACAGATGAAGTATCAATTACTCAAGGCTGCTACGTTATCTTTCTTAGAGAAAGTGCCGGCAATTAACTTTGAGTCTCACATTTTTTCCTCTGTAATCCCTGTTTGGTAAAATGTCATATCATTTTCTTGACAGTTATTCCATTAAAAGCCAAAACGCGATAATGAAGAGGACAAGTTCATGTTTCCCGTATGGATCTCCAGGCTGTCAGTTCGATACACATTTGAGGATATAATTAGCCATTTCCTCGCCAATTCTGATGTTGATGGCTGCTTAGATGATGAAACTCTGAATAGATTTCCATGCTTCGCCTCGACCACAACGGGCGCCAGTGTCTTTCACTGTCAGGCAGTTTTCCATGATCCGTTTCACGTGGCCTGGTACACGCTTCACGTCAGGCTTAGGTGATCAGTTACCTAATTTTCTAAAGCCTATTTGGAAGCATGGTGGAGTAACTGTGTGTCGTGAAGGAACAATTTCTTCCAGTCACTGTCAATCGATTATATGAAAAATGTGGAAACAGAGAATGCGTATGCAATGGGACTGATGTGATCCATTGTGTTGACCATGAATGAGAACAGTATATAGTATCTCTTACCTGTTTTTGATAGCATCCTTTGCTTTCACATTTGTATTACTGTGTTGTGGGGGACGCAAAAATTCTAAGGTGATAACTGGGACCACTCCACCAAGGGGCGCTGTGGTAAAAAAGGTGAGATACAGATGCTTGCATGGTGCTTGCAGAAAGCGGTGCATTGGTTAATCTCCATGGTGACCATATTTTTATTCAATAACCTGTATACTTCCAATATACTACATGTGTACAATCTACTGTTTGTAGGGGTTGGTGTTGTATTATTTTATATATACACACACAGGCAATGTACAATGTGCACCTCAGTTTTATCATGGGTTATTTTATAGCACCTGTAAAAACGTCTATAAGAGCCCTGTGCCGGTTTTATAGTGATTCTGATCTTAAACCTCAAACATAAAATAAAAATGTGATGAGAAGGAACACAAACAAAAACAAATAGAGTCTGAGGGTATATTGTCACATGTGAAAGACATTTTATTCTAGAAATTTCTTAGGAAGACTACATCTACAGCTCATCTGTTGCATCGAAATTCATTTTTGAGACAAGAGAACACGAAACAGCCTAATTTGATGAGTTATTTTTTAGATATTTAAGTGTGCTGCAATTTATTTTGAGAAAATCTTAGACATAAAATGATTACGTTATATCAGAAGAAAAAACTGATGTCGCGGACAGGAAACGGGAGCCCAGTGAACACAGTTTGGACTTAAAGATCGTCTTCGTCCGTATGTCTGAAAGTGCGTAAGTTGAACGTTCGTAAGTAGAGGAGAGTCTGTAATAAAGATTTCATCATTTAAAATAAGCCTGCACATTAGTCACACCTCAGCAGCAACCGCTTCTGTCCTGTATGATTTTTACATGTTGCTCCGTCGGTATGAAAAAATACAGCGGTATGTTAGCCATGATACCCTAATTTTAACATAATGCGGAACTACTGATATCTGTGAGAGACATTTCAATAAGGTGTACAGTTATTGGTACCTGATCATTAAATATCTATGGTCCTCCCCATTGTTCCTGGTGAGCTGCTAACACTTTGATGATTGTGAACTGCAGTTAACACATTAAGTAATACCTGGCAGGTCTACAAGACTAGTGTAACTTTTCCTTCCCCATTCATTAATGCTTCCTTGACTTGAATGGATTACCGAGTGCATTACTGCAATGCGCAGTGTTTTATATTTGCTATCCCATAAACCAGACAGCTAGCGCTCTGCCTCCGCAAACCCTGGCGCTGTTTGTATATTACGTTAGGAAGCCACTTATGCCAGCGGAACAGTAATGTTTGAAATGTCGGTATGAGTAAAACAGTCTACTTTCAAAAAGTCACTAGTTTAACTTGATGTTAATATCCACAGTCACTGTCTTGTTGATAAAAGGGGTTCCATCTAGTAGGACTGCTAGTTAGTTAGCAAGCTTGTGATATCGCCACTTTGCCTGACGGTGTCACATACCAGGGCTGATAAAACAATATTACGTTAGTGAAATTTATAGTTCACACCACATATTGTTGATTCTAGATAACGAAGTATGGCACCGGAAAGCTTTAGTGGCATAATATTAGATAGTTGGTTTTACAAAAAGTGGCTGCGAGTTCCAGCCAACCTCATGACATCATATCCTATGCTAGGACAAATCCAGTTTCATTGACAGTGTAACCTATAAGGATTTTTAGAGTGGGAATCCATCTTGTAAATTATGCTAACTACGTCTAGTGTTTCATGTCCACTTCAAGTAGCTGCCCCTCCTCCGTGGCCTAGCAGAGCCCTTAGCAAGCCCAACAGAATGACCCGGATTAGAGGGAACCGCGAGATGTGCCAGCGTGCACTCGGTGTGGACTGGGGAGCCCTGGTGATGCAGACCTGTCCGGCATGCAGCTCTGCGTGGCGGCACCCGCTCTCTCTCTCACGCTCACCGGTGCTTAATATTCCCACCGCGCTCCCCTCTGTTTGACGGACGTCTCTATTGGAGGAGACCCGGAGCAGGGTTAACGCAGGAGACGGGAGGTCGGGCCCCCCCCCTTGGGGGCAGATGGTGGGTGGGTGATGGACGGGGTCGGGGGAAGTCACGGTGTGCGGCGCTGCTGCAAGCATGAAGGCCGCCCGGCTCTCAGGTTCGTTAAGGGAAATCAGGGCCTAATCCACAGACTGAATGACACGTTGATTTAATGGAAGTGACGGGCGAGAAGCTCCCCCCCCCCACCCCACTTCCACCCCACCTCCACCCCAGCACACTCTGCTGTCTGCGCTGGCTGATTTTCGCAAAGGAGAGGCCATCAAAGCAGCTGGCGAGGTCTTACGTATGGCCAGGCCTCAGTACATCACATGATCTCGTCCGGACTTCTTCACAGTGGCCATTACTGGTACCCAGAAGTCTCTGTCCCTTGTAAAGATCGTTTTGGACTTTTTAAACAACTCCTCAGGCTGGAGGGAGGACAGCCTGCTGTGGCTTCACACTCATGAGTCCATGGATGTTTCTCCCCTTAGGGGAGAGAGGGAGGGAGGAGGAGGAGAGAGAAGGAAACATGGAAAGCAACACTGAGCGTCTGAGGGCCAGCTCATTTCAAAACGAGCAGGATGACGAGTGACAAGATGCTGCTGCCCCCTAGAGCTCAGGCAGCACCTGGGTACGGTGGCGTGCTCAGGCTGGTGTGTCAGGCTGCGTCACACACACATGCTCACACAAACGAGCCAGATAATCATTCTCCAAGCGAAGAACCCCCCAGGAGTGTGAACTGAATTTGCACAGACTGATCAGATTACACCTTCAAAAAACAGGTAGATCATTCGTGCATTAATGTCCAGTTCTACCCTGGTAATTTACATCCTTTAATCTCTCTGCAATGCACGGCGTAATGGTTTTCTACAGCGCATTCATTCCGTACCGTTTCTCTGATGAGGGAGTGTCAGTTTGCAGTTGCTGTTTGCCGTCGCCCTCCATGTAACAAAGCTCAATCGACACTGCAGGCTGACTCCGATGATTGCCGAGATGAGCGGGGACGTGTTCTGCACAGGGAGCTGAATTAAAGATGAGGCATTAAATTTTCAGCCGCCGCGGTGCGATATATCTCCGGCCCTGGCCGTTTTACCTGCGGCATGCGACACGGGGACACCATTTGAGGTGTCGGCAAGGTGATGTTTAAGATGGAGGGAGGTAGACTTGTTTATGGAAGGAGTTTATGGAATAGAGGGTGCAGGGATGGGCGTGGAGCCTCGTCCCAACCTCCCTCGATGTCTTGGTGACAGAGCTGACAGGGTGTTACAGCTGTAAATGAAACAAAGTTTGACTACTGGATTCCACAAGAGCGGCAGGGCTGCCTGAGTACTAGATAGGAAGGCTGTCCAGACCGTGGCTTGTTCTCACCAAGGCATTATGTCAAGGTGCTTGTAGCTGCTGGAGAAGGTTCACCAGAGCAAAGGATAGATGGTGTTTGGCGTCTCTGCTAAGAAGGATCTAGAAGATTCGAGATGCAAGACCTGCTTTGGCTATGTGCGGCGGGAGCATTGGGATACTTGCTTGAATCAACTTTGCTCGATTATAAAGTGACTAAATCAGACATTCCACCTGAGGCATGTTGATTTGAAGGAGGTGGATGAGGGACAACCGGGGGGGTGGAGGATGGGGGTATTTATACCGTATATTGCGATATTTTCACCCCCCCGCCCCACCAATGCCACATTAGTGTTGCTTCTAATATACAGATAATGTCTGGCCAGTATGAAACTATAAGAAATTAGATACTGCATAAGCCTGGTGCTGGCGGGGGGTGGGGGGGGGCTGCTGGTGGAAAAATTTGCTGACCAGGGCTAGAGGGTGACTGTACAATTTGCTGACCGTGTTGGGTGAGGTTGTGGTGGTAAAAAATGATGCATGGTGTACCATTTTCAAGAGCTGCTGTTAATTTGTGGGAGACTCCCGGAACTTTCAGAAGAGATGGAATATCTGCTAAAGACAGTGCAAACCAAAGCAGACAGTGCAAACCAAAGCAGACAGTGCAAACCAAAGCAGACAGTAGTAGTACAGATAGTGGAAAACAATTCAAAACTGTGCACAGCTAAACAACAGGCTGATAAAGTGACTGGTAAAGTGTAGTAACAGAGCTATGAAGTGCAGGTGTCATGGATGTGACTGTCACAGGAAATATGGATGTTTGGAAACATGAATAGTTTGGCAAAAGCTGTTTTTGAATCTGGTAGTCGAGAATTCTGATGCTGTGGAAGAGAACTGACAGACATATGAGGAACTCTTCTCTGCCATCCAAAGTGAGAAAAGACCCCTCCCCCCAGCATACCCAGCGGTACCATGGTGGTATGACGGCATGGTGAGAGAGCAGCTCTGGACATCGCGGTGTTGATTATTTCACCGCTAGTTGCCTGATTCATTCAAAGACCCTTTGAGAACTTTTATGCCTGGTGTTCTGAGGAGAACTGGCGGGGCAGGCGGCGAACAAACCTCAGCAGACGTTCTGGCAGCGTTAGATACGTTTGTGCCGTTCGATGCCGAGAAGGAGAGGGGGAAAACGTTGGCCAGCGTCAGACAGCCGAGATTAAGAGCATTCACACGCCGGGGTACAGAATATTTACAAAGCTGTCGCAGGGATGACAAACGGCTGCACTTAAATTGCTCTTAAACCGTACTTTGGGTGCTCTGAGCTACCAAGGTCCCAGCTCATTTGGGGTCAGTGAAGGGGAACAGGCTGGTCTCTATCTGAAACCCGGCACTTGGTGCCCACCTATACATTGGCTTAGTCAAATAAAGCGAAAGGAGATTAAGCTGCTCTGTTCAGAGAACGAGTTGCAGCTCAGTCTTTCCAGACTCTCCACAGTTAGCATTAGATTAGAGGTTGAACCACAGCATGCACGCCTCATCAGCTCCGGTGATCCGAAGGCAGCCTTAATAGTGCACAATCAGGCCCCCGTCCAGAGCTGCTGGCCAATGGACCATTCAGCACATCCATGCTCATATTCACGTGGCTCTTATTGTATGTATTGTTCCTAATTTGCACACTGTTCCTTATTACAATGCTTTATACTATTTTTGCACTATTCGTTTTAATTTGCATCACTGCAGTGGTGGGACTTTGCACACAAGTTTTTCATTATCCTGTACTTACCAAGTGTCTAGTAATGTGACAAATAAAGTGATTTAATCTGTATTTACCAGAGTGCCCTGTCCTGGGACAATTTTCCCATTTGATAGCCGGTGTTCTGTGGAGTCCGTTCACGCCGATCCTGACCCAGAGGTTATGTGGGACCTCGCTCCACTGGCAGGTATGAGGGCTTGAAAAGCTTTGCCTATTTGGGTGAATGGACCTATGGTCCATGTGACCTATTAAGAAGGGGAAGTCCTCAGTCCAGAACTGGGTTAGTCTTCTGAGTCACTTCAGAGAACCCAATTCATTCATTTTCCTGAACCACTTATGCGGTATGGTTTCTCCAAAGTACATGTTTCCTTACTGGCATACAGTGACAGAACCCTCAACAGAGAACACTCAACGGAGAACACTCAGCGGAGAACCCTCAACAGGGAACTCCCAATGGAGAGCTCCCAAGTACCCGAGGCCCCCAAAGCACAGCTCTCTTGATACCTCCAACAGCCTGCGCCCTCAGACAGAGTGGAAACTATTTCCTGGATCTTTTAATGAGCGGCTGAGCGGTGCCGGTGCTGGATCGGCTCGTCCCCAGAGGAAAATCGATGTTTGCCTGGTCGTGACCCCAGCGGCGTTCGACTGCACCGGCTATCAGCAAACCAAAAGATGAATTGGGCCGCGAGCTCTGCCTGCCTATACGCTCTGTCTCTGCTAAGAGGTCAGGAGAGAAATGGCGACAGGAGTGTGCAGAGCATTCGTCCCCTCGGAAACCCCGAGCCTCCCCCCAGTGTCCCAGGAGGATCGGCCGTCTGCTGTGATAGATAGATGAGGCAGGGAAGGAGAGGCACCTACCATGACCACCGGCACATTGCAAGTGAATCTGCCACCCTGAAGAACTCAAAAGGTGATCAGAAGACCTGGTGACTCCAACAGCATCCATGATGCATGTTTTTGTTTTGATGACCCCAGTGAGATTAGACCAACATCTGCCCTGAGCATCTCTGTGAGACGGCTCTGGTCTGTTTACGCGCGAGAGCAAGTAAATAGCATCCCTGCGGAGACTCGCGGGATGTCAGGCGTCACAACCGGACTGGGCCGAGAAGTGCAAGGCGTGCAGGACTCTGACGGTAATGACCCTGCTATCACAGCCCTGGGGTCTGGCTGACCCCAGTTATACGTCACCTGCTGAATAACATGCCCCCTGTGAGTTTTTTTAAAAGGGACTGTCAGACTGATGACTTTTCAACACCCAGCCTTGTGATTCTAAAGAACACTGGCCTGCCTTTCTAGCTTAGGCCGTGAGGGAGAGCACCGCCATGTGGGGGCAGCCGTCCCCCTCCCACGGCCATATCCCATCTGCCAGCACGTTCTTTAAATCACAGGCAAGGGTTTTACTCCCTCTCCCATCCATCTCTCCCAACCGCTGAGTAAATGGCAACAAGGAAACAGCCGTGCCGTGGGGGGGGGGGGGGGGGGGGGGGGGGGGGGGGGGGGGGGGGGGGGGGGGGGGGGGGGGGGGGGGGGGGG
>JAODLD010000042.1:1962264-1989990 GCA_026781065.1 Mormyrops boulengeri | reverse complement strand
CGGCCACCCCGCAACCCGCCGGCCCGCCCCCCCCCCCCCCCCCCGCCCAAACACCCGCCACCCCCACCCCCCAACCCCTGTTTTTAAGTTAAATCAAGACTCACAGTGATGAGTGATGCTGGTGGGGGGTGAGGGGGGGGAATGTTCCCTTGTCATTTCGAGGGAATGTTAACGCGTCCTTAAAGGCAAATCTGAGTTCCTCTAAAAGCTGGAACGCGTAAAGTCACAACCTCCATGAAATAAAGCATCTGACGAGACAATTACACAGTGTGCTGATTCAGATTTTGAGCGATGTCACAATGCCTTTTCTCTGGCTGAGCTCTGAATTTAAACGCTATGTTAAATGCGTGTATTTTAAATGGCTGAAAAAAAATCCTTCATGAATAAAAAAAAAAATCCCTAAGCATATAAGTATTAAAAAACAGTTACACGAACAGGTACATTCAAATCCAATTAATAGACGCGAGGACCCCCAATTTAGCCGTCCACTTCAATGCCATACATTTGAACTACTGAAGCTGAAATTACATCAAAATAAGCAGCTGCAATTGTCACTTATTAATACAAGTGTTCAGCGGGGGGGCATACAGCCCATCGTAAACGGGCAGCTCCTGTTGCGAGGAGAGCCACGCTCTGGCAATCCTCCAACAGGAAGTGGGTTCTCCACCAGCCGGCCCTCTCGCCCTACTACCAGTCGATCCCCCTTATGGTTCATTTCAATAATGAATTTAAATGACAAACAACATCCTTAAGGCATCTGAAGAGAGGGGGGAGCAGCACTAAAAAACTCTTATTATTGTTAAATTTCACCCACTAATTCAGAATCAGTCAGCAGCATTCGTGAGTATTTGTGCGTGTGTCTGTTTGCGGGTGGAACGGAAAGTCAGAGGTTAAACTGGCAGCGCTAAATGTACCGTGTAATGAGAGGAATAATCTATTGGGTCAGCTTTTAATTTTTTAACCTTATGTACTGTTTTTAATTGCGCATCCGGTTAAATAAAAGAAATATTGTCAAATGAATCACTTTGATTAAACATACAGTTGAATAAAGATAAATAATGACAGCTTAAGCAGCTTAAATGAAACGTTTATTCAGAGAAAATCCTGTCGAATTGTGTTTCCTCTGTTTCCTTCTTTAGTATAAACTCTGTGGCCAGTTAATTAGGCACACCTGCTTGTTAACACTGGACAGCACACAGAGGGCCAATTAGCAGGAGAGGCGAAGGGGCCTGATCTAACGGATTTCAAATGCTGTGTGATTGCTGGTACCTCGCGTGGTGATTCCAGCATCTCAGAAACAGCCGCCCTCATGGGATTTTCACAAACTGCAGTGTCTAGAGTCAGCTGCATTTTTGTGGCTTGTTAATGAGAGTGGTCATATGAATATGGTCGGTTAAAGTTAACAGGAAGGTCACAAGTACAAAAATAACAGTGCGGCACCATACTGCTGTGGAAAATGGCTTCTCTGAATGCACATCTCGTCTGCCCTTGGAGCAGTTCTGGAGGCAAATGTGGGTCCTGCCCAGTTCTAGCTAGATGTACCTAATAAAGTGACCACAGAGTGTACATCCATCATTGAAGCTGACAAGCCCTTGCAGTCTAAGCCATCCTGCCAACCCCAAGGCCAGATGGTGGCAAGGAGCAGGTCCAAACGTCAATGTCGAACGTCTAGCCCTCCCTCGCTCTGAATCTGCTGCTGTCTTCACAGGGGGAACCGATGAACAAGGCCAGGGAAAACACCGGTGCACACCGGTCGCTCTCAGCACTGTAGGCACGCTGCGGCCTCCAGTCTCCTTATTGTCAGCTCAATCAACCTATCGATCGCAGCACTGCCCAGCGAGATGACAGGCCTGACATCAATGGGATCAATGGGCTCTGATTTAGTACGATTCTTTTCAATCTCCCCCTTCTTTCCATAATTCCCAGTGAAAAATAACATCTCCTGTTGTAGGGAGACTCGACTTGAAATGGGAGATTGAAGGGGAACCAGGTGAAAGAAAAACCGCAGCGGGCTTCAGTCTCGGAGACCAACGGCGGGAAAGAAGCTGTAACCAAACAGACTTGAATTTCAGATCTGGAAAAAGCCAGGATAAGGCGAGAGAATGCGATTAAAATGGAGGATGTTCTGGGTTTCAAAAGGAATGGTTGTGAAGTGCAGTGAGCTCATTTTAAAGAGTTAAAGGGATAGAAACACTGTAATAAAGATGGTAAGGGTTGCTCTGGGCTGGTCATGGAGATGGCATGAAGGGACGGAGAGATGACATGCGTTCAACAAAAGGGAGGACTGGAATGCAGCCCAACAGATGGACGCTTGGGCTTCAGGATGCAGAAAAACAAAAAGGTGTCAGGGTTTGAAGTGGTTTTCTGGGGTCTGAAAACAAAACTCTGGGTGCATCCGAAATTGCACCCTTAATTAAGGACAGTATGCATACATTCAGACACACTGCAGTCACCATCTTGCCCCCTATGAAACTATTCAAAACTATCAAAAATAAATAAATTTTTGGAGAGACGCACTCCCTCTGCCATCTTAACCAAAAATGCTTAGCAAGCACTATTCTTTATTGCTCCAGTGGCCTTGTGGGATAGCGTTGCATCCATCCGTTAACACATTTTGGAATTTCGCAGAATGTAGTTTGTCAGCTGGGTACCATTCACCTAATGTCTCATCTATACTGAGGTGGAAAGAATGAATGTGCTCATTACCTGTCTTTGCTCTGCACAAGGAATTACATGCCCCCCCCCCCCGGTCTTAAAGACACAGTAAATAATTAAGGATATTAATAAAGACACAGTGTACCTACAGGTTATAGACTTATAAACTGTAATGTACACAGTGTCACATGGGAACAACCAACATTATGAGTTTGCTGTCCTGTGCTAGCATGATGACTACTACCAGAGGTGCACACACACACACACACACGTTTGTATTCATATCTTTGAGGGGATCGTTCATTCATCCCTACACAACCTACTAATATACCCCTACTCAGCAACCCAACATTTTTAGTCTTTTGATTGTAGTCGCAGATTTTTCTAAAATTGAGTTTCCCCTTCTGGGGACGAAAAAAATGGTCCCCATAATGTCAAAATAACAGGTTTTTCTCACATTGTGGGGAACATGACCACACACACACACGCACACACACACACGCACACACACACGCACACGCACACACACACGCACACGCACACACACGCACACGCACACGCACACACACACACACACACACAAGCACACTGTTTCCCCCGAGTTCCCTTTCACTTCTAAAGTCCTTAATTGACAGTCCCTGCATAGTTCATTTTTTCAAAAGTGATTTACATATAGATTAATCAGTCAGAGGTGTAATATTTTCAATATAGGAGAAAATAAAGACTAAATAAATTAAAATAGTAATCATGTCGGAGGGCATAAACACCACAATGGTGTAAACAATAACAGCAATAAAGATCATAATAGTGAGTGGCATGACGGGTTCTATTTTTTCTCCCCAGTTCCTCACTGGTCCCTCTCTGGTTCCTCTCTGGTTCCCCACAGTCTCCTCCCACCAAACCCTCTTTGGGTTGTCATGTTTATATTGATGCCTGCACAGGCCGCCCTGTTTCATGTATGCAGACACAGGCCATGATTGCAGAGGAATAAGTTATTGGGGCCATTTATTCTACACCTTCTCCTGAATTTTCTCCCTAACTCTGCACGTCTCGTCATTCTGTGAGCACAAGTGCCTCTGCGTGTCCCCGTTTCCGGTCTCGCGCGCACGACGAACTAGTCGGGGACTGATTTCCATGCTCGTCTTTGGTTCGAGGTGATAAATATGTCTGCTGAGACTGCAGAGGTGCCACTTTGACGGAGTGCTGTCTCCTTCAGAGAGCAGATCCAATCACACCTGTCTCTAGGGGCAAGATGACCCGCACTGCAGATCTGAGCGTCAATAAACATTTATTTCCGTTAGATGTTAATGAACCAAGGCAAAACCCGTGGCACCCATTTACCATGTCACATGATATATTGGCATGTACAAATAATTTGTTTTTATTTTTACCGTAGAATTTTCATGATGATATTTATAATAATGTGCATATATTAAATCCAGTGTTTTCCCTTTCAGGATCTAATCTAATAATAATGATCAGTAATTAATAAGAGCTGGATTTGGATTGCATGCGACAACCCCAGCTATGGTTTTGGGTTTTCTGGCATTGGGAGTTTGAGTCTCCATCTAAGGCTCTAAAACAGTCATTTGATCAACAAAGCATTCACAGGAACCAGGAGCGTCAGACGTAAATGCCAACATGGACTCTGGACATTCTGTGAAATGTCAGGCCTGGCTCCCTGCCTCCTCTACGCTGTCCACTCTGTTTACGTAGTAGGTCTCCATGCTCGTCTCTGCACTGCCAGGAGCAGTATGGGGCGTGGCTCTGCTGGCCGTGTCACTTCCTGTATTTGTGTCCAGTGCTTCACCGCGTGTGTGTGGGGTCAGCCCCCCGTCCTAGCAGCTTGGTGCCAGGGAGCAAATGGAAAGGCGGGCTGAGCAGATGGGAAGCAAGCTGAAGGGATATTATTCAGCCTGGGAACTTATTAGACATGACAGTGTTGTGACTGATGTGTTCTCTGCAGTGAATGCCGGATGCAGTTTATAGACCCCCAGGGTTCTCTTTATACAAATAAAACAAAGGAAGAGTCAAACAAATTTTAAGAATGAGTAAATGTGGAAAAACACAAAACTATTCTAGAGTTATACAAGTGTCCTTAGCTTCTTAAAGGCACAGTGTACTTACTCTGCCTTCCTGCATGGCTTCTTGGTTATTCAGGTAACTAAGCTAATTTCAATATTCAAAAAATATCTTTCAAATGGCACAGTACAGATAACTGCAGCTAGCTGGATAATCAGTTCATGAAAAATATGAACTGGGCGCCCTGCAAACTGACACTAACTGATCTGAAGTCAGGGGAGCTTAAATAAACATGAGGTAGTTCATCGTCTTAGAGACAAAGCTCTTTCCTTCGCCCTCTCTCTTTCTCTCACTCCCTCCATCATTTATTCTTCGTGGCCGCAGTGACGACAGCTTGCAAATGCCTTTCTGAATTCCCATTTTACAATCTCACACACGGCTGGCCGCACTTAGATTCACTTTGCCGGTCAGTGTGCGTCCCCCGCAGTGAGCGAGAGGAGCTTGTTTGCCCCTGGCTGAGGAGGGGTAGCAGCCGGAGCGGTCCCCTAATCAGATTATTGGGTATTAGTACATGTTATCTCCTCTAATCTTTCACCATGGCTGGCAAGTGAAAGAAGCAGGTCCAAGCACAGGGTGTGCAGATACTTCAGGGAATCTACAAAGGTGGCCCGCTACTTTTGGGGGTCCATGGGAAGTAAAATGAGGAAAGGGTGAGACTAAACCTGGTCCAAGGTCTTCTCCGGCATAGTGAATGGCTGGAATGCTGACACGCTGGCTCAGGGGACTCACACAGTCCGAACAGACGCACAATATATCCATACAAGCCGCAGTAGGAAGCACCTTTGTCTGTTGACAGTTGTGTCATCAATAATGTGGAGACTGGATAGACTGACACTTAAATATCAGTCCCTGTCGGGCGAATGAATCGACTCTGTCACTGCATGGTTCACATTTGCAGGTGTCCTTCTGCATGCCTCTTCCCGTTATACCATTGCTTCTCTCCACTTCATGCATTATACATCGATCCTCCTTGGTTGTCTCCACAGTTCCCCTCTCCCTGTTCCTTCCCTCTTTAATCCTCCTCTCCTTGCAGCTTCCTGCCAGAAGCTGATTTTGTTTCTCATACTGTCTGGACATGACTGGCGCCATCTTTTGATGCAACACATACAAACATGCCACAGATGGGGTGCCCAGCTGGCTCTTAACTTCTGGCGATGGTTTTCTAACCACAGGGCTCTCTCACTCTCTCAGCAGAGTCTCCTGGAGAGCTCTTCTTCCTGGGCTTCAGCCTCAGAACCCCACCCACCGAAAGAAAAAAAACCCACTCACAGAAACTAAAACCTCTCCAGAGAAGACTGAATCACTGCTCAGTACCACTGTGATAAATCAGGAAAATCCATGTCTGTGCATGAATTTCTCATTTTAATTCCTCGTTTGATCATGTTAATGTTATCGCTGTATTGCTGTTATCAACCCAAAATATACATTGCACCTAAGCATTTTACATACACAAGGTGATTTCAGTGTCCTTTGTTTTTTATTTCAAAATATTTTGACAAGAGAGTTTTGAAAACAAAATTTGCTAATAAAACAACGAGGCTGGCAGTTTTGGTAGGATGAAACACCACAGTCACCTAGAACATGTAAAGTACTGGGACAAGGGTCAGTCTGAAAATTCAGATTCAGGCTTTTTGTGAAACAAGTATTCTCCTTAAGATGCATGGGTGGCTTCCTGACATTTATAGGCAAACTGATTATTTCATTATCGCAGTCTGAAGTTTGCAGAGAGTCCAAAAAGATGAGCGTAGACACCCACTATATGCAGGAAAGAAAAATATCAGAAAAACTGGACTCAGCAACTGAGTAATCAAAATCTGAGTATAATGAGGAACTTATGTTAATATGTACCTGTCAAATTATAGCCCCACTGCTCTCCTGTTTGAGGTCTGACTGTATTTTAATAACATAATTGACTTTCCAAAAATTAATTTAAGGAACAAGCAGATAGTTAACAGTCATGTGAACTTGTGAGAAAATGTAAATTAAGATCATTCTTTTTAGCAATCCTTAGTAATAATACAAGTACTAATTGCTACAAATCTTAATAGTACTACTACTGATATTAATAATGCAACTTAATATTGACAGTTTATGAAATGTGTGTGTTATTTTTGGTTGCTTGATGCATCTGTGTCTTACGGAAAGGGAGCCCAGGTCCCAGAGATGTAATGAAACAATCAGCCAGACCAGATGGGTATAGATCGGTTATCCAGGCTCGGCGGAGATTCCACGGAAATCCAGAAAGATCCATGTTCATCTCCGATGGGAGTTGGAACAGGTGTCACAGACAGTATTTTTTCTCGGGAATGCATCTGGAATCGGACATGATTCGATTTCCATAAGGTATCAGCAGGCTTCCATTCACAGGGAAGGCAGTCCCTTGGAACTGAGATGGCAGTAATACGATACGGGAAGGGAATCGCTTTTAAGTGACTGAGGTAGCTAAACGTAGAGGAGTAGCAGTACACATAACCCCCCGTGAGGGATCTGCAGCCCAGAGATTAAAAAGCCCGTAATGAACCCTTTCTTATTACCAGAACACCAGTCCTGTAATTTTATTGCAGTGAAAACTATTCAAGAAATAATTAAAAGCGTGTCTGCAGTAATTTATACCATGCAAAGTGGGGGGGGGGAGTTAATTTACTTGTCACTCATTTGCCCCTCCCTTCACCAAACCCTTCTTTGCGAAGATAATGCGATGCGTTCGTTTGTTCAATTAAGCGTGTGCCTCGGACCGGAATGAGCATGCCCAAGTGCGTTTCTGATGGTTTAATAAAGCTTTTAATCCATATGATGGATCTTGTAAATCAGGGGTTCAGATGGAGTCATCACGAGGAAGGTGGAGCTGAAGGAGATTCATGTTCTCCCACGGTTCCTGTTTCATGCGGTCCACCTGTCCCTCATTCACCCTGGGGGGGGGGGGCCTCCAGGCCAGTGGCGGCACTGCGGAGCTCCCCACCAGCACTGAATGGGAATGCATGTCGTTCCGTGGGGAAAGTGCAAACGTACCAGACACAGCTCGATTGCTTTAACCGCCATCGTCACACAGGCGAGCCCAGGCCAGCTCTGCCATTACTACGGCTTTTCACGAAAAACAATCATCTCAGATGAACGAGACAGAGAGAGCTGGCGGTGCGACTCTGCGTGACCACAATCAGCATCTCATTCAAGCAGCGTGGCCTCTTCTGCGGGTTTAATGTGATGACAGTGTTTCCATGACGAACAGAGGCGGTCTGGGGTTTGAAATTTGAAATTTAGATTTATTTATATAAGTATGACACAGGTACTTTGGAATTTGTTGTTTTTTGCATATCCCAGCATGCTCTCCTTAGGGTCTGGGTGCAGGGTCATCTGTCTATCTAGTACCCCAGGAACTTTTTTCCAGGGGCTCAGAGTCTTGCTAAAGGGCCCAAAGGAAGAGTAGCTGCTCTGGTGTGTTTTAGTTCCACATGCTCAAGCACTTGCAGATGCACTTCTGTGTGGGACAGCCTGGTCTTTGAGCGCACTCTCTTTATGGGAGACTTTTTAAGAAGGAGGCCCCAGCTTCCCGGGGGTTGGGGGTGTGTGTGTGGGCTCAGCTCCCAGGTCTCCCGCCCCTTTAAATACAAACGCCACAGGAAACACACACAGGGACAGAAGATGGCACTGGTGCCTCATACATGACATTGTGCAAATGAAGCCACAGCTTCAGCACCAGCCCCGGCTGTCGCCCTCGGCGCTCACTGCACGCAGATGCGCATTGGACCCCAGGAGGACTGGGGATGACACTGCTGCTGGGTGACATCATGGGGCACCAGTGGGACGTGCCGCTCAGCTGTATGCCTTCCGCACCCTCACCGTTATTGTTGCATGGATGTGTCTGCCTGTCCCACCTTCACCCATCTATCGATTCACATCATTGTTTTTCTTCGGTTTCTACAATGTGGAGGTTTGGAGGATGTGAATCCTCTCGTCCAATCCTGCGGCCCCCTCTTCTTCGTAGCCTCTTCTTCCTCCTCTCTTCCCTCTCTCCTTCACCCACTGTTTTTTTGTATTGTGTGCTTCCTAGCATTCTCCTTTACGAAGAGTGTTAGATGTCCACAGATCATTCTAAGCAAGGTTCTACATCAAAGTACATCCTTCACTATGTGATCACCAGTGTACCAATGTGCTTTCACACTCCTTTTCACTAACCTGGTTTCATAATTCATGATCCTCTCTCCTATTGGTTGTTCAGGCAGTCGTGATTGCTGTTTGTTCGCAGTTGTCAGGAGCTAACGACGGTTCTGTCCTGGTACTCAAACCCGTGTTCTGTTCCCTCCTCACTACTAATGCCACTTTGTGGATATCTGGGTTTTTTGCGAATAGCAGCTTCACGCTGGCCAAAGCCATTCACCAGCCAGGGGGAATCTTGTAACTTCTAATAACTTCCTTTTGAAAAGATCAAAGGTCATAATCTGGCACTTATGTTTGTTCCAAGGTGCAATTTATCACGGATTGGTTTTCAGTACAAGTCATTGCTCCGGGACAGAGACTATCAATAATCTGCAGTCATGTTTGCTGCCTGTGGTCTTTGCTAATGACTGCTGAAGGTTTACAGAAGCCTGGGTCAGGAGGCTATTGTCAGTAATTGACAGTTACAGTTGCATGGAACTTGGCGTAGGTCGCGCAGATCTTCCGTTACCATGACAGTTAATTGATTTTTTTTTTCTCAAAACTTTTCATTTGCAATTTTCATTTGTCTCATTTGCCCTGGTCCAGGGCTCAGTGGATGAGAGGGTAACACACAGTGATGTTCGCCGATGGTAGGGTCGCGCAGGGGTCAGGGGTCACAAAAGGTACCGGGGTAGTCCAGGGGTAGGGTCGCGTCCATGGAAGGCATGGTGGAAACGCTACACTGATGTCTATGTAGGTGGATCAGCTTAGCAGCTTCTTAATCACTCAGTTGTCTTAACGATATAGCATTTCCTAATAACTTAAATGACTCCTTCGTAAGGGTTGTTATTTTCGTATTAATCACACTTGATCAGTGCTACGTAAATAACCGGCTAACCGCTTGTCCCCAGAGATCTTACCTTTTTATGCACGATTGTGTCGCAAGTCCACTCTGTCGAGGAGAAATTTTAACGAAAGAAAGGTGACCCTGAACTCAATCGTTTAGGGCATTTTGTGGCTCAGTGGGTTAGGACACTGTGCCGTTGAGCGGAAGGTTGTTGATTCAAATCCCAGGATCAGCTGACTGATTTCACTGTTGGGTCCTTGAGCATTGCCCCTAACCCCCGGTGGCTCCTGGGAGTCAATGACCCTGCTTTCTCAAATGTGTGTTGCTTTGGATAAAATTGTCTGCTAAAAAAATAAAATATAAGCTCAACTCTTCTTCTTAAAGTTTGGGCCTAATGGTCCTAAAAATAGCCCCGTCAAACACCGCAACAACACCGGTTCTAATAGGCACTGCCTGGACATATTCAGGGCCAGAATCCGTGACGGGCGTTGGGGTGGCGGCTGCTGTTTTCTGTCACGCCAGCTGAATGCTCCAGAAGGAGGCTCGCCGTTGGAATAATCTCAGAATAACTCCCTCACCGTCTGCCTCGCCGTTGACCGGCCCTGTCCCCGTTATCGGGGACGTACGGCGGATGTCGCGAGCCGCCGTTCGACGCTGCGCGTATTGCCTGCCGAAATTGCCTGTCACCACCGCCGCCAGGGATGACGGTGACGTTTCTGCTGGTGGGGAGGGCCGCAGAGCAGCCAAAGCGGGAAAGCGAGCTGCAGGGAGGAGGACAGGGCTACTGATATAAGCGACAAAGTTAACCGGGCTGGACCAGCCAGGAGAGACTGTGGTGAACCTGAGAAGTTCAGTGGCACCATGTCCAGCCTCCCTTCATGTGTGGGATGAGACAAATGTCTCTAGTTCGGGTTGCTTCTTAGCCTGAGAGGCAGCACCTGAAAGAGAGGCTGAAAGGTAAATATTATCAGGGTAAGGGCGGCCACGGTCCCCAGAAGGCTGGGAAGTAAGGACAGACACATCAGATTATCTCGGCGAGGCGGCCAGCGGGCCGGAACACGATGTAAGCAAAAGTAAAACTCCATGTCTAAACGCTCAAGGTCGTATTTCCACTGTTGAAAATACACCATGAATTAAAAAGCTCAAGCAATAAATCATTATTTTTCATTATTACGATGCTCCTCCTCACATTTTATGGCGGCACATTGTTCCGAAACACTTTTCCCGTGTAAGTGAGGGAATTAGGTTGTCTTCTCTGCGTGGACCTTGAACCCCTCAACGTCGAGGTGAATGTTGTTTTTTGAAAACAGAACAATCGTGTAATGAAGAGCGATGGAGGTCACTGCGAGGCGTCATTCAGCTTTGCTGAGCCTGACGTCCGTCACACCTGGAGGAACATACACACTGTACTAATATTTGGATGGGAAGACGGAATAGCTCATTGCTCCCTGCAGAGTGGAGGCAACAGACACAGGTCCGACAGGTGCAGATGTGGAGATGGGGGTGGGTTTAGTGCCACCCCTAACTCACTGGGTCTCAATCCCCAGCTGCTCTAGCCTCTTTCCATTGGTCGGTCTTGAAAATAACACTGAATCTAATTGGAGGAGCCACGTACCTCAGCTTCCAGAAGAGTCCGCAAAGGGAAATTTATATTCATAGATTTATAATTTATAATATACCATTTATATTAGTGGATTTATAATAGAATTATACCATAGATTGCTTTACTAGATTTAGATTTTATTTTATTGTGTTGCTGGAATGAAGCTATTTGCGAAAAAATAAAATTAATGGTAAATTTGATTCGAAAATGTAAGCCGCGAGTAATATGAATATTACTACGGGCTGCAAAGTCATCATTAATATTTTATATGACTAATTAGACTGTAAATTAGGTGCGACTTAATTGAAAAGTACATAAAAACACATTGAGTGTGACCTTGCGAAAGGACAGGGGGTGTGGGTGTGAATCGGTACAGTTAGTTTCCTGTTAATGACGATCAGTATTGATGCGTGATGTGTGCCAAGTGTCACTCTGCCGCCGTATCTCAGCATGTCAGTGGCAGGAATACCTCTGGCTTCCTGGACGCGTGTCAGGATCCACGTTCATTTCTAACCAACGACCATAATTTTGGACAATCTCAAACGAATGTTGCGGATGAGGACAAAAGTACAAAAGTCCATGCTGAAGACTGTGTCTGGCTGTGTCTGGCTGTGTTTTATCAGTAGATAAATGGACTCATTAGTGTTATAATGTCTGCTAACTACACAACACAAAACTGATGACTTGTAATCAGTTGCCTTTTTCCCTCCCTGATTTCCATACTTCCGCAGGGAGCTGCCCGCGCTCCGATCCAGGTCTGGGATGACTGATGGACAGGAATCTGCTTTTGGCCCGCTGCACTGCGCTGTGCTTACACCGGGAGGAAGGTAAGGTGAGCTCTTTCACCAGAGGACTGCTACAGGCCTTGTGACTCGTCAACGTTTGTCGTCCAGTTTGACAGCTGAGCTGGTCTCTGGAGTTACAGCGGTCCATCTCAATGCCGACAGAAGGCTCAACTGCTCATTAAATATCCGTGGGTTTAGACCGGACCTTTGGACCGAATCCAGCGCTCCCCCCACTGACTGATTAGAATGCGATGCCCTTTTCGGTTTTAAAGCCTGGGTAAACATGCGAACCCATGACACTAAGCCCCTCTAATAATTTCCCAATCACACACTGATGACTTATTAGATTTTATACTTAGAGAGGCCATTTTCTACACCTATAGAATTCTCTATCGGGTACTGGCAAGATAGCATGATGAGAAAAGCACCTAAACCAGGAACAATATTGAGTCTCATATGTGATTATGTTCTGCACCCCAAGAGTGCAGATACATAGACAGAGACAGCTCACAGCGGCTGTCACAGATACCTTCTGGGATAGCGAAGAGAACCCTGCCTCTGCTGCAGACGGCTTGGCGACGTCACAGACGGTGAGTGGCCAGGTCTCCGCACGACATCGAGCGGGCTTCTGTGCGCTTCCACGCAGCATGCTTCTGAGCCCTCGGGAAAGAATGAGGCGGTTTCCCTGGTGACCGACTCGACACCAGCTTAAGTTAAATATCAGCCTTCTATGGAGAATAATCACCTTGTTTTTGACTTGGAGAAATCCTTTGACCAGGAGAAGAGTAATAGAGTGAGATGCGTGAGCTGCCACCGAGCCGCTGCCGTCCTCTTCCTCGCCCCTGACCGTGCCGCTCTCGTCCTCTTCCTCGCCCCTTTCCGTGCCGCTGCCGTCCTCTTCCTCACCCCTGACCGTGCCACTACCGTCCTCTTCCTCGCCCCTGACCGTGCCGCTGCGTTTTCTCCGAAGAAACATGGTTAAGAGTCGATATGAAGTTCTTTCACCTCATGCTGCTCGCAGCGGCAGATGGAGAACAGTGAGTGACCTTTAATTAGCCCAGCACTTGTGCATAACTCACTTTATAAAGACGTCCCACGAACCAGACCAGATCTGCCAGGCCAGCTCCGCCGCTGGAGGCCGGCGTCAGAACACCATCAGTAATCAGCAACTACGAGGAGCTGAGAGTCATGGCCCAGGCCGTGGGCTTGTGTCGTGAAGGTCCAGCCCTCAGAAAAGCTGTTGTCGAGCTGACTGAGATAGCGAGAGAACTAGGGGAAGGAGAGGAGGCGCGTAGAATGCCATACTGCCTCCCACTCGGCTGTCGTCATAGCGCCCCCACCAGGGATGTGGCTGCAGCGCTGCCCACGCGAAAGGATCATCTCTCCATCTGACAGAAGGACACCAAATTTCAATTAAATTAGCCTTTGGATAGAATCTCTGCATTATTCAATTGATAATTTTACAGTCGCCATCCCAGCATAGGTTACTGCCTCCCCCAATTTGAACACTGGTGCCCACCCTACATACCCAAATGCCCTCCCCAGCATGGTATTTTTGGAAATACCACTGGCCCCCACCTGTTCCAGTCCCCAGTCTTTAACGGCAGGATGGAAGCAACAGGGGTGGGAATGATGCTCACAAACCATTTCAATTAACCTCACGTTACACCAGATGATTTGGACACTATTCATGGTTCATTTACACCATTTCATTACGAACAAAAATGTGGGCCAGACCAAAGAGACAAGATTGGATCAAACAAGCGTCTCCTCCCCCCAACTTCCTCCTCTCCAGCACCCCCCACCCCCACTCTTCCCAGCCCCGTTCACCTACCCATTACCACCCAGAGTTCACCATGGTGTAACCGCTCACTGATGAAAGAATTGCTGCGTTAGCGGCTCGCATGCTAATTATTTCAAGGTGGCCCTCTGGAGCTTTCGTCAGGATGAGTCCGGTAATTAAACCGGCAGCCAAAAGGAAGCACGTTCCACACTGTGTGAGCAACAGAAAAACACTTAATGTAGCTGCGGAGGGCATAGAAAGATCCGGGATTCTGCAGTAGGGTCCTAGTGGATTGAGCAGCAGACAGTGACCGAGTCTTCAGCACACCATCAAACAGCTATCACGCCAAAATCTGGGCTGTCAGAAATGTAAAACAAGGCAAGTTTTATGACAATCTCTCCTCCATAATCACATCAGCGCCCCCTTCTGAAGCAGCCAGTGTTTTTGCTTTGGTAACAATGGTAATTGGCAATTTTCATTCTGCTGCACATTCGTTTTGTGAATGCCAACAATTTTCTTGTTTTAATACCTAAAATGCATGCATCTCATTTCCTCCAAATTGCACTATGATGACACAAATGGGCACATTACAATAATCAGAAATCAGGGTTTTCTTGCGGGCAGAATTATTCTGTTTTTATCCAAAGGCCCTGCCCTTCTGAGTGAATGCCCGGTTGGTTTGGCACCAGGTAGAGGTCCAGCAGGACTCAAGGGACCCAATGGAGGTAAAGGTACATTTTGTGACCATAGTGAAACGTCAATGGAAGCAATAACGAAGGTTCATTTGGCATGATAAGTCTCAGTCCACTGTCTGCCTGGACACTGGAGCATCTATTGGTGATAAAACTCCTCCCATGGAGTGGCTGGGGGGATTCCCTGGGGAATATGGCTCAGAGCTTGCCCCACATTCCCAGGGCTGGCCGAGAGGTCTGCTCCAACCTGCTGCAGGTGTGCTGAGCCCTCCCAACACAGATGGCATTGGCAGAGTAGTGTGGGCACCACTGGTGGGTAAAATTTAATTAATGTTTCCTCAAACGAATCTGGCCGCAGCAAGGCTGCACTCCCTGTCCTTTTGTTTTCTCTTCCATGGAATTTTCAGCCATTTCATTTCTTATAATCATTCTGAACTAATACAACTATGACATACAGTGTGTGGCTTAGTGGGGTCATGGATGGGAGAGTTTTAACGTCTTACTGCTGATTGAGTAACTAGCCTGTTTCTTATGCAGAGGGCTGAGTTCACAGGCTGAGATTAAACTTTTACTGACATTCCTTCAGGGGACCCCAGTAAGTACAGTCAGAAGATCGTAGTTAGCTAGCCAGTTAGTATAACATGCTCCTTCAGCATCTCCTAAATGGAAAACATGTTTATTTAACATTTAGTGTAGTAACCCTTTGCACAAATGCATGATTTACTGCTTCCCTGAACATGGACGTCACCTCATTCAGACGTAGCCATCTGTAGAAGTGAACCCCTCTGTCGCTCCTTGAGCGATGTCATGGTGGAGTGGAGCCTCAGCTTGAACCAGCCTGGAGTGCGAGCCCAGGAGATGCCCTTGCACTGGCGCAGTGGGGGTTTGGCCCAGAGTTCGAATTTTCATCTCGTTCAAAGCTTCTGTCCATGTCACCCTCCCATTCATCAAAAAAAAGCTTCCTCTCCAACTTCTGTGCCCCCAGCAGCTCGGGTCCCTCAGTCTCCGTTTGATGATGTTAAAATAACGCACCTGCTTGTTAAAGATGGATTCACCCCCTGCTTCCTCGTTGTCTTAAAATAGCTGAAGGCTATGCGGCTTTCATGCAAAATAAGGACCCTCATTGTGTGGAGCTCAGAGACCCAGAAAAAGACGTCTATGCTTTGAAAAAAAAATAGAAAACCAGCGAGGAAACCAGGGTATGTTTCTATTCAATAATTATACTAATGATGATAAATATGTCCTTGATAATGAAAATAACAACAAAAACAATGACAATAATTACTGTTAATCCCTCTTTGAGTGTGTGATGCAAGTGGGGATCTTAGAGAAATGTAGGGGAGATCTTTTTGGGGATCTGCATCGCTTTGTGGGGGTTGAAGCGTGCGTGTGGCTCCCCTATCAGATCTTCACGTGAATGCTGCACGCTTCCTATCAGATCTTTATGTAGACGTGTGCCTTTCGTATCAGATCTTCATGTGAAGGTGTGCACCTCAGATCTTCTAAAACCCTTTCAGTCAGCTTTCCGGCGATATCCGCAAAAAGCGCGATCAATCCGTGTACCCGCATCGATCCATCCGAACCTTTAAGCTCGGGGACCATTCATTCCTTCTTACAACTCGCTTTGATAAACAAGGTCAGAGGAAGGCACAGAAGAACCTGTCATGGAAGCTGGAGTTTGGCGGTTTGGCTTTGCGTTTTTACCACCGGAGAAGGCCCCCTGCTCTTGATGGATAATCGATACACGCTCACACCTGGATCTTGCAGCCTCAGCTTTCTCCCGGCCCTTTATCTGAAGCAAAGGGCTACGTGGTGAAAAAAACGTCTGCGCTTAACTTTTTAAGTTGCTTTTTAAGCAGAGCGACTTTTAGTGTCTAGGATCCTCACTGGCACCGACTGGGCAGATTACTATTCCGACTCGTCGTTGTTTGTGAGCGTCTGTAAATATTTTCCAGAGCCGCGTGCTGAGCCTAAATGCGAAATTAAACCGGCATTTGTTTGTTGGAGGCTGAATTAAAAACATTAAAGACGAGTAATTAAGTAGCGCACAGTAATGATTTTCACGCAAAACAGAACTGATTTGCTCAGCTCAAGTCATTACAGACTGCTTCCGAATGTGAAG
This sequence comes from Mormyrops boulengeri, assembly GCA_026781065.1. Classification (NCBI taxonomy): domain Eukaryota; kingdom Metazoa; phylum Chordata; class Actinopteri; order Osteoglossiformes; family Mormyridae; genus Mormyrops; species Mormyrops boulengeri. The sequence goes on along the minus strand of JAODLD010000042.1, from coordinate 1,973,287 downwards.
GATTAGCGATAAACTGGAGATGATTATGGCGCTACCTCCGGCATTCCGAAACTAGACTTCCCAAAGGCGTTCCCAATCCACATATTTATACAGAGTGGGTAATCCTAAAACACACTCCCTCGCAGGAAGGCACAGGTGAGTTACAGATAGAGGATTTGCATGTGATTTTTATTTTGTGACAGTCTGTCTGACTGCTTGCCTTTGGATAAGCCTGATTTCCGTCACCTGGCATGAAGCGATTCGTTGGCCAAACAGACGCCAAACCCTGGGTGAGTGGAGAGACACCTGTCATTGGCCGCACTCTGTCTTGCTCCGGGGCCCCCCGCCTACACGGTTGGTGACCCCAGCCGTCTGTGATCCCTTTGGCAACAGGACTAGGGCAAGCGGCCCTCTCATGTTGAGCCAACAGAGCCTCGTGTGGATAAGAGGAACAGTGTATAGTTTATGTGTTTTTTTTAACCCACACCCTCTGGCCAATGATGGGTGACGTGAAGCAACAATCCTGCCCCAACAAAGGTGAGAAACATCACCCATCCATTCATCCATCCATTAGCAGTCAATCTGCACTTTAGCACAGTGACAAAACCCATCTATCTCTGCCCTGATTGGTCCCTGTTCATTGAGACCCTGAATACAAACAGGTGCTAATACCCATGTGACCATTTTGGCTGGGTTCTGGCCCTCATGGGTTTTTTGTGGGGAGGGGGTTCAAGCTTAGTCATATTTAGCTGCACATTGGCAGCGGCTGCTTGGCCTTACAGGCCAATGAGATTGAGCAGGAAGAATGAACTGGTGAGTTCTCCTCATGTTGGGGGCGTTGTATATGCTGGCTGGTTAGGGCCGTGTTGAATGTATTGAGTGGGGGGTCCAACAGAGCTGGGGAGGGCGGGGGGGTGGGTAGATGAAATGAAAATCTGTACAACAAGGTGGTGACCTGGTACCTCTCATCGAAACATGCTAAGCTCACCAAACTCTGAACACTAGCATCTTGATGAATTCCTCACGATTAGAAACATCATAATAATGTATTAGGATTCAAGGATTCAAGCGATTTATTTGTCTCAGGCAAGGTATAAAGTCCAGCGGTAATCTGCAGTGAAAGGCAAGGTGATCAACGGCATAACAATGCTGAAAGTAGTAAAGCAAAGTTATGAGATATGAGAAAATTAGAAATACATCCAACTAAATTCAGGTTTCCAGTGACGACAGCTTTTTGTGGTTAATCTCCAGAGCCTTGTGCTTTACAGCACGTGCTGTTCCAGAATTTGGATTTGGAGTTAATTGAGGTGTTAAGTCTTGGAGGTGTTGTGGGGAAGCTGGAGATTGTTAGTGTGAGGATTAGCAAACAGCCCCTGGGGCTCCATTACGCTGAGGCTGATGTGAAGACCGATAGTGACACCTCCACTTGTTTTACAGCATGCAGATTTATTGCAATGGCGTTCTTAGAGAGGATGCTGCAGGGAACCCAACCGAGGAGCACATCTCGGCAGCCTCGGCTATGCTGCTGTTCCTCACGCTGGTCCACAGACCTTCGATGAGGAGCTAGATGGAAAGCCAGTTCCGTGTTCATTCCATGATCACCTAATAAACATACAGAGCTTCTTCTCACTTTATAGATGGTTTTATTGGAGGCACATGGTCACAGGGGTCATATAGCAGATCCTTCGCTGTGTCTGTCATAGATGGGCATCCAGAAGGAGGCTATTTGCATATATAGATTTTTTTTAATGAGACACAAGCTCTGAGCCACACTGCATGCAGTGAAGTTTGGGAATATTGCAGTGAACCTGGACAGGAAGTGAAAAGCAGTGTTTTAGATGGGCGTCTATGAAATTGGTGTCAGCGTGTCTAGAAGGTTCTGCCAATGATCAGAATCTGCTCTGGATTTCCCCTCACAGGATTCACAAGATTATCTCACTGCCCCAGCTGGCCAGAGTGATATCCTTTGTCTCTCGTTCTCAGTTTTCTTCAAGTGTTTTTTAATTCCTCCACTTTGTTTCCAAGCATGAGTGTTTTTTATGGAGGTCTGGAAGCTTTACAGAGACTGAAAAATTTCATAATGAAAGGCTGAGAAGAATCAATTAAGCCACACAGAGAGTCTCAGTCAATTTCATCTGGCTGTAAAGTTATGATGACAAAACATTTTTGATACAAACAGCCGTTTTAGGAGCTTCTTGAACCACCCCAAAACCTTTGAAGTTTTTTAGAAAGCATGTTTTCATCCTCATGTTTTAAATATGGGATTATATCTGCTCATGGAAATTTTACTTACACAAAAATGTTCTGAAGGGAGAAGGAAAAATGATTGGCTCAGAGAGATAGCCAATATAATTGTAGAGGAGGTGGGTCCAAGCAACTAGAGGAGGCAAGACCAACCAATCAGATGTCTTGGTCCCACCTCCTCTACCATCTGACTGGTTATCTATCTGAACCATCTGTCATTTTTCCTTCTGCCCTCATAACATTTCTGTGTAAGTAAAACTCCCATGAGCCTTATATCCATGCAATCTCAAACATACTCCTACTCCAAAACCTAAACCTAACCCTTACCCTAACAATAGCCCCATGCCAGCTTAGTAAAGTGTAGATATTATTTCTGGAAGCAGAGTGTGTGAGGAAGGAGATATCCACCCATCACAGTCATATTTGTGCACGTTAGATCTCTACAAGCTGATCTCCAAATGCAGATTTCACTAACTGGACCATACAGATTAGTATTCAACTGAAAGTGCTGAATTATTATTCTTTTATCACAATTTACAGCCTGAACAGTCCACCAGTAGGAGGTGCTCACGGTGTCCTTTTACGGAGAAAATGGACTTCAGTGGTTCAATGTAGCAAAGTAGACAGGGCAAAAAAATAAATGTATCACATAAAAAAGACGAAATGCTTTAATTAAAATCTAATAGTCTTAATAGCTGAAGAGTCATAGTTGGCAGGATGTTAAATTAATGAGCATTGTAATTCTTCAGTTCATCCCCTCCCTGCGCTGATGTTATATTGATCAAAGGTGTCTTTTATTGCACACAGTATAGGACAAAAGCAAGTTGGGGTTAAACCCTAATTTACAAGGTTAGAATTGAGTACAGTAGGTCTGCTTCTCTGTACTCGCCTCGGCCTCCCTATCTGGCTTGAATCGTAGAGCCCATTTCTCATTCTTACTTAAATTTTGTTTTCTGTGTAAAGACTGTTCGGGTACCAGTTACAGACCCTACATGATGGCAGTGGCCCTAAAACGGCCACTATGATTCCTGGAAGATAATGAGGGCTGGCTCTGTGTTCTCACTTTTGTTCTACGGCCCTGGGCGTGAGAGGCATTTCACAAGCTTTGCACAGACATACCCTCTGTATGCCTGGTTATATTACAGGGTAAATAGTGTTAGGGTGAGTTTTATTCAGGTGTCAGAAGGACTCAGTAATGACCTATAAACAGATCGAGTTCTAAACGGGTTAAGCTGGGCTGTCGGTGCTCGTTGTGGTTAATGGAGAAAGTTAAATGAGCCAGTTAGGGATGACAAAGCTCCCATTTTAGCTTGTTTTTGGGTGCTGTTGTGCTCTATCTGGGTTGCGAAGCTGTCCTGGCCTGCCTTTGGTGTAGTTGCAGAAAGTCAGTGGTCTGGACCGGGCCGGGGTCGCAGCCTGTTCTGCATTGGTGGCTCCAATCTGCTTTAATTGACTCCCCCCCACACCCAACCCCCCAGTTTCGGGTCTCTCCTGTCAGCCGCCTTCCTGGTAAATGATCGACTCGTACTCCGGGGCTGTACTCCACACCTGGCACCAGCTAGTGTTGGGCCCGGGGGTATGGCTAGTTACGGTCTGGATGCTGGGAGGGCAGGCGAGAGAAGCCTGAATCCTGCCCTGTCAGGGCCTGACCCGGGGCCTTAATGGAAGCACAGTGTCATGAGCTGAAGCAGTGTCCTCATTTTGTATCTTTCCTTTCTCAGCCAGAAACACTGAATCACGCCTCCGGATCTTTCAGAAGCTCATGTGAGCCTGTCGTTGCCCCCCAACTCTGCGTTTATGGACAATTATATGGCCGTATCATCGAGGAGGCAATCTGCAAAGCACTATTTCGGAAATGGGGATCTGAGAAGCCCATTTATGCGGAGATGGTTTCTCGCAGGCACCACGAGGATGCCCCTGCTATTGGATTCTCGGCGGGGCCGTAGCATGCCTTGTAGCCGAGGGTAGTTATTTGTGCAGCTGTGGGAGGGTTATAAAAGGGAAAAACACTAAACGGAGGCTGGCTGCTAGGGGCTGAGAGCAGGGTCCCAGGGCTGCACTGCTTCCTGGGTTTGAGAGACACCACTGATCATCCCCAGAACATTCCGGAGCACAGTCCTGGAGTGGCCCGCTAACAGACAGTGCGGACGGCAGGCTGCCACGTGACAGCCCCATGGGGACGCATGCTGTCTCACACCCTGCCGCCCCCGAGGGATGATCCAGGACGGTCAGGGTCCTCGAACCGTGATCAGTCTGCCTCGAGATGGCTGACACCCAGCGCCAGTCAAATGAAGGTTAATTTAAAAAGCATCGATATCCATTTGCCTCCCCATCTCGCTTCCTGACATGGACCTGATCATCCCAATTGTCGGACCCAGGCAGAGGCCGGCTGATTCACAGCTGGGCCTCTGCTCCTTATCTCGCTCCACTTCCCTGCATAGACTCTGAACAAGCCATCCTTGTCCCCAGACAGCCTCAGCCGCTTGGAGACCTTGGTGATCAGGCGGGAGTGTCGATTAAGGTGGATGCATACTCAGCAAACTTGTAGACACAGTAGATTTTGAATCATCTCTCGGTGCTGACAGTGCAGTGCCAACAGACCTGCCCACCAGGGGGGCGCTATAAACACCTTCAGGCTGCGGGATTTTAACCCAGTACAAGTTACAGTACTGACCAAAGTAAATGTAGCATACTAGGCAAGGTTTACTTCCTACACCCCCGTCTTAGACAAAGTGAAATTGGCTTGCTAAGTCAGTGCCCCCTCGGAAGATGGTGCACTACAGGGATGACCAGCTCTGCTTAAAGGTAAGCACTTCATATATATGGCATGGCCAGGATGGTCATCTTCAAGAATGGAACTGAAGGACATCAAGGCTGATGACCTCCTAACCATAGTCTGAGCACGGCCTTCTCAAGCGTAGCCTGCATCATCCTGTGGCACCGACACCCCCCCGCCCCTGGTGGCCCTACGACAGATGCTGGGTCCTTATCACTCGGCACCTGCGCCACCACCGTTGACGCTGGGGGCACAAGAAATTATTTCCGAGACACACGGCTATCCAACCGAGGCGGAGAAGTGGAAGGGTAGAAAGTTCTGGAAATGTAAAAACACACCTCCGGGGGGAGACGAGGAGAGGCGTTGGCTGAGAGATTTAATTAGGGGAAAAGGGAGGGCCGCTCCCCCTCCCCAACCTTGCCCTGCACTCCCCGGCCAAGCAGGGGAAGACGACCTATTGACATTAATCAGGAAAATGGAAGAAAAATAAATGATTACCTATTTCTCTTCTGCTCCCATTAAACCGTACGCTGGTGCTCTGGCAATCAATTTGGGCTCGATTTGACAGGAGCAATGAAGATTTACGATGCTGCTTCCCAGCCTGCAGTCCGCGTGTTTAAAGACATAGCATGCCTAATTAGTAGAGGGGATGTGTATTTACCTACAGTAACGCAGATGAGCTTAGCATAACTCATGACGTATGTCCAGAATCACTTAAACTTCATGAGCTTCAAGTGATTTTTTAAGATATTAGAAATAATAATGTTAAGCCCTTCCAGATTTAGTCATATGTGTTTATTTTTACATGCTTATTTGAACAAATTAATTTCTTGTACATCTCAGTGAATGTCGGCCGGTTGTCTCCTGCGAATGTGGACAAGGCGATGTGACCTTTGACCTTGCGGTATTTATAATGCGTCCTCTTTCCTGGAGCAAGACCGTGAGTCTGGTGCTCATTCTCCGAGCCAGTCGTCATCCATTCCTGTGCAGAGAAAGTCGTTCAAATAATCTGAGGCAGCGTACAGAGCACCTGAAACATTTAGGCAGAAGAGGCCAGCAGGAAATTGGTCTTTTCTGATTAAGTCCCAAAACACTCTGAAAAACAAATTAAACGGGAAAAATCATTCCGTTTTTGTCCATTTACTTTAGCGGGAATTAATCTCCCAAATGACGATTTAAAAAATTACCCGGAACGAAAAAAAAGGTTACTAGACTTAAATCTGAGAAAAAGCAAATTTACTTTAAATGTCCTCAAACACCCGCACACAGACAGCCATTAGCTGCCTTTCCGGAAAAGCCGTCCACGTCGTTGAGATCATAGAACGATATTCGCCCTCATCTACTCGATTCCATTTCCTGCTGCGATTAAATTTTCAGCCGCCGAAACTATTCCCAGATTTTCTTTGCACCCCAACACCTTTCAGGATGACGTTGAGCTTGCTGCTATCCCTCCATCATGTGGAAGCAAACGTCTCACGCTGTGAAATGAAGCCTGGTTTTATTATTTACTTACGTGATGATATGTGAGGCCTGACTCACAGGTGTAGAAGGGTTGCGGTGTCGCCCTTCGACTCCCAGTGAGAGCCCAGGAACACCCCACAGCAATTTTCAGAAGGTTCCAGAAGCGAGCGGTCACCACGTCATGCAGAGTTAGGCAGTTTGGGTATCCTGGTGGCATCTGGGTAGATTTTTTTAAGTAGAACTTATCCTTTGATTCACCCAGACACGCTGTGATGTAAGGCTTGATTATCGGAATCGTCAGCATTTGTGGTCAAATTGCTGGCTGGAACAAATTGGAGGGGCAGGTTCTGGCTGCCTCTGATGATATCGCTCACGTGGGGAACCACGATGCTGATTGTGACCTCGGGGTCAAGCGGTCATGTGACATGGGGGTGAGTCAGGGACAAAGCTTCCTGTTCAGGGTTAGCGTAGTGGTGACTGACACGCCACAGAGAGTGTAAATGTGGGAAATAACAGGGAACAAAACAGAAAGAGGCATCAGGGCTGGATTCAACAAAACAACCTCAGTCGCACTTGGACTGGGAGGCAGCTGAAATGAATTAGTCACCTAGTCACAGATACCTGGTTTTCTCTCAAGATAGACCACCCCCCCCCCCCCCGACACACACATACACACACAACCTGCGCCTGGATGTAGTTGCCCTGTCAGAAATGGCGTCCTCCGTAGGGGAGTGCCCGTTTACAGCGACTAAATGCAAGAGAGCAGCTCATCAGCACACGGATTCCCATCCACCTGGCCACTCTAGCTGTCTAGTCTGACATATTGGGGCTGTCCACACAATGGCGTCTTACAAACCTGGATCCCTTTCTATAAAAATAACTCCCCCTTTTTCCCAGGAATGGGCCTAAGTAGTTCCTGAGGTGCTGAGTCTCACTCATAATTAAAACCTGCCTCGTCAGAACTGATATCCTTTGTGGTAACTAAAAAATAGTCAGTTAAAACACCACTCAGCTAGTTTTGGGGGCTGGCATCCGATTCTGGCTGGGGGGCAGTGACAGCTTCTTGTGGGTGTGGGGGGGTGGTGGACTGACACAGTGCCTACATGAGTTTGGGTTGGGGATTGTGGCTTCATGCATGACACTGTACACATCACACAGCAACTGCCAACACAGGCATCCAAGGAGAGCTCAGTGTCCCATAAGCTTGTTCTGGCACTTTCTAGGACTAATGTGAGGAGTGCTCAACACGGACCTACTAACATATAAATAACAGACTACAGACATATGTATTATACATGTCTGGCTAGGTCATATTTAAGACTAATCATCAGTTAGCCCATTGGCAACACAGGCAGTTACTTATAGCGCCATCTGCTGAGGGGGTGCTGATTTTGCAAACTGCAGGGGTAACCTCTCCACCCAGCAAACTTTACTGCCTGAACTGCTAATCACCCTTGATCAAATGGGGCTGCGAAAGCACCCAGGCTGCCGTGTGTCTGACCCAGGCTCTCTCTCACAAACTGGACTCTCTCCCCTCTGTGGATTAAGGACACGATTAAGCTGCAGGTCTGGGTGTGGGGGCGAGAAGCATGAGCGAAGAAGGGCTGTGTTCAAGTGCTGGCACTCACCGTGCAGTGCACCCCGAACGCGGCTTCTTGGATAGGAAGGACGTGAAGTCACCACCGGCACTGTTCCTCTTAACTGTGGAACAGAAAAACCAGTCACGCTATAAGGAACGCAACCCACCATTTTCCGCCAACGTTTACCATGCCAGACATCTGGCAATAAACACGATGTTCAGTCTTTTAAGGCTTCTGGGCCGTGCAATGAGATTTACTACCTCTTTTGTTTTCCCATTACCGTCAGCGGGTCTGGCGCGGCCCTCGCGGCCTTATCGGGGACACGCCATGGAATGCATTTACGGCGAACAGGTGCCCGGAGAAGCAGCACACGCCTGATATGAATATGTTATGACATGCACTCTAGGCGTGCTAAATTGAACACGGCTTCTCTGAAATCTCAACATACGTATCCGGGACGTGCTTTAATTCTCCTCGCCTGCCAGCCGACGGCAAAGCCGGCACGGCTCCTGCTTCATCGTCCCTGACGATGTTGCTGAATTATTCAGCCTGCACCGCATACCAGCAAACAAACCACAAGCGACACGAGCTGCATGACCGAGCTTTGCGCACACGCATTATTCCGGCAGCCTGGAGGTTTTCTCATCTTACAGGATGCTTCTCACCGAGACAGAGGTGGAGTTCAGGTTCAGAAAGTAAAACTCCAGACCAGGATTTTGTTTCAACCAACGAGTTGAGTATAAAAAGTCGCAGTCACAGCATAGTCAACTGGTTGGTTGAAACTAAATCCTGGTCTAGAGTTTTACTTTCCGAACCTGAACTTTCCACCTCCGCACACAGACCTAGCATCTGGCGCCTTCCGGAAAGCTCTGGGACTCAAACCCACAACCTTTCAGTCATTGGAGGGGGGGGGGTGCATCTTCACAGTTTAATCGCAGACTTACATGCAGACGAGGCTTGGTGAGCCAGCAGAGCCTAAGCGAAGCAGGAGGTGACCTTCACACGTGAGAAAGCAAAGGCAGTCTGCTGGGGAAATTACATTAATACGGAACAGCATTTAAAATTGAATTATTACCCCGAGAAAGGAAAAGGCACTAAGGAAAGTGCCAGAAACATTCCATCAGTGAAGGGGATAAGATCTGTGTGTCACTGTCACGTTTTATTTATTTTTTTCTTTTTTCACTGCCAGTGTGTTGAATCTCCATCACTGGGACTGGCTGACACCATCTGCTATATCCCGCTTAGAACCGCACTGAGAAAAAGGCTCCTTCTGTGCTGATAAACAAACGAATAAGGTAAGGGAATAGACAACTGGTATGGAGGGCCCTGGCTGGCGAGCCAGCTCATGTGAACATTGGATATCGCCCTCACATAGGCCACCATTGTTTCCTGCAACTGCTAACAGCCCCGCCTGAAGGGGGCGCCCTTGGACAAGCCCATTTTGAAATCCACGGCAGCAGTAGTGCTCTCCACATTGACCGGCTCAATTTTGAACTCAAAGGATTTTTAATCATCGTGGAGCTCACAGAGCCGAATGTCTGAGATCAATAACGTCCACGGTGGTGGTTTTCCCTGACGGAGCGTGCCCAAGGGCGGCAAGATCACTCGCTGAGAGATTGCTGTAGGTGGGCTGGACCTGAAGCCAGCACTGCGGACAAGGCGATCCCGCTGGCTGATGTGAAGAGACGTTCCCGCTGGCTTCACCCATCTAACCAGTAATGAACTTGAGCTGGTTTGTCGTTTGTCAGCATTAGCATGGCCAGCAGTTGCCTAATTTAACCTAAATCTTGGACTGAGAGAAAGTCTGACTGTAATGTGGAGGAAGGAGGCCAAGGTGGCAAAGAAAGAGGCAATACACACCATTGAAACGGCCGATGCATTTTTCTTTGTTTTTTACTTTGTAAATGCATTGAATAATGTTTACCAGTTGGTGTATGTATGTGTTCGTGTGTTACTTGGTCCTATTTGTTTGTGTCTGTGTACCGTTTGCCTTTGTATATGAGAATGTGCCTTTTGCCTTTTTGTTGGTTTGTTTGTGTTTGCCTTTTGCCTGTTTGTGTGTGAATGTGCCTTTTGCACGTTTGTTGGTTTGTTTGTGTTTGCCTTTTGCCTGTTTGTGTGTGAATGTGCCTTTTGCATGTTTGATTGTCTGTGTGAATTTACCTTTTGCTGTTTTTTTTTTAATTTGTGAGTGATTTTTGTCTGTTTGTGTGTGTGTGCGCCTTTTGCCTGCTTGCTTGCGTGTGTGTGAGAATGAGTTTGCCTTTTTCCCGTTTGTTAGTGTATTTCTGTGGGTGTGCGACTGTGCCTTTTGCTTACCTGTTTACTTCTTATTTCAGTTTTTCTGTGTGTGTGTGTGTGTATGTGTCTGTGTGTGTGTATGTGTGTGTGTGCTCGCAGATGCCTTCTCAGCAAAAGTGACAGCGTTAGCGGCCCCAGGAGCCTGGGCTCAGCCTGCCAGCTCGCGGTTTCTCCTGACGGGTGCCATCTTTGGGGGTGACCCCCCCACCACTACGAGCCTGCTCTGAAAGGATAATACACAACGGTGAAGCACTGTTTCTCTCTGTCCCTGTTGAGGCGATCGAAAGGGAGGGAGATGGCGGGGGGGGGGGGGGCCAAGCTCCAATCCCATTGTAAATAACAAGCATCTCTAATCACACAGAAAAGGTTTCCGCACCTCGGCCGCAGAGCCAGAGGCAGTAATAATACCGAGAAATAAATATAATAATCCCACACGATTCCCCCCTCTTTGAGAGAGGGGGGAACGAAAGCATGGGAGAGAGGTAGAGGAAGAGAGTGTGCTCGGGCATGATAGCACCTGCACAGCCTTGATGCCAGCACAGGCCTCATTATGTCTGCTGGTCGATCAAGTGGGGGTCAGTCTATTGGTCCTCAAAGCACCCAGTCCGCCTCGGGCGGGGGGGGGGGGGCCCCGCCGGGGCGGGGCGCCCGGGCCCCCCCCCCCCCCCCCCCCCCCCCCGCC
>JAODLD010000042.1:1935703-1945874 GCA_026781065.1 Mormyrops boulengeri | reverse complement strand
CCCCCTCACCCCCTCTCTCCCCCTCTCACTCTCTCTCTCCCTCCCCCCCCCCCCACCCACACACACACACACACACACACACACACACACACACACAAACACACACACGCATGCACCCACGCACAAGTTTGTAATTATGTCTTTGTGGGGACTCTCCATTCATTCCTATGGTGAAAACTCCAATCCCAACATGATGACCTTAACCCCTACCCAGCCCTAACCGTAACCATAAGTAACCAAACAAAATACAAACCTTTTGGCATTTTTACTTTTCTGATTGCAGTCACAGATCTTTGTGGGGACCCGAAGAATGCTCCCCACAACTTCAAAAAAACAGCTTTTTATTACATTGTGGGGGACATTTGGTCCCCACAAAGTAATATAAACCTAATCACACACACACACACATACACGCACACGCACACACACACACACACCCAAGATTGCACACACTGACACTCTGCCATGCACGGGACCCAGGAATAGAGGAGTGTGGTCCCACCAGCAGAGGACCGGGCTGACATCTTTCACTGTGATGCCATTTTGCGATGTGACTCTTGGGCTGGTTCCTCGAGGTTCCCAGCAGGATCTGGCAGTCAGACGAGACAGATTTACGACAAGGAGCCACGGGTCTTTGAGCCGTCCACCAGCCCTTCTGCTGGCTGGCTGGTGTTCTGGAGGGACCTCACTGCACTTCATCCTTTGCCACGACTTTTGGTTTCCGCTTGGGAACCATCTTTCCATGCATCCGGTTCCCCCACCTTGGCCCGCACGCCTCTCACATGCAGGACGCTTGTGACGTAACCGGCGATCAAATGAAAAGGCTGGTCATGAAACATTAATCTGGGTAATTATTTAATCAACCATGCTTCGTGGCAATTGAGTATTGGGGGCATAAGCGGGGAAGGTTTATCATGTTCAGCTAACAGTTAAACTCCAGGCAGAATGCATCAGATCACATTCAGCAGCAATAATCACTTCCCTCAGGCTGATATCACATGGAAATAAAGGAAAACGAGGTTAATCCAATGGTGTTGTCTCCATGCTGTTAGCCTGTTATTATTAGACCCCTTCTAAGAGCAGAGATCATATTTTTAAGTAATCTAGCAGCCTGAAGAGCCCAAAAAAACCATGCGGTTAGTCCCAAAAAATAAATCAATATGAAAGTTCTCTGGGGATGTTTGCTTTCATCTAAATTTTATATGATTTTACGGAATAATTATGCACGGATTCAGGTAGCGCAGCAGTTACAGAAGCCTGCATTTCAGTGGGCAGAAATGTATACCCCAGGTGGCATCCTGCGAGTAAATAAATCTAAGTAATTAGACACTTGTTTTCCTTCAGAAAATAAATGTGTGAGAGCAGTTTGGGGCTGGAAAGGATTAGGTCCTCCACTGAGTAGCATAGGGTTCAGCCAAGCGAAGAACGCACACAGGAAAGATATCTTCTTGGTTGGGGATGGGAGAAAATCCAAACGTAGGCGTGAGGCAGCAACGGGAAGAGATCGAAACCAGCTGCTATGCTGGCATCAGGACTTTGGTCCGGGTTAGTAGGGCCGAATCGAAACAGGGCACATTAAATTACACCGACCACAGGAACGAGGGCCAAGTGAACCGAATTAACTGGTGCACTGTGGACAGCCGGCTCTCCTCATGCGATAAACAGCGCCCCCTGCAGGAAACAAGCCAGCCCTAAAACAGTATGGTAAGAAAAGTATATGCATATTGCTCTGAAAAAAATATATTATGTCTTTGTCAAACTTGTCTGGTTAATACTACTCATACTGCTGTAACCCAGATCTGGATGTATTCCCTGGATTGCAGGAGAATGTTTTGAAAACAGCATGAACAACGAATCCAACTCTATATGCTGCTAAGTCCTCCACAGTGGCTGCTAGTAGGGTCCTGGAGCTGCGTGTTAATGCTCAGTGCCGTCTTGAGGGTACAGCCGATTTTTCATTTGCTGCACCCTTTGTTTCTGAAGCAGGGATCTGGGGGCAGGTGCGGACTCATAAATCAGGCCGGGCGGCGCACGCTCCTGACACACACTGATTGATCGGCGTCCGTTTGCGGCTTGACGGCCTTGATGGTGTTTAATTCGCTGGTGGTTTTGACAGTCAGGTTGAAGGATCGTTGATGGCGCCTGGGAGTAGCGAAGGCTCAGATCCTTTGTGGAACGGAACGGACCACGCAGAGTGTTGAGAAACCGGGAGAGCCCCGTTACGGTCCAGGAATCTGAGCCCGGCGACCGTCCAACGCACACCAAAACAAACAGGCGGAGAGGGAGTAAGCCCGGGAAGCGACGGACTGGCACCTACTCATGTGCTTCTGGGCATGGAATCGAGGGTTGAACAGAACTCTCAAGTGGGAAGGGGGCAGGCGGCTGGGTGAGAGCTGAGCGTGGGGGCAACCTTCAGCTTCATCTGGCTCCATAACAGGAGAGGCGGAAATCTCCATTACCGGCGTGCGTCAGCAGCGGTACCAGGCACGGGGGCAGTGTGTGACTCGCTGGTTCAAATCCCAGGGTTGGCAGAGTAAAGGTTCCTATCCCCCAATTGCTACAGGGACTTCTTTCTAAAAAAAATATGTAGGTCGCATTGGATAAAAGCGTCTGTTAAATAAATAAATAACTGACCGATTCTTAGAGTGCCGGTGTGATGGAGACTACTCATCCATCAGACAGGCGAGTCACTATCCACATGTACTAGCATGTAAACCCCGTGTTGACACATACAGCGGTGTAGCCCACCTGTCAGCAACCACATCTGTCTACACTGGAGCGTCGGTAACAAACCCCTCCCTGAGTTGCTTCAGAGCTGCCTTGCCTTTAGACCCTACTAGTGGTGGTGATAGTAAAAATGAAGACCCCCCCCCACCTACCAGTCGATTTGGAATACAAGGAGGTGGACATTTTACTGTAATCAGCCAGAGTTGTCTGGTTGTTCCACCACGTCGGGCAATCAAGGGCCCTCATTTGCAAGACCTAGGGAGCGGAACCGGGTCTGAGGGCATGGAATCACGTCGAACGGCGGAACCGTGACAAATGCAAGATGCGGAACAAGCGGAATCTTTGTTTATTCCTGTGTTTATTTATTCTTCTTGTGGAAATGGCTCAGGCTCGCGAAAACGGAGCCTAATAAATGTCACCGCCGCGTTTACTGCCGGCCCCAGTGGCCGAGGAGCCAAATTGCATGGCGATCATTTCCAGGTAGCCCCTGATGAATGTGGATTGTTCCACGCTCCTTCTGACATGTTTTAAATTGAGTCGAAAAATGGGCCCGTTTGGAGACAATTTGCTCCATGGACGGGGTGCAGATTGCACTGGGCTCTCTCGGGCCCGCGGGGCTGACATCCATTTCACGGAACCGCTCCCCCCGGTTCCCATCATGGGGCCGTCTGCTAACTGGGTCAGCACTGGAAGGAATGGGAAACTTTGGGCTCTGATTCCCTGGGTTGTTTCCCCTCTTCTTGATCTGCTGCTGTTGTTTTCCTGCTGTTGTTGGTGTTTGAGAGTTGAAGGGACATCCTGAACAAATAAACAGATGTAACGTGTGATGTTTGCACAAACGAAGAATATCTATAGAGAGACAGAGAGACAGGAAAAGAGACACGTTAGAGACAGAGAGATGGATGGAATCACTGATCCAGTAGATAAGAAATGTATGGATAGCTTTAGCTATGAAATGGAGATGAGTTGAAGAATTTTGCTGACCCAGGAAATTGTACTTGTTCCCTCTTCAAATGAACACTGGTGCCCCTTTTCCTTGGTGCAATGTGTGTGTAGCACTGTCACTTTAAGGTGGAATGATACAAGAGGAAGGCTCACAGTCTAAGGGCCTCTAGCCGTCACATAACATACACCCCTCACTGTGTCATAGACAAACAAAGAGCTGCTGTGATGCTGCATATGGCCCAAGTGCGACCCCCTTTTATCGCTCCGCCATGGTAAGTGTACACTTATTGGAGAAATACAGGTTAACTACCTACCCCAAAGCCAATGCGGACATTCTGCTCCTGAAGTTTCTCAGCCATTAAACACTAAAACCTGTGTTTATGGATGAGAGCAGAGTGATTCCTAGGAACAGAACTATTCTGATCTTTCAGAATAGAGTGTGTTTGTGGATTCCTGAAGAGTGATCTTTCCTCGTGGGAGTTTTACGCAGAAATGTTCTCTGATTCAGAGAGATAACCAATGAGATAGAGGAGGTGGATCCAAGCAACTAGAGGAGGTGGGCCCAAGACATCTGATTGGTTGGTTCCGCCTCCTCTAGTTGTTTGGACCCACCTCCTCCAGAATCTGATTGGTTAGCTCCCTGAACCAATCCTTTTTAGTTCTGTCCACAGAACATGTTTGTGTAAGTACAACTCCCATGAGCATGATCTTTCACAACAGAGCTGACACTCAGAATGTTGCTGGCCTTTATATGTTTCATTCCCACATTCCCACAAAGCGCTGACACCCTAGACCACGATGTGGGGAACACGGGAACCTGGAGACATGCTGAGAGTGACATCACTGTGGACCAACCTCGAGGCAGAAAGGGGACATGGTGAATAATGCTGCCCTTTACAGTCCAGCATTCATCCCCTGCAGGTATCAGCTTGACCTGTGACCGGCTGATGCAGCTAGCAGGCAATTCCTCTAAGCGCCATCCTTGCTGCTTTGTGGCATGTTAAAAATGGTTTTTAGACATAAATGCTATTGGTGAGACCAAGCGGAGGTCACTACTGAATCACTAGGGCCACACGTAGTGCCCTCAGTGTGTCTGCACTGACAAACGTGAAACAGTTGTCCCTGGCTCTCTTCAAAGTCATTTCAGCTGATAGAGAATCCCCAGGGAACAGCAATCGCGTCCTGAGATCCGTACCTGCTGGAAGCTTCCCCTGTCCGCACACGTCTCTGTCCACTGTCCGTAAACAATCCGCGGATGCCTGCGTGTGGACCAATTATTTAGGGTTAAAGACAAATTACCAACATCCTCTTCAAAGCCGAGTAATTGTCTCAGGAAAGATTAATACCTAAAGACTTCCAGAACGAGGGCCTCAGAGAGGGTAATTAATCAAAACTGATTAGCTTTAAACTCAGGATTCCGGCATCGTGGCCACACTTGACCGCCAGCACGCCTATGCACACGTGCTATCTCGGTCCTACAAAGTGTCTTTTGTCGCGAAAGCGATTTTCTAAAGTCGCTCGAGCACCATCCCGTAATCCCGGGAGCCGGAGTGTCCGTGACTGTGCACTCATTAAGTGGAGATGTGTGCCAGTCCATAATCCAGCCGCGGTATCAGGAGGGCAGGCTGGGAATTTGGGCTCTGGTCGTATTGTCAGGCAGAACTTCAGCACTTGTTTTCTCCCATCCGACTCGATGCCGAAGGTCAGTGGCCTGTCACGTAGAGCGGAAACTCTTACTCATCCAAGGCCAGGCAGAACTGCTGAACATGGGATACTGTGTGAGAATCTCAAGCGGGAAGAAGGGGGGTTGTTCCTTCTTACTTTTTTATTTTTCATGGAAATATATTGGAAATTCATCCGAAGTTATGGGTACGGGGAGGGAAGTCGAAAACTTGTGAAGTGCTGATTTGTTACATGCTAGGGTTTGTGGTCAGGCCAGATCTACTGACAGATCTACTGAGGCATGCAGCCGTTTCATCTTCTTTCTGCTGCCTATTGTTTAGGCTTCAGAGCAGGAGTTGACAGGGCCTGAGGCCCTCGGCCGAACCCTGCACAGGAAAGACTGATTTCTGTGTATTATCCAAAACGAATTTTCATTGCAACAGTCAAGGGGCACATTTTTGGGAATTCCATCCCAGGACTGCGAAGCATCGTGCATCAGAGTGGTTCAGTCATACAGAATTTTTCCCCAATTCCCATTCAATGACACTCAAACCATGCATTTGTGTTGGGCCCCCAGGCTTTGGGGGGTCCCTGTTGGCCACAAATGGTCACTACACTGGGCAAGCAGATGTGGGCAGCCCGAAAGTGCCTTTTTGAATGCGGACCCAGAAATGACAAACTTGTCCCTATACACATCAGTCCAAAACAAAGACTTACAAACCTCTGACGGAGAAAAAGATTCAAGCCAGATAAATCAGTGACACGCCCACACACAGCAATAACTTTCAGCGCGAGCGGTGGCGCTATGTCCACATGGCCTTATTAAATACCTTTAATAGACCTGTAAAGTAAATAAACCCGTCTATTGATCTCAGACGTTTAATATCATTACTGATGCAGGAAACTAAAGGGCAGAAACAGAAAATTGTGTGAAACAGTAGTTAGTGTAACTTACTGCAGGTGATGAATGGGATGAGGGCATCTCCTGAGCTGAATATAGGATTAGGCAGAGAGTAGCTTGGTAATGTTATTAAAGGCATTGATCTGTCTTTGCTCAAGAGTGATAATGGCTGTTTTACCAGGCCGGCTCTGCGCCGGTGGCCTCATACCTGTGGTGTTTATCGGCCTACACGCTGGTGGAGAGGCTGGGTCGCCCAGCGATCTGGTCTGGCTCCAGCAAATGAGTCCCCACCAAATGTCACACACGGGCTGATCCTCGTCTTTCCGTGACACTCCTGATTAATTCCTAAAGCAGAAAGAGGAATTCGGTCCCTGTTTGGCTCAGCTGAGCTGCAGAAAACGCATGGAGCCAAACGAGCAGGGCAGGGAGAGATGGGGGGGGAGGAGAGGCGGGCCGCTTTTTGTGCTGACTGTGTACCCAAAAGCGGCCTCGTCCCCCGGGGCCGTCAGAGCGAGTCGGGGAACCCGTGGGAGGCCGATGTGCAGAGTAAGCTCTGCACAGCGAGCCTGACGGCGCCCCCCTCGGCCGCTCTAGCACCGTAGCCACTTTTTCCGGGTCTCCGCGGACGCTCGTGACAACAGGGCGGGGTTAAGAGACGGCTCCAAAAAAAACTAAACTCAGCTGGAGTCCGGTAAAATACCTGCAATAATGAAGCGCGCTGGGGTGTTTTCTCTCGGAGAAAGTGTCCTCGGAGGTGCAGGATTTACTATATACGTCCAAACAGCAGTTAGTACTGCTGCTATCGCGGCCCCTGTCCCAGCTCACGTTACGCAACATCTGTGTTTCACAGCCTCTTCCTGCAGGGCTACGTTACCATGCAGGAGGATTTAAAATGACAAAAAAATTCACTTGTGTCTCCTCCTGTTTTTTTTTCCAGCGCATCATCAGCTAAATTGGATCAATAAGCAATTAACACTTAACTCTGATGCGTATACAGCCCCCCCCGTCTAAGTACTCCTTATTTAGCATACACTCCAGGAGCTACATAGTTAGCTAAGCACTTTCAATCAGCCCCCCCAAAACACACGCACACACACACAGACACACACACACATGCGGACGCTCAAACTCTAAAAAAAGCTTCAGAAATATCGATCGCATGAACAATGGGAGAGCATCGCGGCTCCAAGCCCCGCGTCGCATCACTGACATTATCATGGGCTTTTTAATTTCTCTTATCTTGGAGATAACTGGCCACAGGTTCTCGTTTCAGTTGATGCCGCACTTCTGTGGGGGACGGTCCGTAGTCAAAGGCAGGGATACTCGAAGCGTACATGTGACACAAAAGGCCAGGCACACGCCTTGTCCCACCCTACCAGCACTTCCCAAACCCACTTCGTTTGCCTGAAGGATGGAATGGTGGCGCTCGGAGTGTCTTTGCGCTTCGTTCTGACGCGCTGAGACGGTGGTCGCTGTGAAGTCATTGGTAAACTTATGCACTGTGTTCAAGAACACTGTTATCCTGCCTCTATTGGCCATGTTTCTGTCACCTCTTTGTTTTGCTACTCCATGTACTTCCAAAGTCACATTCTTGCCATTATGCCACAGCTGGTGTGATACTTAAATTCATAATTGTGCACTTAGCTCTTATATATGTGTTTATATATCCTACACATCTGCATATATGTTCATTACCCAGCAAGAGGCAGTATCTGATTAAACACTGCATCGGTGTCAGCTGGTACACCCACAGTCGCAGCTGGGTGTCCAGCCAATCGGTGTAAGTGGTAGGCAGACGCGAGTATTTTTGTTTGTTTTCTTGGAGACCGTATTTATAGAGCCACGCATCCATATTTACTATGGCAACGTGGAGAGTCTTAGGTGGGTGGGGGTTTCTGGGGGCTTGAGCTGTACCGGACAGATCCGTAAGCTCAGGCAACAGACGCTATGGCGACCCCTCCCCCCACGAAACTGGCCCCCACTCCCTTACATTCCCCTTCTGCCCCTCTATTCCTCCCCCTCATCCCCAATGCCCCGCTGCCCCCACCTGACGTGTGGAGAGCACAGCGTTTTCTTGACAGTGTCACAGCAAAGAATAAACGGCACAAATGATTTACTGTTAGTGGTAGACGTTAATAATATATCGATGTGCATCATCCACACAAGAAAATGGCATCATCTTTGCAGGAGCAGGAGTTTTCCAAGTGACTGGCCAAGGGTGAAGCTTGGGGGAGTGGCTCTGAGGAAAGGGGCAATATGATTACTTACAGCAGATAAACTCATTTTACCCATAATGCACGGAGCTTGCGAATACGTTAATGAGCTGGAAATCAAATTAATCTCAATGTAGGCATTTCTGTGCAGTTATCATGTGTGTATTAATGACTTTATATGAAATGTGGTGGGTGTTTAAACACCAGTCTGGTGTTCCTAACTCTCTCAGAAGTCGCAAATACCTGGCTACCCCCCACCCCTGCCCTCCCTGAGTTCATGCTGCCCCAGCTGCTCCCCGCAGGCCTGGCTGAGGGCGGGGTGAAGTCCTTCACGAGGCAGAGGGGGATTCCACAGCTGATGAGAACATCTATACTTCCCGGAGTTTCTTGACAACCTGTACTTGACACTGAAGAAAGAGAACAAGGGAGCCCAGGAGTGGAATGTCCTACTTGGACTTTGACTGCTAGATACTAGCATCCAGTAGCCTACAGGGGGCAACAGGTAGCCCAAAGATACTTGGTACAATTACATTTTCATGTAGATCCAACTGTCTCAGTGAGACTTTTATTTTGAAATTTTCTTCAGGCTTTTTCTTCCTAAGCTGTTCCCCCTGCACCCCCCACCGTGGTGTCACTTGAATTTTGAAAAATGGGCTGTGCAGAAAAATAATTAAGAACCCCTGGCGTGGAAAAACATAGATTCATAGCAGGGTTTGATTCCGAGTGTAAGAGCAGAGCGTCACTGAGAGCTCATCATCAATCCAATCAGCTAATCAGACACGTGGCTGAATTATTGATGGCTGAGCCTCATCACTTATGCGGGGCTCATTTGTCTGAAGGCCACGCTAAAGGGCTCCTGCTCCAAACATCTGCTGTGTTTGTCTTCGTGAGAAAGATTACAGGGGGGATGTCACGTCTTTCCATACATGCGCATGCAGCCCCCCACTTGTGCCTAATGCTAACATGCATGCTGTCACTCGCATGTGGAAAATGCTAATGTGCAATAGTCACAGTGCAGGATGCTAATGCACATGCTAACACTCACATATGGAAAATGCTAGCATGCCATAGTCACAGCACACGGTGCTAACACGCTAGCTAAATCGCGCATGTGGAAAATGTTAGTGTGCCAGTATCACAGAAAAAGGTGCTAACGCGCAAGCTAACACTCACGTGTGGAAAATGCTAGTGTGTCTAATCACAATACATGATGCTAAAACACATGCTAACATGGTACTGTTCAAGCCTCATGTTGTCTTGGACATCATTGTCCACTGGAAAGGACTGGGATGCTGGGGACACAGTGAGTAGTGCCACTTTGATGTGGGAGTAGCAGATGGAGGCGGCGAGGGGGCGTAATTGGATTGCTCCGATGTCGCAGGCCGTGGAAGCTCACCCTGGCACTCAGAAGCTCCAGGCTCCAGGCCCACCTTGTTATTAACGCTAGGCGAACCCTTGCACTAACTCTCTACATCCTCCCAGCCATGCCGTCCCCTCGGCGCCCTCATTTACAAAATGCCACGATTGCTTTCAGAGACAGAGAGCCGGTCTCTCTGAACTATGCCTTAAAGTTTAATGGGAGGTATTCCGGAACATTCCGTGGGATGGTGGTGAGCAGCAGATACCAGTGAGGGATTCAGAGAAGAAAACCTTGTGCATTTTTCATCACAGGAGTAATGGGGAAAGGCAGCAGGCAGGAGGGACTTCAGGGTGGGTGAGAGGG
>JAODLD010000042.1:1923792-1935603 GCA_026781065.1 Mormyrops boulengeri | reverse complement strand
CAGGCAGGATGGACTTCAGGGTGGGTGGGAGGGGGAAAGCAGCACGTGCCCAGAGTATATCACAGTCAGTAACTCACCAGAAAGAAACTCTTGACCACCATTATGTGTCTGTGCATCTTGTATGGAATCCCCTGATGCTAATTCTGTGCTCTTAGGCTGAAGACAATACACACCTTCTTCACTTACGAAAAATGGTTACATTACTGTTAATTAATGAATCCCATTACATCGTTAATGACTGTACCACAATATTTACTCCCCCATAACATTATCTCATCCTGCACATGGATAAGAGACAGCCAGGCTTCACAAGGAATTGTGGGAGATAAGGTAACTCTGTTCCCGAAGATGTGGCGTGCTGGGTGATGGATTACATTCTTCACTTGTCAATGCATCTGACTGGAGATGCTGTTGCATAAAGGTGCCGGTCTCTGCAGAAACTCTGTATTTCTGAGAAGAGGGTGGAGGCCTACCATCAACAGGGTGGACAGGAGCTGTTACCTGTATCTCCAGCTTCCATTATTCCAGAGAAGCGAAAGAGGCACAGAGAGGGTATCAGAGGGGATGGTGCAGCACTGGAGTTCATGCAGGAGGCGGATAATCAAACGGAAGAGCCTGTCATTTTCACCAGGACGCCAACGTTCTTCTCTGGAAGAGCAGCGTGTGATTGAAATTCAGCTTATCTTATGGGAGATAGTATATTCCACAGTCACTTTGAGTGGCCAATCTGTGACTCTACATGGCGGACTGTAACCCTCAGACACTTAGGAGGGGTTGGCGGGAGGGGGTTGTGGTCAAAGATTACGAACCACTGTTTTTCATGTGGCTCAGTCTTTGCCAAACATGTTTTCCCGCTGGGTGCACTATGAGCAAGGACTGGCCGCATTGTGGTTAGGCTCCGCATGGTTAGAGACTGAGAGCCTCTTCCAACCAAAGATCTATAGCCTTCCAAGAAGTTCATCGATTAAATAGATGCACCATTTAGCTGACCCTGAACCCTTTATAGTGCAGCCTTTAAGATTAAATCCCACGATAGAATAAAGAGCGTCAAAGGTGCCATCATTCATATAAGACAAACTCGCCAGTGGTACATACCGTCCCCACAAAGTCGGCTTTATGGACGTCAAAGGGAGCAGAATAAACTGTCAGTAATAACAGAATCCCTGTTCCCGGGGGAGAGGTCTCCATATTACTGTGTAAAGACATCTCTGTAAATCACCACTCCAAGAATAATCTGTGTTCTTGTCATCGTCACGCTTGCCTGGCTTTGTTACCAGGCGATGCACCCACCCAATCCTCTGTTATCTATCTGGCCACCAGGGGCGCAGTAGAACATCATATTCCACCCAGGAATCTGGACACTGGGTTGTTTGAGATATTCCTGGTTACTGGATTAATTAGTCACACCCAGCTCTAAAAAGGCCGTTGGACTTCATGTTGGGTAGAGGGGTTGATGCCACTCTCCTTTGATTCCCGATGTTCCCTTTTCGCTAGAGGGTTTCTTTGTGGACACGTGTCCTCCTGCCCGAACCCAACATGGTGGACAGGATCTTCCACTAGAAGCCGAAGGTTGAAGTAGTGTGTGAATTCAACAAGGCTGAGTCCGTCTGGTCCTGGAATCCGTAATTACAAGTGGATGTCAAAGCTTGGTTTCCGCGTGTACGGAGATTAAAAGCCTCAGCGCCGCGATCTGCCGGACATTGCATTCCGGCACCTCTGACATGCGGTTATCACCAGTGTTTGAAGCGGCGCGGCTGTTGTTTGGCTGTTCTCTATCAAGTGAGAAAATAAATGCCAGGCTTGTAAGGAATGCCAGACGCTGCAATGGGAAGGAAACCCATTTTTAGAGAAAGAGAAAGCTTCTCAGTTTGTTTCAGTCTTTTACTTCAGGCCCCGAAAAAGTTTATTTGGGATGCAATGATGGGCTCTTTGAAGGATCAAAGATCTACAGACGGGCGTTATGTAAAATTAGCATTAACGTCACCAAAAACCTGGTTCTGTTTTCCCCTCAGCCAACTTCCTGCTGTATCCAAATACTTCTGGATTTCTGGGAATGGGCATCCATCTTCCAACTGCTTATCAAGCTCTGGGTCACTGGACAGCCTAGTATCTATCCCTGGAAGATTTGTAAACACCTGCTTCCCTGCAATGTCTTTCCAATATAAACCCCCATTCTTTTTTTTTCCTACACTGATTTTTCTTACACTTTTTCTTACGCTGAGTGTGGAAATCGATAATGGGCGGACCCAGTGGCCAGCTGCTCATTTGCATAATAAACATCTGTCTTGATGTCATTGGACCTCCACTGATTACCGTGCAAAGTGATTGGAGGGCCTTGGTCAGCTTTCTGAAGCTCATATCAGAGCCATATACAAAAATGCATGATGAGGAAAAATATGAAACATTAGGGTCTGAGCTATCTCATTCTCCTGGAAGAGTCATTTTATTTCGGAATAATTTGGGGGGACGTGATGAAATTTCTCAGAGCGGGTCTGAGCACAGGACCGAAAGCGATGCAATCATCTCCGCATTTCCTGCCGCCCGCCGCTGCTGTTTATGCAACGCGATACACATTTTAAGCACACAGTCGGCAAATTGGACTGAAACTCTGGCGTACACTTTCCTCTCTGGAGCCGCCAAAGATTAAATATCCACTTATTTAAACTGAGAACCTGAGATATTTTTTCCCCTTAGTAAACGTTTGAGTCGGTAAATAAAAATTACATGCTGAGGGGGCTTCATTTTAAAGCTGGTTTGTAGATACGGATTCCCTCGAGTCAAGGGCCAACCTGACAGTGGTGTAAATGTTGCTTTTCCCAGTCCACTCCAGTGACTTCCTCATGTTAATGACTGGGACAGGCCCGTCAGATGGTCTCACACACTTCTGACTGTGCCGGCGTTCGCATGCTGGTCATGCGTCCCACATCAGTCCTGTAGCATTTTACTTCATTATTAACATCCGTCCAGAAGGAGTTTAACTTCATTATCTGTGATACTGTGGTTTCCCATTTTTTGCCACCCCAGGCACATTACAGTCCCTGTTAGATACTGGTGTTGGACTCTTGCACGGATATCGGACTCGTTCCCGCCGTCTCTGGGCCCAGCCGTCACGCGGCTCTGGCTCAGGAACGTGCCGGCTGGAAGCAGAATGAAACAGCCGTCACATCCCTCGCTTCATTCCCCAAACATCGGGTCTTTTTAAAGCTGCGCTCTCATTCAGACAGAATGCAGGATGGATGGCGTCAGCTGCAAGGTGCCGTACAGGCGGCTAAAATATGCCTGTGTTTTTGGTAAATATTGCACTCTCTGCTTCCAGAAAAAAAGAAAAATAAACCCACTAGGGGCAGACTTTGGACAAAAATGACTGAGCAGCCAGATGCAGCTGGCAAACTGTGCACTCCAGTCATGGGGGGGTCATGTGCGATTTTATGTTACTGACAGAATCAGGCCCAGAGAACTGAGGGACAGAGTAAAAAAGGACACACCCACATGCATCCAAGTATAGCTATAAACCCTCATAGATGACTACGCCCATATACAGAGACACACCAACATATACAGACATGTCCGTAGACACAGGTGTTTCTCAATATGCATACTGAATTTTACTTCTGCTCTTGTATAGCCGTATTACGCCATCTTCCATTGCGGAACAGCAGTTGCAGTACAAAGAACAGAAATACACAGGACAGTAAAAATCCCCGGATGTCATTCTTGCCCCGGTACAAATATCAAGGATACATTGGTTGCATCATTGTCAAACAAAAACATTCCCATGATCCATTGCGCCCCAACTTCATTCTTGGGAGGCAAGTTAGCAAGACTGTTCTTGCAAAGACCACAGGTATGATCTTTGTGTTCTCGATATTGTGAAACAACCCAAGGGCAAGCCTATACACAAGGACACACCCACAGGTGAACATGCTCGTATACAGAGACACGCCCACATGTAGGGACACACCTATATACAAGGATACAGACATGTACAGAGACACGCCCACATGTAGGGACACACCCATATACAAGGATACAGACATGTACAGAGACACGCCCACATGTAGGAACACACCTATATACAAGGATACAGAAATGTATAGAGACACGCCCACATGAAGGGACACACCTATATACAAGTATAC
This sequence comes from Mormyrops boulengeri, assembly GCA_026781065.1. NCBI lineage: Eukaryota > Metazoa > Chordata > Actinopteri > Osteoglossiformes > Mormyridae > Mormyrops > Mormyrops boulengeri. The sequence goes on along the minus strand of JAODLD010000042.1, from coordinate 1,931,464 downwards.
AGACATGTACAGAGACACGCCCAGACACATGTATATACCAACATAAAGAAACACACTTGTATATGGGACACACCTACATACGGGATTCACCTACATTTAGGGACACATCCTTAAGCAGCCACACGCCTGTGTACCAGACCGATGTATTAACCACAGGACGCCCTCACCATTGCTGTGGACTGGATCCACAGCGATGCTCATGACAGAATATTTAGCGGGTAGAGCACAGGAATCCAAATATTACTTTTAAAAAAATCAATTGGAATAAGATGAGTTTAAAACTTGAATTATTCATTAGCTGGGATTTATTTTTTGTGGTTCTTCAAGGGCTTTAACGTGCCTAATATTTCTGTACTCGGTCAGAACCTGTAGCATGATGTGCGTGGCAAGTGTGGGGCCAGAATGTTCTTGCGCTCATGCAGAAATCGGGCCAAATCCAAGTCAGAACATGGAAGGCTCGAGTCCAGACGGTCCAGTCTGTAGTCAGGTTTGCCATTTGCCACCAGTGGTGTTTGGCAGGCCAGCAGGGGGCGATATTCCAGGTGAGCAGCTGAGACATCAGCAGTGGGTGCAAACACTATCACAGGACTCATTAGAATGAAAAGTGGCGCCTCCTTGAGACTGAGGCCTGTCCGCCTGCAGCCTTGTGCTGCTCGGCTCCTGATGACTCTATTAGCTGTATAGATAGATCGGCCCCGGTCCAGTGGTACTGCAGCTCGACCCACCCGCAGCTTGAGGCCATTACACCCCGCTGGCGTAGACTCACAGTCGGCGCAGAAACATAATCAGCCCAACACCGGCGGCTCTGAAGTATCTGTACAGCCAAGAGTCACAGGGCTTTGCTGGGCTATTAGCACAAGTGTGGCATCCCCCCCCCCCAGACTGGAGGGGGTGGGCGCCTGCAGGATTCTGCCATGAATTACAGCCCCCCCCTCCCCCAGCAGGGGAATGATGAAGGAAGAGGGAAACACAGTAATCACACTGCAGCGCCCAGTGAAGTGAAACAACAGACAAGTAAGCAGATAAACAAGGAGAAGAACGCAGGGGGTGCTCTGGGATCTGTAACCGTGGCGATAAGGACCAACACCCCTTTGCCCCCCCCAGAGTCTGCACTGAACACTGCTCCTGAGCTTCCAGCAGTTTTTTACACACCATGGATCAGAGGGGAAGTCAATGACTCAACAACAAGCAAAATGACCACCTGGCACTACCCGTATCCGGGGTCAGAGAGAGCCGGTCATGCTGACTGCCCTTTCCTCTGCCCGGGCGGCTACATGCCGTCTGCTGTGCCACACAGACCCAGCAGGGGGCCGTGTGTGTGTGTGTGTTTGTGTGTGTGTGTGTAACACACTGCTCTTTGTTTTCAGTAATGCCTGACACCCAGCGCTCGTTGTCACAATGGGTCTGCTGCATTATCTGGCAGCAGCGGGGATTCTGCCGCATTGTCTGTTTTTATCAGAAGTTGGGAAAAAAGCTGAAAGACTGAGATTTATATGATTCATTGAGTAACTCATCTGTGCAGCTTTTTTTTCCTTGGATGGTAAAGTTTCAAGGACATAGACTAGGGTAGAAAGAGTTGAAATGACAAAAGGAGTATAAGCACATTGACATAGAACAGGGAGAGAAAATAGAATAAACACAAAGAGAGTATGAACACTGACAGTATAAACACAAAGAGAGTATGAACACTGAGAGTATATAAACACAAAGAGAGTATGGATACAGAGACAGGATAAACACAAAGAGAGTATGGATACAGAGACAGGATAAACACAAAGAGAGTATGAACACTGAGAGTATATAAACACAAAGAGAGTATGGATACAGAGACAGGATAAACACAAAGAGAGTATGGATACAGAGACAGGATAAACACAAAGAGAGTATGAACACACAGACAGCATAAACAAAAAGAGAGTGTGAACACAAAGACAGGATAAACAGAAGGAGAGTATGATCACTAAGAGTATATAAACATATAAACATTATATAAAGTATAAATGCACAGACAGTATAAGCACAAAGAGCGTATGAACACAGACAGGTTAAACACTAAATATGAGCACTCAGACAGGATAAACACAGAGAGAATAAACACACTGACAGTATGAAAGCAACGAGTTTTAACACCTACACAGTACAAACACATGGAGAGTTTGAACACACAGTATGAATATGAACAGTGTTTTACAGGTGTAATCTGAGATATGCTTCTTATCTGTGTAAGAAAGCAGGTTTGTGAAACAATCTACATGTGCAGGCTGAGATATTTCCGAAAGGGTGGAGGGTAACACAGTAATTCCCTGAAAACTTCAAAAGGACTGGGATAGGCAAGGGAGCTGCTGGACAGGTCGGTGACAGAATGTCCTTAGAATCTGCTGGGAGCTCTCTCTCTCATTCTCTCTCTCTCTCTCTCTCTCTCTCTCTCATTCTCTCTGTCTCACACTCTATCCAGCACCAAAAACCAGGCCCTCCTCCCTAAATGCGGATGTGTGCTGTAAATCGAAGTGAGCGTGTGGTTTATTAAAATACCCCCATGTAACGGTGTGCCTTTCTTTATTCCGCTTGGCAGCGCAACCCGAAGAGCTGCTATTTTTAACGAATGTGCCGGTTTTGCTAGCAAATAAATGCTCACATTACACAAAATCGGGGCGACGTGACAAAACAACACGCAGGGAGGAAGATTCCCTGCTGAATAATGAACCTTTTATTACACAAAAACTCACTCGCGTTAGCTGACTGCTGTGCTATCTATTATATTTTATTAAAAAGTTCTGAATGCTACTGTACACCCATCTTTTCAGCGACTGAATGACACATTATAAAATCTCTCAGGAAGATTTCCGGAATGCATATTTTTAATCGACAGATCTCCTTTGCTGTCTACAATGGCGCCAGACCCATGTGATAGACCTTCCTGGAATGATATTCCGGAAGCTTCCCCCACCCCCTGTAGACACTCAGACAAAATCAACACAGCGCTCTCAGCTAACTCATTAAGAGCCACCGTGGTGATGGATAGTTATAGATCTGCCATTCCAAAAGCATTTGGAACTAATTGGAGTTTTATCTTGACATCAGCAAACATATGGTTATTGACCATGGGGTCAAACACATTAGCCATTAGCTAGGGTCTTTGGAAGGCTTCATTTATATCAAACCGCTAAATCCGGAGCGCTAAGCCGCCCTACTGCCATGACATTTCACGTTTGCACAGAACTGTCCCCAAAGATCAGGGAGCGGTCCGTGTTTCTAAATGGGGATGATTAATTAAACAATTGTAGTGCTGCCTCTCATACTCCCTTCAGTTTCTTGTACTGTAATGAGCCTGACACACTGGAACCTGTTACTTGGAAACAATACAAATTCAGAGCGGTGAAGGAAACACAGAGTCATTAACGGCCTGTCAGGAAAAAACATAACACGTGGTAACACCCGAAATCCACTTGGCTTCGCCAACTGCAGACTGTTAATTATTTTTTTTATCCCTAATGATGTACAGTGAGGAACATTGTTGGAATAGCTGAGAGCCGTTGCTTAATTCTGGTTTGATTGGACGTTTGCCTGCGTTTTTTGAGGCTAGCGTGTTTGGGTGATAAAAAAAATGAAAGAGCGGCGTCTCTGTGGTGACAATGGACTGGTGTAAATGCTGGAACTGGTGGAAACACGTATCATTTACAGATTGAATCGCTTTTCCTGAATCAAGGTAATTAAGGTGCTAATACACTTATACACTTATAATACACTTATGATACTTGTACTCAGCGTTATCTGTGGGAACAAGATCTCATTGAGCACATGACTCAAGTATCAGGTCGACTCGCTAGAGAACTAAATTAACCACTAACGGAACGCAAGGTCGGATTGTGGTCCACAGCGGTGTCCCCAGTGTCGTTTCGTACCGAATCCAAAGAATGCCGATTGCCTGGTTTTGGTCCTCGGCGAGGCACTCTGCCGTCCTCCTCTTTACATGTGGAGTCACGTCAAGTATGTTGTGATGTCAGCACGTGGTACGCCGCATGCACTATCAGGACAGGGAGGCCCCTCCACGAGCTAATAAGAGTGTACTTGTGCTAAAGCGCACTTCACGTGAGCGGTTGTGGAAAGAGTTCCCACTATTTCATACATCGGCTGTTGTCTTCCGTTCCACCTTAAAAAAATGGATCAGCAAACCTCGTTTTTCACCAGTCCGGGGATATTGCAGTTGAAATCTTCCTGCATTGAAGGTTGGCGTTGGGCTCTGATCATTTCCCCCCAGTGTAGTCATATTACTGTTACATGCTGTGGTCTCCTCAGCCCAAATGTAATCACATGTCCGGCCGCCTTAACGTCAGATGGTTCTCCTAAACCATCCTATCTGAGCTGGATCTTGAGGTGATTTGTCTTCTATCTTTATCTGGTTTTCCCATTGTTCCGATAGCCTTTATTTCAGAATTTTATTTACTGTACTTAAAATGATTTCACGGCTCCGAAAATGCAATAGATTTATTTATTGAAATGTTAAACATTATTATGTAAATCTAAAGGTTTTTAATGAGATTTTTTTCTGACTTGGAGTAAAAAATCAATGGCAATAAAAAGACCTCCACTGGCATTTAGTCTTGTTCTTCTCCAAGTCTGTCTAAGTCCTGAGGGGCTCCTGTGGGTCAGGACTTGAGATCAGTCCTTATCACACCTAGAATCACACCGTCCACCAGCCCTCCTCCTTATATGTAAATGACACACGTGTGTCAGCAGGAACGTCCTTGAACAGATGGTGACTCTTAAAAAAAAAGCAGACATTTTAGTGACGCCTCCATAAAATAAATACACTCTTCACTTTCCCGGAAATGAACGTTTTAATCCAAGTGTGTGGGATTCCCTCATTTGAAGCGATATCCCTGTGAACATTCCAGTATCAGCACACTAATGGCCAGCTTTAGCCGCTCTTTCTGGCCTTGCCCGACTTGAACAAGGTGAGAATAAGGGTCATTAATTACATTAAAGTGAGATTCAGTGTAAGAACTTCATCTTCAGAGTAGTAATAATATACAGTCCTTCTTGTTAGGAGACCTTCAAAACAGTACAGTATACTGCCAGCCAAATGGGCTGTGGAGCATGTCCTCTGACCAGAACCTCATTGAGTTTCTGGCACAAGTAACTATGCCTTAAAGGGACTGCAGGTGATGTTGATGCATTACCTGGGAGGCCGTTCTGCCTCATGCACTTAATATGAGGCATATGGGGGCAGTTAAGCTGCTGACCAATAGGAGAGCTTTCTATGATACGTGGGAGGAGTTAAGCTACTGACCAATTGGAGAGCTTTCTATGATGTGTGGGAGGAGTTAAGCTGCAGACCAATAGGAGAGCTTTCTATGATGTGTGGGAGGAGTTAAGCTGCTGACCAGTAGGAAGGCTTATAATGATGTGTGAGGACAGATTTGACTGAGGCTGTGGGTTACTCAGCATTATTCCATGGTGCAGTTTAGTGGGATGGGTGGAGGAATGGCATTCCTTGTCAGATTGTTGCCCTGCTTTGAATCTTCTCTGATGGCAGTTTCCATGGAAACAAGGAGCCACTGATTCACCCTATTAAGTACATTTTTTGTGTGCACAAGTTTGTGCACGTGCGCGTGTGTGTGTGCACGTGTGCATTTCTGTGTGGGATTATTTTTGGTGCTCTGCTGTGTCAACCCTTATACACTCACTCCCATTTTACTTCTGAGGGGGTGAGTGCAAACAGTTTACTTGGAAGTTCACAATAAATTAGCAGTTAAAGCAATAAAAAAAGACAATTCGTATTGTAAACACGTCCATTAGGAAGAAAAAAGTTAGAAAGAACGGGGAAAAAAAAGCTCTGAAGGTGACGTCTCTGTTGCCAGAGCAACGCGAATACAGTGGAGGCATTAATTTGAGGAAGACCGTTTTGTCTTCAGATCCAGGATCGCAGAGTGGGCCTCACTGCTGGTATGCCTAGCTACATGGCACAAAGAGAAACCACCCCCCAAATTTAGGAAGAGCTTAGATGGAGTCACATGCACATGGAGAGAGGAATTGTGGGATTTCTTTTAAACACTGGAATATGGAAACTTATATGCTGGATGTAGCAGGTGGGAACGGCCATCTTTGGCCATCGGGGTCAGTGCTGGGAGATGACAGAGCAAGATTCGCTTCCTTACTGCAGATAAGGGAACCATGATGAATCCTATGTGGACAAAGCAGGAGTCCGCTTAGGAAACGATGAGCTCAGAAACCCAGCAGTCTGAAATCTCTGAAGAGTCATGCTGATATGGTCATAATCCACCGTGAAGTTGCAGGATGTGGTTAATGGCCCCTGATCAGAAAGGGGGCGTGGCCAGCACGGTTTCAGCCCACATGATCGCGAGAGTGACCCTCTAGTGTCTCTGCCAGGGTGTTTCTGTAGCCCCGACTCCCGTGCCGTCCTCGTCACACTGAGTGCTGAACTCAATTAACTCAGGAAAAATGTGCGGCAATGAAAATAAGCACAATGAAATAAAACTAAATGCCGTCCTTGGCCGATACGAGAGAATCAACACAGGAGAGGAGACCTCCAAGCCTTCCAGCTGGAAGCAACATGTGGACAGGTTCACTTTCTCACACCTAGGGGGAGCTCTTCACCCTCATGTGAGCAGGCCCACGAAAACCGGCCGAGCCTGGCTGGATCAGACCACGCCCGCAGACAGACTGACAAAAAAATAAACTAAACCAGCAATTTGGTCTTCAAGGCCAAAATTATGAGCCCCAATGTTTTAAAACAAATAAGTACATAAATGTTTAACATAATTTTACTTCAGAAAAAAACAGCAGCTGTTCCCCCCCCCCAACCCCCCTCACAGAGGAATATAAAAAGCAAGGGCTTTGTTCCTCCTGTCTGCTTTGACCTGACTGCAGCTCCAGCCTTGTTAAAGTAAGATAAAAATATCTTCAAATTAGTTTGCTTTTTAAAAATGATAACTGGTTTCAAGGAGCTAAAAGCAGACAAATTAGACAAATTAAGTCCATTTTTTTTATTCCGTGTTGCATGTTCTCTCTCCAGTCCGCCCATCCCTCCTGCCACATGACCAATTCATATGGTAATGGGGTCCTGAGTGTGACCGCTTCGCCATTCAAACTGCCACATTTAGGTTAAATGAAGAGCTTGACCCGTCTGTATTCTGTTTCTGCAGTTCCTACTGTTCTGGGAGGTCCCTACGGGTTCAGACCTCTGCGAAATGTGTGTGGCGCCCCCCTCCCTCCCCCCCACCACCACCTGCTGACTGTGGCCTGGCTGGGATGAACGACCCCCCCGCCCTAGATCGGCTGGGCACGCCGCCTGGGCGGGCGATTAAGTCCAAAGTGCTTTTCCGAGCCTGGGCTCTTACTGTACTCCTTGTCCTGCCCTGGTTTTTTGGCACAGAGGGAAAAAGAGCGATAACTGGGAGAATGAGACCACAAAATGGATTTCACATCATCAGAGCGACTCTATTACCGAAACAAACTGTTTCAATTACGACTCTTCAGAATGTATGAATCTAAACAGCGCGCTAATTACGTCTGTAATTACCAGGCACTCCGAGCTGATGGCTGTCTCTAAAAACAACCGCCACGGTTAGGATCATGTGACCACGATTCACGGTTTCCGAGTTGCCAGGAGATGGATCCAGGGTGAGGGGGGGTGGGGGGTGTGGTCCGG
>JAODLD010000042.1:1887211-1911386 GCA_026781065.1 Mormyrops boulengeri | reverse complement strand
GGCTAGCGATTTGGCCACAGCGACTGCCCAGCGCCGAAGCAGGCTAGCGATTTGGCCACAGCGACTGCCCAGCGCCGAAGCAGGCTAGCGATTTGGCCACAGCGACTGCCCAGCGCCGCAAACCGGGCCCATTACCACTCTGGGGGACAGATCGCAGATATGATACGTGGGGATGAGGGGCCTCCATCAATCAGGGTAACTACAGCTGTTATTGAAGGGTCATAAGGATTTTAATCTCCACAGGTTACAGCTTGGGGTCCATCCCGTCGCCGCGAAATAGCCACGTAGCAGAGCCGTCAGTCCTGGGGGAGGCGAGATCGAGAGGAGCAGGGCTGATGGGGGGATTGGAGAAAGCAGGGTGAGAACATTGGTTTTCTGCTAAACATGCTATTGATTCGCCAAGACTTCAGCTGTCCGTCTTACTCAACGTGTTGTCTGGACCCGTTACTTTCACTGCCACGAAAAATGTGGCTAAGCCGTAACTGGGGAAACAGATTACGGCCTTGAGCAGATGCGTGACTTCCCAGGACCGCTTTCCCCATTTAAAAATATCATGGGCTGTTCCGTGCAGCACCAGACGTCATACATAATCGGCAAAACAAACATGAACGCGGCAGAAATCGGCGTTGATTAAAAGCTGAGTGGGTGCCTGGGCCAGTCCGGGGCATCGTTTGAGATATCTGCTGTCTGGTGCAGAATACTCTGGTCAGTGCACTTTATCAATAACCCTGCACTGTTTTCTGGAGACAACGGATATTGAACCGGCAGTATGGCTTTGACGGGACTTGGCGGTGCCCCTGCAGCTTTTATTTATCGATGACTTTCATGCAGAGTCAACAGCTTTAAAAAACAGATTCTTTAAACACAGACGGTCAATATATTTGGCAAAGCTGATAAAATTGCTACTTTATTAATTAGCTAAATTGAATCGGGGCAGTCCATTTAAGTTGCACATCTATGTATGTGTGTATTGATTCAGACCTGATTCACATGTTTCTCACAAACCCTGGATGTGGGATAGAGCGCTTAGTGTGTAATACTGTGAACCTGGCACTATACCATAGGATGTATATGTTTTTAATATACAAGAATTCAATTTAATGAAACGCTGTATGACGCTCCACTGGCCTGATTAATACATAAAGCATTTCTAAAAATATATTTTTCATTTCCTGCTGAACTAAGGTCTCGCTGAAAATTAACGGTATTAGCGGGATGCAAAGGTGAAATTCCTGGTTACATATTGGAACATTAATCTTTGTTTACACATGGTAAACATGCTGTTCCATTTTTTAATTATGAAGAGGTGGTGATAAATCTTTTTTTATTTCTTTGTAGTTTTGGGTACGTCAGTGAGGAAGCATGTGGTTTGGCCTCCGCGCCTGTGTTTAGTCTCGGCACACGTTCCCTGCAAACACAGTGATGCCGAAATGCACAGGCCGGGTGCTGGTGAAGTCGGCCGCTTCGCCGTGCTGAGAGCGAGTGAACATGGAGCGGGCCACACCACTGGTCACTGAGGGTGGATCTACAGGCAAAGGAGGGAACAGACTCCCCTCAGGAGGCCCTAAACCTGGATTGCACTCAGTGGCAGTGATGACACGATAGTAACGCACCCCGTGCGATTCATGGGGTACAGATGGCAGCGGACAGACCCATGAGTCCAAGTAGATTTGATAGCAGCCTTAACCATCTTCAGGGGCATATACAGGGGTGGAGCACTGGCCCCAACTGTAAGCTGATTGGCCCTTGGACTGCTGTCACCCCTGTCACTCACAGATTCGAAACATATCATTGGGTAATGATAAGGTTGGCCCCTCTTTATGAATTATGGCCCCACCATTGCCCCCCACCTTAAAAAAAAACCTAGAATTGCCCTGCAAATCTTAAGGCAGAAAAACACGAAAAATATGCCGACTCAACCAGTCCGTAGCCACTTATAGCTGAAATTTAACTTTAAGAGAGCTGCTAATCATCGCCGGGACAAAAACGACAAAAACAAAACAATAGGAGCTGGGGGAGGGAGCGAGGCGGCCCCTCACAAGGCTCCGATGGCCCCGGCTGATTTCCTGCATATTGCAACTCATTACTTTCAATGCGGCAATAATTGCAAATGAAGCAATTAGACGTGCAATTTGCCGAAAACGTCTCTGCCGAATACATGTTGCGTCAATTCATTAGTGTCAGGCAGAGAGGGTGCTGTCAGCTGAGCGGGCCTGACGCCGGGCCTAACGCCGGGCCTGACGCCGGGCCTGACGCTGGGCACGCTGGGTCTGACGCCTGACCGGGCCTGACGCCGGGCCTGACGCCTGACGCCGGGCCTGACGCTGGGCACGCCGGGCCTGACGCCTGACCGGGCCTGACGCCGGGCCTGACGCCTGACGCCGGGCCTGACGCCTGACGCCGGGCCTGACACCTGACGCTGTCCCGTGCTGTTAGTGCCTGCCTTCTGCACAGATATACCGACGTCTTTGATTTGTAATGAGATTGCTTCGCTCCGCACGTGCCTGACATTTACAGATTCGGATAATTGTATTTTATGTTAGCGTTGTGTAACATTTCTGAAGTTAAATGCTCTGATTTCACAGTTAGTTATTACATTCATTCGGACCCGGGCCAAAAAACCAACAGCCCAAATTAAATGCTAACGGATTAAATGTTAAAATTTTAAATATTGAATAGACCGCCGGCCGCCCACAGCCCTGTTTTTAATCTTCTGCAGTCCCCAGGTGACCGTGTTCGGATCACAGGACCATGAAGCCCCAGAAATTAAACTGAGATGAAATAAAAGGCCTTTCAGGAAGGAAAATAAAGAGGAGAGGAGAGTGGCAGGAAGGCAGAAAGGCTATGCTAACGACTTAGCAGCACTGCGCTGTCCCCTCTGTTTACAGAAAGAGGCATGGAGTGTGTCCGGCTGCCATAGTCTGTGCTGAGGGCGGTTTGCTGAGGGAGGGGCTCCCCTTACATATTGCACACAGCCTACAAAGGGGCTTCCGCTTGCTGGGGGTAAGCCCTCCCCTCCAAATTTTGCAGAGCTGATTAAAAGCCTGCAGAGTGAACATCGTCTGGAAGTGTCAGTGATCGCCAGGGGATTACACTTAGCCTCCCTTCAATGGAGACCTCATACTTGTTTCCGACTTGGCTTCTGTCCTGTTTTGATACAGATTTATCTGTGATTTTAGGGATTCTCCCATAAAAGATTGAGGGATAACATATTATGGGAAGCGATATGCTACTTAAACGAGTTGCGCGCTGAACTTGAGCCTGTGAGTAACTGACAGTTGCTGCACAGTTTTTTTAGAGTGCCCTTCATCCTGGAAGAGGTGAGAGGTCACTGAAGCATGGGGCATGGGGTTGTGAGGGGGCAGAGCATCTAACATACTGGCAGGATAATGTTTAGGGATTGGATGTGATGGTGTTTGGTGATTGGACTATGCTGGGCAGGTCCTGGCCATGGGGCATATGTGGGCCCTGAAGAAAACCAGAACACAACTGATCTCATCACCCACATCTGCGTCGTTAAGAGATTTTCAGGTATGAAATACATCTTCATGTCTTCAATTTTTTTACCTACACACTGACACTGATCTCAAAATCCAGGTGGGACCACAGAGTTAGTCAGTCCATTTCCCTGTCGGGGCTAGCCTACAGCTAACATTTTCCTAGAGCTAGCCTAGCATTTCACCTTTAGAAGTAGCCTTGATCTAGCCTAGCATTTCTCCTTTGGAGGTAGCCTTGATCTAGCCTACTGTTTCTCCTTTGGAAGTAGCCTTGATCTAGCCTAGCAATTCTCCTAGGAGATAGCCTTGATCTAGCCTAGCATTTTCATGTCACAACTGTGCCTGCCTTTACAATCTGAATTGCATGCCTAGAGCCTGCCCAGAGTTTCTTTGGATGGTGATCATGATATCACTGTTAACTTGAACATGGGTAGTGCAAACCCTGGAATTACACTCCATAAACAGCTGTACGTGTGAAGAAGATGTATATGTTCTACTTCGGTTTGAGTTTGTCAGAATTGGTGAGCATGATAATGTTGAGAACCTCAGCAGGCAGTTCATGCCACGCGCGAGCGGCGAGCCCGGGAAACAGCGCCTGTGCATCCTGTGACGTCTCCCTCAGATGGCTGGATCGCCGTTTAGGCCAAACGCACCGGAACAAAAGGTCACGGAAGTTGCCTTTCCCTGGCAAACAGCGGGGTGCATAATTCATGAGGAAGAGCAGGTGCTTGACAGAATCAGGGCTTGGAGGAGGGACCCTCGCCCGCATCCTCACACATCTAATACGCCAACTCCTGTATGATTAGCAGCCGCTACATTTTTTACCCCGGGTGATAAAATCAGCCGTCACTCTTCGTTCTCAGAGTGACGGAACCTGAGAGAAAACATCTCCCTCATTTGCAATGCAGAGCAGGAGTAATGAACCAGTATTAGACATATGACTTGAGGGATTTGCATTTTATTTCTAGTTCTCCTGCCTCACCTATACAAGCCAAACTTTTAATCCGGACTCTTGTCCTAGCTCTTATACTCCCCCCCCGATTATGTGTACAGTAGAAGAACATGCATAACCAGGGAGGTGCTGGGGTGGGGCATGTTCAATAAGGCCCATGTCGATTGGCACATGTCCACAAAGACTTTTAATAAGCCATGTTTTAATTCTGTGATCAAACATTTCTGTTGTGCTTTGAAAAGCTGCAGAGTGACTCTCCCAGGCTCACCAGACATGATGATGATTATTATTACTATTAGTATTATGACTATGAGTATTGCGGAGATAGACTGGACTACCAAACAACAGATGTCTGCACAGAATAGCTGGCAGTGTTCTCCCTCTCGATAAGCGAATCTTAAATCCCACTGCCCAGCCAAATGCGGTCAGGCTTATAAGGTGTGGTAACACTCCAGAAATATGCATTTTTCATTTTATTCTACTTATGTAGCAGATGCTTTTATCCAAAGCGATGAGCATTTTTTCAGAAAGCGGGCTTGTGCTGGTTCTGAGATTAGGGCTGCCGCCATCGTCCCACATAACACAGGACGCAGCATGCACCAACGCCGGATCGTCCCGTACTGTAAGGGACGGGTGGCAACCCTACCTGGGATTTGAAGCTAACCTGCTGAACCACACAGTGACCCCCACGAAGGTGTGTGCTCCAGCCTGAGAAAATAAATCCTTTTATAAACATACTTAAAATGACCTCCCACATCAAAAAATGCTCTAATATTTCCATCGATACCTTCAGCACGTTAAACAGCTGTCGCAGTAAATCTGGACGGGGGTGGGGTTGATGCAGTTTATTTGACAGCCACTGTGTGTAGATGTAATGTCATATAAAATGGGCCGCAATATTTTTGTAGGCCATTGGGGTTTTTGCAGGATGCGTGCGCAGACGAGGCATGCAGGCAGACACTCGCTGGGACAGCCCTCCTTGGACGGGACGGGTTGCCTGATCGCAGCACAGGCTGCTTTCATCTGCACTGATTTTATCAACGCAAGAAATTATTAATCATCAGTAAATAATAGCGCCTGTTTTGTGGAGGGGCTGGACCACGCTCTGGCGCTCTGTTTGTCAGGCAGGAAGGGGGGAGCATGCAAATTAAAATCAACACAGGCAAACAACAAAAACTAACAAATATTTCCGTCACAGCTTCGCAGTGACAAATCAAAGCCTTGCTCTGTTTATCTTATTTGCTTTCGGCTTCTTTAAAAAGGAGCCTTTCTCTGGCATCCTGGTGACAAACAAGCTGATAAATCCTCATTTTATTTAGGGCCGGTTTACATGTAGAGTGTGCTCTGCAACTCTGAGCAGTGTAATTAGCGGCTCGTCATACTGCTTGCCATGGAGCGACCAGATCTTGAATCTTTACACAGCTCCTGTCACTGTGAATGGAGCCCGCTGTGGCACAACACAGCCAGCAGGGTGGCGCTAGTGAGGCCTTCACTAATGAGCTCCAAGCTGAGCTCTGTACATAAAAGACCCCCAGCTCCCTCTTTTGCACTGCTTAGATACTGGATGAAAAAGAACATTACCCATATGCAGTTGAAAAAATGCAGAGCTGTTTAAAATCTATCGTAAAAAACTTCCTTGTCTTTGTTCTTACCCCTTCAGCACATTTTATGCTCACTTACTGCCCCACACACCTGCAGGGCCCCCCATCACAGTCATCACTCCCTCATTCTGTCCTGTGCATGGCCAGTTGTGTTAGCAGTAATAAAAATAATTGCCCCCTATTATTTGAATTGCACCCTGAAGTGAATCTGCCTCGCGGCTTAAAGGATTTCAAATCTTCCTGCTTAGCGCAAACAGATGGGAAACAGCTGTAATAAACAGCGTAAATGCAAATAAAAGCATTTATGGCTCTTGGTTCATTCTGTATTTTAAAACTGCCCTTTTTTTCATATCGCCGCCGATTCCACTGTACTTTTGCTGTCCAAGGCTTGAACAATCCACTCCATTATTGGTTTTTAAAGGTGCTTTTCAGCTTAAACCAGTTCACACACATTTCTCCCAATTTGAAGGGCCTATAATTGCGTTGTTCTTTGTCAGACTGAGACATATGGCATCCAGAAGCCATTAAAGACAAAGAAACAAAGTCTAAACGCACAGCTCAAAAGATAAATACCACTGGACTGGACACTGGCAAGATTTAATCTAGTGTTTCATTACAACTTCAGCAAATCCACGCAAGGAGAGAGAAAACCCACACAACCTCCCCTCATCCATTTTCTGCAGACACCCCCATGTTCTGCCCATCATTTGCAGGCAGCTGACATACCCCTCGGCAGGTGCCATGGTCACCCTCCTTGGTGGGTTTAATATTTCCTTATAACAGAAATTGAATTACCAGGGCGGATTGAATAACGTCAGATAAAGAACACGCCTGCCTGTCCGTTTAGCGGGGGAGCGATGCCGTCTCCCACAGGGAATCTGTGTCGGTGTTTTCCACTCCATACAGCCTTCACATCAATTAAAAATTCTGTAACATCCAGTAACAGGTAATATGTGATTCTATCATTCATTGTCACAAAACAAACACTCGCCAGCTTCTTTGATTTGGCTGAACTAAGTTATATAACTTTAACGATTTTCTATTGAAACAGACCGATTTAAAACATTTCCCTTCATTCTCTCCTTGATTATTCATTTTTAGAATAATACTGTTTACAACAAACTGTCTAATGATGTGAAGTGGTTTTCTGCTGGGAAGTGTGCAATGTGTTCAGAGGGCGGTGTTTCCTGTCCTAAAACTTGAGTTTGTGTCCCCAGGCGATGCCGTCCCCCCCTAGAGGCAAGAATGCAAACGTGTCAGGCCCTGAGCATATGGGGGTGGGGTGGGGGGCACAGGTAAGGTACTAGTCACGCTAGTCAAGCTTACAGATTTACAGCACCAATGGGAAGTCACAAACTAAGCAGCTCGGTTCATTATTGAATGACAAAACTGAACCATTCATACTGGGCCCCCACCCTTTGTTATTGCCTGTAAAGACCCAGCTAGTCCCAAAGTAATTAGCAGATCCGGCATGAGCAGAGCGACCTCCCTGTATGTCAGCTTCCTGTCTTATTGCCAGGATCTCACACCGTCAGTCCATCTCGCAGACAGACTTGAGGTCCATCCTGACTTGTACCGGGCTTCCGGCACATTGGAGGGATCGATAAGCAGGAAATGCTGCCGGGAATGGTGGACTTGGACATTTGGAGATCGGGAGAACAGGATTGTGGCAGAACAAGGAAAGGAGAAATGATGGAGCCTGGGAGACAAGGAGACCCTAGAGTCTGGGGTACGTGGCTCTGATTAGGTTAGTGTAATTATCTGGTAATGATCACACTACAGTAGGAGTCACCGTGTGAGGGACAGGGAAGATTTGGTGAGGTCAGAAATAAAGCCATGAGAGAAATATGTCAGGTGGCTGACATATCAGGTCTAAACTGCCCACAGAGCATTACTAGTCACATAAGTAGAGCAGGTGATCATAAGGAGGGCAAAGGTCATAGGTCATACTTGGGTCTGATGTTAATAATGCCCTCTTGAGTAATGAGCCCCTTCATACCTACAATCCAAAGCAAAGAAATAAATTAATGTAACTAAATAGGTCCCAGTGGACAAATGAATGCTTCCGGAAATTCCGAGCCAAGCAGATGAGTCTGTTGTGCCCCCGCCAGGGCAGGGAATGCCTGGTCGCCTCGCCTGTGTTTGGGCCCGATGTGCCAGGCAGGCAGAACCCCCTGGCCCTTGTCACCATTAATTACAAGCACACTAATGATGTCCGGTAAACGGGGGGGGGGCTAAAGTATGTGCATGTCGAGATTAATCGCACTAATGCAGGGGGATCCAGACGTATCGATCGGAGATTAGGCTGAGGGTTTCCCAGAAGCTGGCATGAACGGCGACCTTACAATGAAGCATCATGGGAAAGATGCTTCATACCAGGAGGGTGTTCTGATCTAATTATTACGCTATTCACTGGAAGGCTTTTCTCCCCCTGTTCCTGCTCTGCTCTGACTCTCCCCTCTTCATTCCCAGCCACGTCCCTAGTCCAGTTCCTAGCGATAGGTCACCTTGTCCCTCTGATCGTCTCACAATTCCGTTGTCTGGAGATGAATCCCGAATCCACTGCGGAATTCTCTGTATCCATGCGGCTCTATCTGATAACCCGCCGCGCTTATCTCCGCCAAAGTCTTTCGTCATATATAACATGACATTGAGCTTTAAATGGGTGAAATCGGCTGCCAGTTAAGCGGGAGGGAGTACGAATCTTGTAGCAAGATCATGTAGCGCAACATGTTGATAATGAGACCCGGGAAAGCTGAGCCATCATTGAACCACTTCCAGCGGAAAGGAGATAAACTCTCAGCAAAAAGATCATGTGATTCAGTGACGGCACTTGATTGGTGGATCCTTTTCTATAGTGTTACTCTTTTTTTGATTATCTTATTGACTGGGCTTGGAATGGATGGGTTCCTTTTAATGACCTTTGATATCACAGCAACTGTATGAAGCCTTTTTTGTGTATTAAGAACCATGAAAATACAGGAAATTGTAATATAAATATTTCATTTGAATTTTTCATATGAGAATTCCACAAAGCTCGCTTGGTTTCAGAGTTAGTTATGTTGGGTTTTGGATGCTGCCACTACAAGCTACAAAATTTCCCAAAGAGGCATCATTTCTGCTCTGGGGATCACAGAGGTCTGTCCCAACTGTGTCAACTGGGGGCGCTGTTGAGGCGTGGTGCTAATGTATTTCATAGCCAGCCATCACATATTTAATAAATAAATATAATTATTTTAGTCTAGCACATTCTATTTTTACACATAACTCTTATTCGTAATATTTATGGTTGGTTCTCCAGTTACGAAGTCCATGTGTCTGTGACACATTTATAAATACTGTGGTAAACACTGTCCTTGTTTAATTAATTATACCTTGTTTTTGGGTAGAGGACAAATGTTTTGGGATGTTTGAGTAAAAGTGAGCACTGTGTGTATCTAAATGATAATTCCCATTTTGATTTTTCTGTTCTGTTTATGCTACCGCTCTGTTCACAGTGATCTGGGTTTATCACGCAATGATAACAAACAAAGAACTTTAAGAGCAATAATATACACAAATTGTTCATCCAGCTTCTATCGAGAGCAGTTGGATTAGATTTGAAAATAGGCATCGTATCCGAAGGTGAAGGAACAACATGACAAAGAACAAAGAGGCTGCACAAGTGGCCGGTTGCAGTCTCGTGTTTAACAGGGAAATGGGACCATGATCATTAATCGCGGGCAGACAGTGAAAAAAGATCGCGGTGCTCAGACAGGAGACCTTGAGCTGCTGATGAGTTATGTTCCTGAGCCAGTATTGCTGCCCCTCTGCTCAGATCCTTCTGGGTCCTTCTGGAATGTTCAGTCAGCAGACAGGTTCATGATGAAGGGAAGCACCACAGGGTCTGATATTGGGAAAAGTTCCCCCTTTTCCGTCCCCAGTCCCTGACATATTGTGTTCTTTGGTACAAGTGACCGACATGTCAGCTTACTACTATCTTCCTGGCTGATTAAGGTCACCGTGGTGAAAACTACACCAGCAACAGAGACAGACATGGACAAGGCAGGTTTGGCCATGAGGATCCTGAACCCTTTGGCTCTTTCATTCCAAAGTACCCCCTCCCTGGCCCCACCAGGAGAGGTGGAGGTGGGCGTGTCCTCCAGTAACTTCCTCAGCCCCCCGCCTCTAATCCCACTACCTAGAGGCAGTTGCCGGCATCTCCGAGGCACATGTCACCTGCAATTAAGGAGACTGACAGTTTTGGGTGGGGGGGTCATGCTGCCTCATTCCCAGCACTGTAAATTACCCCGAGTCAGCCGCCAGGTCCTCCTGCTGCAGCACTAATAACTTTCAAGGTTAATTTGTGCAGAGCAAAGGACTTGCATGTCGAAATATGCACAAAAGCTGCAAGCCTGCTGACCGTGAACCCCACGCCGTCTTAATAAGTCAGCTCGTGCAGCAATGCCCTTTCATTAAATCCTGTACCGCCCGCTCTTTTTGTCCCTGTCTGCTTGCTGTGACTGAGCGTTCTAGGTATGCACATATTTTTATTGCATCAGGCTGCGCTTGTGTGTGTTTCTGCTTAAATAATCCTGGGATTTACTCGCAGAGGATTGATGCAAGTGTGCTGTGTGCTTGTGCAGCTGAGGGGCACTCCACACATTAGTGGAGATCACCTGTTAACCGATCAACTGGCTCAGGTCCTGACCTTGGTCCTCGTGCTCTCATGGTCCTATTTGATCCCTGTTATTATGCTGGCCAGTTTCCCACGTCTCCCCTGGGAACGCTGCTCCACCCACTAAATCCCCCTGAACCCCCAAGCGGCACTTTAATGATCATTCACAGAAATCAACAATTTCCCATCTCCCCTTGCTCAGAAAAAAAACTGCAGGGCCTCCTGCGGGTCGAGCATGCTGTGACCGGCTGCGTCTCCTTACCTTCCCCTCCCTGAAGGAGCCCCGCTCTCACTGTCGCTGTTAATATCTGTCCGAGGCAGCGATCACCCTTTGACCCGGAAGCACATCAGCTCTGCTATTCATTCCATAAGAAGAGGAGCTCTAGATGTCGCCTGGTTTTTAAACCCATGTGTTTCTGTGCCACCGTCATCCAAAGAATTGCCAATTAATTAACTGTCATTCCCGCTGCCTTTTCAGAATTAATAAAATTAATGTTAATAATAGTTATAGAAATTTATTGGAGTGTAAAATGCGATCGCTAAGTTTTCTTTAAGCAGAGTATTTCATTATAGTCCCATTAACATGCAAATGAACTCGTGGCTGTGAAGTTTTTGGAGCTAGCTGACCTTACCTGCTTGCACGGGCCCACGCCCCAAACAGGTTTGTCTGTGGTTCAGGGGAATCAGGGGAAATCGAACCCGGGAATCACACTGGCAAACTCTGCACCGCATGCCACGTGTTTGCCAATTAGAAGCTGCGATTCTGCATCTCCAAGACAGGAAATTCAACAATGATTGTGATTAGCGACCTAATTACAATATAAACTCCACTCTGTCATCAAGCTAATTCCAAGTCTATTTATGGAGTGCTGCGTGATTGGCTAAGCCTCTTTGCTTTCCCATGATCCTCTGGGTGTCTCTGTGGCAGAAGGCACGCGCCTGCCACATCTGGAGGGCTTACGAATGGCGAGGGACTTCCAGAGAAGATGAGGGGGTAAAAATGGAGGCATCACTGCATTAGCTACATTCTGACGGGCATTGAGGGGTTTAAGCTGGGGTGTCCCGTGTTTCCATGCTCACTGCTGCCTCCCAAGGGATGCCCCAGGTCACACTCTTAGTCAAGCATCCATACATGCCTCTGTCCAGGGGCAGATGATTGCACAGGCTATTCAAAGTAGTAGCCTAAGGGCACGCCTCACCTCGGGATACGGTTAAACGTATTAAATTTACAGGCTGACCCCGCCCCCCCATCAGCAAATTTTACTGACAGCACACAGCTGCCACCAATCAGTAAATTTTACTGCTGATTAGCGCATTATTGACATGACATCGATTTTTATTCTCTTTCATTTCTCAAGTGGGGGGTGGGGAGGTGGGGGTGCACATCAGCCTGGGCCCCCCAGAGAAGTTAATTGGGCCTCTGCTTCTGTCAAAGGACACGCCATCTAGAGCTGTGTCAGAACACTGATACCAGCAGCACATCCAGGGACTGTGGATGGCATTTGGGATTCATGCCACAGGGGGATGGGAAATATAGGAATCAATGTCACATTCCTGCCCCCCCCCCCCCCAACCCACTGGAATTCTGGAAGTTTGTTTCCAGTTTACAGAAGAATGGAATCCCCAAAATGTCAAAGAGTGGTGAAGGATTATGCCACAAATATGCTCGGTCTCAATTGTTTTACTCTGCTTTGAGCCCAATGTCTCTCAGTGGATAATTATACGTTACTTTTATAATTAACAGTGTTAATGAGCGTTTGGTGTTTGTGCATATTGTCACCATATAAAGTTGCATTTTCTAACTTCTAATTAAATATAAAAATGCTGATGAGACTCCTCGCTCAGCTGTTATTGGTGCATTGGGTCTTTTAATGGCCATTGTATTATTCACTTAAATGTACTTAAATGTCGTTTGCAATAAGTATAAGTGTAATAAAAACCTAATAAATGTCTTGAAAAGGGCCTGAGCCAGCGGGAGAGAGAAAGGGAGGCAGATAGCACGATTGTAGCCCTTCACTCGTTGTCCCCAGCGTGGGACTGTCAGGATGAACAATGTTTTCACCAATAAATAACCATCTTAAATATTCTGCGATTTCATTTAGGACGACCAAACGACAGGTGTGTATCTGTCTTCCGCGTTTAAAACCCGTTATTGTAGGGGTGTGACGTCCCATTGTTAAGGATATTTTTATGATTGTGAAAATTGGCCAATGTATCTCAAATACAGCTGGGCAACATTATCGCCCTTTATTAATACTCTCTCAGTAAAAACGGAAGAAAAAGGCCTGTTATTCTGAGACTTGCAGCCGATAGAAATTATCTCACGCACTGATGGATTCTTACGGCCTGCTGTGCATCATCAGATGAATGTGAATATGATGAACACCTGACCCCCCCCATCTATGAGTGATGCTGAGTGAACATGTGAGGAGGAACCCTACAGTACCTCCACATAGAGGAGTGCGATCTGGGGGGGGGGGCGTTGAGGGTCTGCCCAGGCACCCATGAGCTGTGGAGTCATGTTGACTCCAGACTCATTAAGCTGCGCTCTTTAATTATGGAGCACCTATTGACGGTGGAGAGAGGAGGCGGAGTCGCAGCTGCAGGGCGAGCCAGAGCAGGTGGGCGCCCTCAACCTTCACGCTGGGGTGGAGACATTCTTATGGATCCCAAGGTGGAGATGTTGCTCCCTCAGTCTGTTACTCCTTCACCCAGGAGCAATTGGGGGTTAAGGGCCTTGGTTAGGGACCCGACGGTGACATCACTCTACCAACTCTAGGATTTGAACCCATACCCTTCCGGTGACAGGCACAACAGTCTAACTCACAAAGCCACACACCCCCTCACTTTTACTCCTTCTCCTCATTTCACCTTCATCCTGCTTGACAGAAACTTGGTTGGAACAAAATGGAAGGTTCATTACAGAGAGACAGGGCTGCCCATTCTGATACCCGATCTCCCCACAGCTGACAAGTTGTGCTGAACAGGGGGCCCTCAGGTGAGGCGAAATGTAAGGTTTCAATCCTTCACCCTGGTATTTCCTACACCCCTTGCTATTTTTTCAGCCCCGTTGAGTATATCCCATTCCACTGCATACCGCCTGTTTTATTGTGCATTTTCTGTTCCATTGGGTTGTTACTATCCCACTGCACACTTCATATTAACGTTTAAATGTATTTATTTGGCAGACTCTTTTATCTAAAGCAAAGTACAAGTGAGGCAAATAATATATAACAAGAGCAGTGCTGTCAGAAGTCAACTTGGGTACAGATTCTGCTAGGCTAAGCTTAAAGTGATTGATCAGAAACAAGTACAAGACAGCTGTTAGAAACAGAGCTATACAGACACTGCTTAAAATCTCATATCAGAAATGCTACACATACAAATCAGCCAAGAGAGAATCTAGTAAGAGACGAAGTCTAAGTGCAATATACAGTAATACAGAAGAGCAATGGCTCAGTGGTAGAGGATGAGGTCACAAACAGGCGACAGATGTTGAGGAATTCTGGGAAGAGATAGGTCTCAATCCCTTTCTTAAAGGTCATGAGGACTCTTCAGACAGCTAGTATGACACTTGTTTCCATGTGGTGGAAGAGCTGTATAGCTGCTGATTGTAGAGTGCAAGGTGGCACATTGAATGTATCCTCCTACCTCACGTACATCCCATCACATTGTGTACTTCCTGTGCCACTGTATTCTTTGCACCCCACTGCACATTTCCCGTTCCATTGTATACTTTACATCCAATTGTGCACATCCGTTCGCATTGTGTAGTTCCTGCTCATTTGCAAGCTTTCTTCAAAGCCAAATTTTGTGCCAGCTTACGTTCAGCTCTAAAATGGTGCCAGCTAGTAGAAAAACATTAGTTATGTTTTTAAAATGCTCATTACCGTTCGCATGGCCCTCTGAAACCGCTTCGCCAGCTTTATCTTTTCCACGTCGCTCGACATGGACGGCACCATCTGCTTGTCTAGACAGCCCTTGGGGCTGGCGTCACCCTGAGCCGACTGCCCCCCCGGTCCATAAGCGGGGCCCGTGGGCTAGCCCATACTGCGACCTTCTGCCCGAAAGCTGCAGCGGTCGTACGCCGTGTACTCCCAAACGTCCCTCTATCTCACAGTGAATCGTCGTTGACTCTGTGCCTCCCAGCCAACTGTGTCCAGAAGCTGCCTGTCGCTCTGCTGTAATAGACTTGTCCGTCTGGCTGATGGCCCCGCCTCCCGAACCGTGACCCGCACCCATCCCTCTGCCTCGCCGTGTATGAGGAGCACCAGCTCCCCCACCTTCTCCAGCTGTCTGCTGATGCTACAGCGCCAGTTCAGGCCCACAGATTGAGCTGCCTGTCAGCAAGTATTTCCTGTTCAGAACAACTTCCTGACAGGAACCCCCTCCTGCCCCACCATACCCACACACCTACTTCTCCACAGATGGTACATGTGCAGTGATGTTACCAAAGGAGAGCATGCAGTGATCTTACCACTGAATGTGTGCATTGAAATTAGCATGGAGTTTGCACAGCAAACATCAGTGTCTAAACACCATCATAGCGTATGTCCATGGATTTGTGTTTCTCTGATTTTTCAAACAGTGCTCTGTGTCATTAAATGTATGGAAAACAACCTTAATCCGTTGTTTTCATCTATAAGAGGCCTGCCATGTCATTAAATCTTAATAAATAAATATTGCTGTGCTCATTGTTGCTGCTTCTCTAAAGGATCATTCACCATACAGCATTAAATAGCTGTGCAGCTTCTCACCTGCAAGGAGGGAATTGTTCCGTCAATACATACGCTGTGCCATTCACTGCCATCTAGTGTTGGGAGTGTGGTAAGGCCAGGACCCTGATGCTCAGCTTATCCGGCAGATTGTGCAGGATTTTTACTGGAACGGAGACGATGCAATTTAGAGTGATCTGTGCCGATAAGACGGGAATGTAAAAACCTCCGTTTCGGTTTCTACAAATGGACAAACTTGGTTTTTAATTTAAAGTGTAGCCCTGTCGATAGGCGTTGGGGTCCAGCGAGCAGATGAGGAGATTTAAAGGAGATTTTCATTTCACACAAGGCATAAGAGATAAGGGGGAGAACAGGGGGTGATGGGGAGGGAAAGAGAGAGAAAGAGAGGGAGTGGGGGAGTGAAAAGGAAGATAAATATGAAAAAGGGGAGAGAAGCGGAGAAAGGAGGAGAGTGAAAGGGGAGAGAAGTAGGGAGAGAGGGGAGAGAGGGGGAGAGTGAAAGGGGAGAGAAGGGGAGAGTGTAAGATGAGATCAGTAGGGAGAAGGGGAGAGGATTAGAGAATGAAAAGGAAGATGAGGGAGAAGAGGACAGAGGGGGACAGAAGAGGAAAGAAAAGTAAGGGGAAGAAGAGGGAAGGGGAAAGAAGGGGAGACTGACAGAGGGAAAGGGAGGGGATGAGGGAGAGAAGGGGGGATAGGGTGGAAGGGAGGGGGTGGGAAGCAAAGGCTACCTTGCTGAGGGGGGGTGAGGGCTAATGTTTGTGCTCTCATCTATTCCCTAAACCTGCATTTCATGTTATTTTTCCTGTTTTGCTGTGCAGCTCACCTTCTGGAGGGTGGAGCTGGTACTTGGGGGGGGGGAGGGCAGGAAACACACAACCTTAATGTCTCCCTGCTCATAGATGCATGCGGAGACATGATGTTTGCTCCTCGCAGGGGGCAGCAAAAGCCTCGCCGGTGCGATTAGCGGCCTCGTGCCTCTCTGGGGGCGGCTCCCATCGCTTCTAATTGTTCAATTAGCTGAGAGTCGGTGTCCCACCGGTGCCAAAGCACGAGCAACATCCTCATGGGGCAAAAGCACGCGGGGCTCCTCTCTCCCCTTCTTGCTAGCTCCCTCCACTAGAGGAGAGCCCAATTAGGAGGGAGCATGCATGTTGCCAGGCTTTCGGGGCCCTTGGCTCCCGACGAAGGGCCAAGCGGTGATTCAGCTGAGCGATGCAGGAAGGACGCAGAGGCACGCTGTGTATTCCCACTCTGAGGCTCTTTCCTCTGGGCCATTTGCTGCCTTGCAAGCCTCTCTCCTGCTGGGCAATCCCTGACTACTAGGGCTTGGCCTGGATTGTTTTTGGAAAACGAGGGAGTGGCAGGGGGGCCTCCTTCACTAAACATCTGAGCTATTTTTTTTTGCCCGTAATTTGTCCCTCTTTGCTATTTGTGGCTGTGCTGAATTGTGCCAAATATAAAGCAGAAGGGCTTTTTATTAATGATCCAGGGCAAAGAGGCACGGCTGCAGAGGGAACTTTCCCTCATCAAAGCACTTCCTGACTGGACAGATTCACTTCCTCTTTTGGGCAGTGACTTGTGGACCCCGCCCAGTGATTAATGGGGTAATGATGCGTGTGACTGAGAGGAGAGACCGCAGGGACGCACCTAAATCTTCCTCCTTGCCAGCCGGAGAGGAACCGCCTGCTGTTGCTGGGGAGCAGCCCTATGCAGACGTCGTTCCTCAGCGCAAAACACGGAACCTTTCCCTGACGGACCGTCCTATCACGTTTGTCTTATTCCTCATCCAGCCGTCGCGTCAAGGTCACCTGTCACACCTCCTGCCGTATCCAAGGCGACACGCTCTCTGCGGCAGCACCGCTGCCGTCCGTCCGCCAGTTGACATTACCGGGAGAAATGTTTGTCATTTTGAGGGACTATGGGAGGCGTCCTCTACGTAAACAAAAAGCAGGCACATGAATACCGAAGAGGAGGTGCATGGATGTGCCAGGGCGGAGTGCGCGGGCACACTGGGCAGCAGCTCATGACTGAGACAATCTCTCATTTACAAAATTCGGAGAGACCCGGACACACGCACGCCTCTCTGAGTCTGGCTGTTTGACCATCGTCCCTCGGGTTTGGCTCTGATGTTGCTTGTGATAAACCCACCACCACCCCCACCCCGATGCGGATGCCAGAATCGCGTCTCTGGGACAGATTGTGTTAATCCGCACGTGTGGGCTTCCCGCGCCCGACACCCGGCCCCGCGGTGGATTCAGACAGGTCGGGACAGCCGCCGATCCGGTGTGTTCTCTGTTTTCCTGCTGAGGATTCCGGCAATTTCTAACGGCCATACTGCCAGCACACTCTGCCTTGACAGCAGAGGTTGGCGAGAGGCTGCTGGGTTTTTTTCCAGCTTGGCCAAGGGCAGGTTCATGCAGAGGAGGGAAGGACGGTGGAGGAGGATGAATACGGCACGGTGTTGAGGCCCCTTGAGTATTATCATCGTCGTCACAATCGCTTGTGACCGTGGCGACTTGAGCTGCTGCTTTGAGCCTGGTGTCAGGTGGGGTGACACAGGGACAGTGTGACAGTCTTTGCTTTATCTATGTGCTCAGAAACACATCCAAGACTGATCTGCCGTCATGAATCGTCATGCGGCTCTTGTCATGCTGATCACTGACTGTAGAAACTCATGTGTTACTCAGCTGGTAGCATAGCTGACTGCTATATATACACAACAACATACAAAGCCTCTCTGGAGTGTATCTCATGTCTTATATTTCTTATCCATCCATGTTATGCCCTAATTGTTTGTTATCTATTGTCATGGTGTCTCCAACTACAGCAAGAGGTGCTGTGCCAACACAAATTTCCACCGGCCTTGGACATGCGCCAATAAACATTCTGACTCAGGTAACTGTTTGCAATTTTGATCATTTTTTATTTCAAGAGAACAAAACTGAAATGCAGTTATTTCAGGAAATCCTTAACACTGTGGAGTTGCTGCTCTATTACTAAAAGTTCATAAAATGAAAAATAAAATGCCCAACAATCGCTGTGTTTTGCACTGAAATGGAGCATTTTGAGCCATGAGATGCACTTTCCTGATTGGTCAGTGGAGAAATGGATCGTGGCTTTTTCACGTTTTAAAACTTACAGCCACCTTCCTGCGAGACCTGTGCAAAACAATGTCAGTGTGTTTGCAAGTGCTTGTTATTGTGAGAGAGAGAAAGACAGAGAGAGAGTTAGTGAGAGAGCCAGAAAAAGTGAACGAGAGAGAGAGGCCGTGTGTCAGTTTGAGGCAGGACACTGAGTGAAATATTGTTTTACTAAAGAGAAAGTGAGTTCTCGGGTTGTCTTATGTTAAGGTGACAGTCCCTCTCCGCTGACTGCGAATTTGAACCAAATGAAAGCATCCATGCGGCAAAGTGCAGAGATGTTAGTGCTGTATAAACAGCTGGGGCTCTCTCACACCTAAACATCACGGCAGCGTCGAGAGGAGCCCCCCACCCAGGCAGGCAGCCGTGCACTGCGATAAGGACAGCAGGTCAGTGGCTGGCTTTAGGTTTTCCGGTTCATTCCATATCTGACTGATCATTACCGAAAGACCTTCCTCACTCGTTACCGACGCACCTCTGCATGCTGGGCGAGGGAGGTGGTGGTTACTGATTGGTTCAGGGCAGCTACGTCCAATCAGAAAATGCCCATGGGTATGCAGGAGATACTCCCGCGGGCCTGCTCTGGGTCCTTAGGAACCCCAGGCCTTGGGAAGCAAATCGCCGGGTGGATGTGAGATACAGCAGGAAGAGTTAGAAACACATGACAGTGATGCCTAGATACTTATGGGCCAAACCTCCTGCTGTCCTGGCTACAGTTTCTTCAGTGAATCGCAATGGTATGCACAGTGGCAGTGTCTCCTCATTCAGTCCAAACATTTGCATGGGGCCCCCGAAGTTTAAGCATCACTACACTGGGTTTTTTTTTTACATGGGCCCCCAGAAACAACAAACCCGGCCCTGAGGATGTTTACTGGTAAAAATCACCAAAAGAGACCAAAAGAGAATATCGACTCTCTGAATGGGTGACATCTGTAAAGCAACGTAGTCCACGGAGGGTCAGGGTCATGTGCGTTTATGAAGAAAGATGGCTGCTAACACAGCTATTGAGAGAGAGAGTTTGGGGAGACTGAGCTGCAGAATGCAGAGGTAAAGTCACCGTGAGGTGTCCTGCGGTGTTCGAAGCATGCCATCTTCTCGGCAAATGGCAGTGGGGCAGTGGTGTGCAACTGTACCATGGGGGTGGGGGTCAGAGAGGAGACCGTCGGAGCACCAACTGTCCAGGGCCATTTTTACCTGCACACTCTCATGCCTCACAGTGGGAATCGGCATAATTACCAAAACCAGCGAGTGATTACCGTGAATCACCAGTCGGGGGTCCACACACACTGTATTAGTGTTAATGTGTCAGTTAATGAATGGCCTGAGAGGCTGACTTCGGCATCAGCCATCTTGCTGTGATATTTTTAAGCTCTGTGGTAATCTGTCGCATAACGGTAACTCTCTCAAGGAAACAAGAAAGTTTGGCAGCTCGGTGTCTACACGTGCCGTGAGCCAAAGCGTGGCTGTGAGCTACAAAGCTGCTAGCTGCCTGTGTGGGATCCCGCTGCCGTTTTCCGGGTCTAACACGCCGTGTCGGTCACTACCAAAACAGACCCGCCTTCCAGAGTGTGCGGGCGCACCGCGGCCCCTGTTCTTTTCTACTCTTTCTATCCGGTGGTTTAGCTGACACCCTGTGTGTGGCTCAGTGGGTTAGGATGTTATTCCTGTCACCGGAAGGCCACCGGTTCAAATCCCAGGGTTGCCAGTGTGATGTCACCACTGGGCCCCTGAGCAAGGTGCTTAACCCCTGATTGCTCCAGGGACTGTCTGACCCTGCCTTCTCAACTGTACAATACTTTGGATAAAAATCTCTGCTAAATGAATAGCAATAAAAAAGCAGCTTATAGATATATATATTTTTTTTACTGGGGCATTATGGGTCCTTGCTCTGGGGTTTGACAGCATCCTGGGAGGTGAACCTCACTGAACAAGTCCTTCACCACCGCACCTTCGCTTCGCCCCCCAGTAGCTGCAGTTTCCTCCTGCATTCCAGACACTCGCTGTAACGCGTGCAACACCATGTGTGATGTGTGTACTCCCTGGGCGGACGCTGCGAACAAGGATTGGCTATCGTCTGACCTCCCCCATTCAAACAGAGGATAAATTTAAACGTCCCCCTGGTTTAAAAGAAGGCTTCCCTTCCTAGTACAATGACACAAAGTCAGAGCAGGCTGTGTAAGGCCATCCATACTACTACTGGGATTGGAAGCTGAGTGTGACTACGACTGACCCGTGCTGCCCAGGAGAGAACAGCGGGATCAGCGGCGACAGATCCGTTCCGGGGGGGATGGGTCGCGAGCCGCTGTAAGACCGACGCCCCGGGGATGGGTCGTGTCATTTGAATACGAAAGAGCAGTCAATTATTGCTAAGAACCCTTGAAATCCCATAAGTAATTACCATAATTGGAACTACACCGTGCAGAGAACCGTTTGCGGGGAAGGGAAGACCCACAGATGGATCGTTGGTGGAAATAGACTTGCTAAAATGGCTATTTTTATCACGGTGTAAATTTATCAGGAAAAAACTTTGGTGTTTGTATTAAGGTTGCATGACTTTCTGCTGGCAGCAGAGGAGTCATGCCCACATGTGAGGATAATTGTACCATGTGTGCTGTCGCTGTTACTTCCATGGGTCCCGTCATAGTACTGGGTCTGAAGCTCATTTCCCAAGGGGGTTTCTCAGCCACTTCTCAACCAAGTCAACCTCATGTCCTCCACTCATCTGTACAACTGAATGTGGAAGAAGACTTAAAAAAAATTAACTGGGGCACCAGGAAGACCGAACGGAACACTGAGAATAGAAAGAAACCGGATGAGTGCTCCTTTGAAGAATCGCCTCTACACTCATACACACGTCCTGGATACACCCTGCACAAAACCTCCGTTATTGCAGTTAAATGGATATACACAGGTGAACACTGCAGCCAAGGATTTCATATCTAGGCCACACCATTAAGTTTAAAGGGGTTGCTATCAAAGGCCTCTCCACGGAACACTGTGGCCACTCAGGTTTGGCAAGCGCTGTCACTGATAGCTAAGTTGAGACAAATCTAAGTAATATCTAGGTTGTTTTCAAAAAGGTTATGATTTGTAGGGTCATGACCTCCTGAAAACGTCTGTCTAATCTTGGATGAGAACGCAGCATAATGGTGGATGTCCTGTGAATGTTGCCTCGTTCATGAAACAGCGCCACGGGGTGGAAATGCAACCCAAAATCCCACGGTGGCCAGGAAGACGTCACCTTATTTCAGGCTGGTTATGTCACCATCTCTGAAGCTCATACATAAACAGTGAGTCACGGAGAGTGGCCGCTTCGCCTTGACATCAAGTTCGCTTTCCCAGAAGGCACTGAGCCCCCAACTCTCTCTCTCTCCTTTATGCCTGCTCGTGATTGTTGCCAGAACGAATGCAAAGACACGTGACAGCCGTATCATACCGAGTCTGACCATTGTCCTCCTTTGAAAGGAAACTCTCCAGAAAGCTCTGTTGCCCCTGCGCCCCTTTGTAGGCCGTATTCAAGTTTATGAGGACTGTAGACAACTGGAAATCAGAAACTGCTGGATATTGCTTAATGTGCTAGCTTAGAGCTCCAGCGTCTAAAGAAGTTCTAACTTAAACTATAACCTTCATTATTATTAATAATAGTTATAATACTCATCATAATAATTCATTTGTTTGTTTATTTTGGGTGTCACATTCATCCACATATATATTTATAAATGAATAAACTCCACATCGTTCATCACTCTTCATCTTAAAGGGCCCAGAACCTGCTCTTAGGACCTGCAGGCTTATTGCTTGGGGGGCTCCTTCAGTGTAATTCATAAAGGTTAACATCTCCTTTACTCGCAGCTCCGTGGGAGAGCTAGAAGAGTGGGACACAGTGAATTATTGCCACAATATATATATACACTTCAAATACACACTGGCAATAAAACCTCGACACGCAAAAGCATGGCAGAACACTAAACGGTTTGCAATGGGGTTCAGTTTTATTAAGGTCTTACCAAATGAATGCCGAGGGCTTCTGGGCTGTGAAGCTGGAATCCCACCTCAGCCACTGTGGCGCTGAGCCACCGGACCATAAACTCTAAGCACCACCCTTAGCAGCTGGTTCAGTACCAGCGCCGCAGTTTTCGATGCCATGCCAGCTAAAAGGTTTCTTATTAAGATAATACAGCAATTCACAGGGGGACACACAAGTCGTCAACATGTCCTGGTTTAAGCGACAGTCTTTTGGGAGGAGCACGTATCTGTCCTCTACAACATACTGGAAATGCGGCCTTCAGCTGACTGTGGGGGTGAAGAAACATACAATTGATGGACCACAGCAGGGAAAACAAGACGTGGCACATCGCTGGTCAGGGAGCGCGAACCAGGCAACACGTTGTATCTGAGTCTATATTTAATAACAAACTGCAAATTAAAGAACTGCATGGCACAGAGAGAAAATTACATCCTCGGGCTTTTGGCGATGGAGGCAGACAGAAAACGCTCACTGTGTTTTAGAGCATGACGGCAAAATGTCCTTCGACACAATATTCCTGAAAAAGTGTGGGACCCCTGTAATAACAGCCCCTACCAGCACTGGTTGCCTGAAAGATTCACTGTATGAATCATGGACCAGAGGATCACCTTAGGAAACACGGATCACAGGATCAGTGTATGAATCATGGATCACATGATGACCGCATGAAACATGGACTACAGGATCACTGTGAGAAACATGGAGCACAGGATCAGTGTATGACACATAAATCACATGATCATCGTATAGAATACGGACTACAGGATCACTGTACGAAACACACACCATTGGATCACTGCATGAAACATGGACTACAGGATCACTGTACGAAACACACACCATTGGATCACTGCATGAAACATGGACTACAGGAAACCTGTGTGAAAGAATAATCACAAACAAACTGTATGGATTATATATTTGTGACAGAATCCGAGGCAGATTCCTGGCCCTTCCCACTTCCACCCTGACAAAAACGCCCCAGCTCTTCCCCCAGCTGTCTGCAGCACTGGCTGCTTCTAGACATTAGCCCTAATGGTGAGCCACTTTAATAAGAGCTGTGCTTGGCAGACCTGACCCCGGCCCACATTTAGGGCCGCAGTCAGCATAAACAAATCTGTGAAAGAAGTCCGAGCCCCCAGCGGCAGGTGGTGCTATCTACGCAGATGCGTGCCTCAGACTATGGCTATGCGCTGCTTTTCTGCAGAAGTGCAGAACACCCAGCAGTGCAGACGTTTCTGCTCAGGGGTGAGTGTTTATGGAAACAGGCTAAAGGCTGGTATACCTGTATTTCTTGGTATAGAGACAGTAGCTGATGCATAAACACTCTATATGGGCTGGATTTCTGTACCAGTCATCATTGGCTGCCTTCTGACGTTAAAATCCTTATATAAAGAGATTAAATAATAGCTGACCATCTGCCCTCAGTTTCCGATTCACCCTGTCAGTCATTTTATTGAGCAGTTTTATTAAAGACCCCCCCCCCCACACACACCCCCCCTTAACCCACCCCCGGCAGACCAGAGACCATGACCCATTTTATGAATGTTTCCGCAACATAG
>JAODLD010000042.1:1864581-1884111 GCA_026781065.1 Mormyrops boulengeri | reverse complement strand
CAAGCCCCCCCCCCCCGACCTCTGCTCCCCCACCGTTGGAATGTCAATTGTTTGTGGAAAGATCTGGCATCTTGCAGATCTGTTTATCGATCTGGCTATTAGCAAGTGAAAGAGCGCCCCCTCTCCATCCTCAAGCAGTGACTGGCTGTTAGTATCTGTATTACTTAATTAACTTGCGGTGTATTTGGAACTGCAGCAGGGCCACAATTAGTGATGTCATCAGTGTAAGACACTCAGCATATAGAGAATGTTTGAAGGTTGAACATCTTGAGGGTGCGTAATTTATAGGGACTAATACTGTGTTCCATTTGAACATGAAACTCAGAAATTCTGAGTTCCCAGTCAGAATTACAACTAGGAAAATCGGAGGAATCTACACAACCCCAACCTCAGACATCAAAATGGCTGTGGCCTTTATCCACAGAAGTTAAAGCTGTAGTTTTATCCGGTTTATTGACCCTTATGTCTTATTGGTGGCTCATTAAATTGGTCATAGGCACAGTACTGTCCATCTGCTACCTGTGTACATGTTGGTACAGTGTTTTATGCTCAAAATACTGCATAGTGCATTGTAATCCAGTGATATTGCTAACACTGGCTAACAATGAACCTGGATAGAACTGGGGCTTGTCTCAGAAACCAGGATTTCTTGTTTAGCCGGATAACTTGTTGGATTTAAGCATTTAAACTGGGGTACTTTAAATCCAACAAGTTGTCCGGCTAAGCAAGAAATGTTCCTTTTTGAAACAGGTCCCTGGTATTGCTAAATGGCTTTCCGAGTTGTTGTACTGTAACGCAGTTAACTCGGGTGTGACGTTATTCCCAGCTCCAACTTCAGGAAATGGAACGTAGCATAAGGTGAGGTGGGAGGCGGGTGTTGTTAACACTCCTATCCTAATAGTGGCCGGAAGAAGACCATTTGGGGGTCACCATGACGATGGATTTACTTTAGGGGATACACCATTAATGGCTGCACCTTTGCCTAAGGTCCGAGCACCGTAATCCATACGCTGGAGGTGCAGGGTGTGTGAAGAGCAGATCATACAGCCCCAGCGTGTCATGCTGAAGGAATCCATCTTCTGTCATTCCTCATCCTCACCACGGCAATGGCATTAAGGAATTTCAAAAGAAAGCTGGATTTAACCTTGAAGGACAGTGTGTGTGTGTGTGTGTATATGTGCGCGTGTATGCGCAGAATGGCCAGGAGAGCGTCGTAAAAATTGCAAGTGCATTTTGACGAGGTGACTCGCCACTCGGATGCTTCTCGCACATCTCAGTTCATCATTTGATGCTTTTGATTTACTCTGGCATAACAGACGGCAAGATTGCCCTCTCCTGCAGCCCCTGGCCTTCCACCAGCAATTGTAACAGCACCTCAGCCGCACTGGGGCTCTATTATCGCCTTGGACAATCGCAGAGGGCCATGCGACACCTCGCCTTGCACGCCATCCCAGCTCGTTCCTATGTGTGACGCACTGGCCCTTTAAGAGAGCTTTGCGCATAACAGCAGTCCCTAACCACGGCGATGCCGAGCCCTTGTCTTGGCCCCTTTTTCCTCCTATTTCCCAGAATCCCACTGGGTTTTTGCAGATTACCAATTTTCTATCATACCCATGGCAACCTTTAAAGTTACCTTTTTTTCTTACTCATTTATGTAGCCAAGTTTCTATGGCAGCAACAACAGAGATTTATACAGTTAGAGCAAAATATTAATGAAGACTGCATATTTTAAAACCATTAATGAGGAATAATGTTTAGTCATTTATCTAGCCATCCATCTTCTGCTTATGCTGGTCAGGGTCGTGGTTGGAACCTTTCCCAGGCAGCTGGGGGGTGCCCTGGGTGGGGTGGTTTTTCCACTGCATCACCCTTATGTTTCCTTTGCATGTCTGTAAATAGTACCAGAAGCATAGACAGGAAGGGATCTCAGCACTGACGGTGTGACACCATCACCACCATCTTCATCTTCATCGCAAGTGGCCCCTACCCCCACAGTCCGTCTTCTCAATTATTATTTTACGCCTTGAGGTTTTTAGTCCCTGTTCTCTGCGACTGCCAAACATTATCATTGATAGAGCCTATTTGCATATCTATAATTTCTGTTGTATGTTTATGAATGAGTCACTGTTTGTAGACTTTTAATTTGATGTTAGTTACCACCTGGGGTCGGTATTTAGTGAACAACATTTTATTTCCTATTTAAACAGTCACATAGAAGTTTTTTAGTTGACGTATACCCCGTCATGTATTTCTTTGAGACACGTGGGTGACGGCACAGTGTGTGTGTGTGTGTGTGCGCGTGCGCAGGCGTGTGTGTCTCTGTGTGTTTGCGCTTATTTATTTCACCCCAGTTGAATGTGTTTTTTATTCAACTACCACTCGGTGTGAATGAAATGATAAGAAGGAAAAAAAAAAGTTTTGGGACAATCTTTCTCTCCCCTCTTTCAACAGCAAATCAAATTTCCCCGGCACAGGGCATTTTCCTAGGCGCCTGGCCGCATTCTTCTTTGCAGGAGTTTTATTTTTTATTTTTTGACAGAAAATGGGAAAGAAGGAAAACCCAATTGTGAGTTAGGGGAAAACTGATATTTTCATTTTCATATTCCTGCGAAATAATCTTGAAAACTGTACACACTGAGGCCACTCAGAGCCACTCAGATCTGATAACGGGGCCGCTGAGGACCCCACCTTGCACATGCCTGCCCATTCACCCGTCTCGAGCTCAAGTCACCATCGGCTTGATTAAAATCTCACGCTCAGGCTGGGGAATCTGTCACCCCTCTTTTTCCTTATCTTCCCCGCATCAATTACGGATGGACTAGATGCCGGCTTGTTGTTTTCTCGAGGGTCTCGGCCTTACTGCTAATCCTGCCTTTTAACCGGTCAGATCCGTCTCCCCCCGACTGACTGACACGCAGGCCGCTCCCCACAGCCCCAAGCGTGTCCGTTTGCACATAACCCGTTACCAGTCCATGCTCCGTGGATGCGGCACAGTGAGCATGACCTCATCGCTGTGGTATTTTGAATCTGGAATATTCTGACGTGTTCTGGGTGAGTGGCTCCACAGGTTAGGGCACTGTGCATGTGAGTGGAAGGTTGTAGGTTCAGATCCCAGTGTTAGCAGAGTGGTTTTACTGTTGGGCCTTTAACCTGCAATTACTCCAGGGATTGGCTGACCCTAAAAAATAAAAAAAACATCTATTTGCCCTCCCCTGTAAAAATACAGCTTTAAACTGATCCACCAGGTTTAATGCTATAGTTAGATGCTTTTATACAAAGCTACGTACCATTCAAGAAAGCAGGATCAACCCATCCCTGCAGCGATTTGGGGGTTTAGGGCCTTATTTAAGAGCCCAGTGGTGAAAACATTTATGCCAACCACAGGATGTGAATGAGCAACCTTTTGATCATAAGCATAGTCTTAATCCTCCAAGCCACACACTGCTCTCAGGTTCACCATTTCCATCATGCCACGATTGGGATGCTGCATAGAAGCCTTGTCAAACAACGCAGAACCATTCACGGTGAACCGGCTTCTGGGAACCTGCCTGTGAACCATGGGTGTGAGCTGCAGGTTTCTCTGGAGGAACCTTGAGATTCATACTCGTCCATGCTGTTTGGTCAGTCCGCTCTGCCCTTTTCGACAGACTGAGACTAATTAAAACAGAGGTATGCTTGATCAAAGCATGCTGCTAGGACTTTACTAATCTGGGTCTGGAGTTAAGTGAGTCACAGGGAGCTTTTGAAGTCTGGAGAAGTTTTTCCCTCCTTTGAATTAAGGGCTCGTAAGCGTTTGTTTTGTGTTGTTTTTATGCTGGATGTTTAACTTAGAGCAGTGTTTCCCAATTCGGTCCTTGGGGACCCACAGTCAGTCCATGTTTTTGTTCCCTCTGAGCTTCCTTCCAGACAGTCCACATTTTTGCTCCCAGGAGCTGGGAGGGAGCAAAAACTTCAACTGTCTGAGGGCCTGGAGGGCTGGACTGAAGGTGCTTTGGATCAGTCCTCCACCCCTTATATCCTGATTCCCATAATCTCTCTCTAAGACCGAGGATGTTATGATCACTACTGTAGGGTGATGGTCATGCTCTCCACCTTGTGTCCTCTCTGTAGGATTAAGAGACTCAACATGGTCACACTGTCCACCTTGTCTCACCTTCTCCTTGGGCTCCAACTGCTTGCAGTTTCTCATGCTGAGGACCAGCTCACCATCCACACGAAGCAGGGCCCAGTCCTGGGACTGTGGGTCCCCGTGCCGGGGGGGCATGTTTTGGCATTCCTGGGCATCCCGTATGCAGAACCTCCTGTTGGGGATCTCCGTTTCAAGCAGCCCATTCCCCGGAAGCCGTGGTCTGTGGTGTGGGAGGCGACACGGTACTCTCAGTCTTGTCACCAACCTCTAGACACAAGTTTCCCAGGGTTCCTGGGGTCAGAGATGTGGAACCCTAACACGAAGATGAGTGAGGACTGCCTCTACCTGAACATATGGGTACCGCATCCTAAGCCAGCCCGTGCCTCTGTCATGGTGTGGATCTATGGAGGTGGCTTCTCCACTGGCACTGCCTCCCTGCCTCTGTACGACGGGCGTTTTCTGAGCCACACGGAGGGCGTGGTGGTGGTCTCCATGAACTACCGACTGGGTCCCCTGGGCTTTCTGGCATTGCCAGGTAGTATGGATGTTCTGGGAAATGCCGGCTTGTTCGACCAACGGCTGGCTCTGCAGTGGGTGGCTGAGAACATCGAAGGCTTTGGCGGGGACCCGAGCTCCGTCACGCTGTTCGGTGAGAGCGCCGGTGCCGCTGCTGTCGGCTTCCACGTCCTGTCCCCAGGCAGTCGTGGCCTGTTTGCACGCGCCATTTTGCAGAGCGGTACCATCAATGCACCATGGGCGGCCATCCCACTCGAGGAAGCCCAAAACCGGTCCATGGCGCTAGCCAGGCTTGTGGGATGCCCGCCAGAGCCCGGTGTCGATGTGGAGTCCTGCCTCCGCACCGTGCAGCCCACAGACCTCGTCAACAGACAGTATGATGTGGTGAAGCTTCCACTGGTCAGCGTGACTTTTCCTCCCACGGTCGATGGAATCTTCCTCACCGACTTGCCCGAAGTTCTGCTCCAGTTGGGGCAGTTCAGCACGAGCAGCCTGCTCCTGGGGGTGAACAGAGATGAGGGGGCATACTTCCTGCCATACGGAGCTCCAGGCTTTAGCATCATGCACGAGAGCCTGATCTCCCGGGATGACTTCCTAATGGGGGTGGCGCTGGTGCTGCCAGGATTCAGCCAGATCTCACAGGAGGCCGTTGTCCTCCACTACACAGACTGGGAGGATGAGTTCAGCGGCTGCAAAAACAGGGATGCGCTCAATCACGTGGTCGGCGACCATTTTTTTACCTGCCCCCTGCTGGACTTTGTGCGTACGTTCGCCGGCTTTGGAAATAAGGCCTTTGTCTACTACTTCGGCCAGCGCTCCTCGAGAAACCCATGGCCACAATGGATGGGTGTGATGCACGGCTACGAGATCGAGTTTGTCTTCGGCCTGCCACTGAACCTCAGCCTAGGCTACACAGAGGAGGAGGAGGCCGTGAGCCGGAAGATGATGAAACACTGGGCTAATTTCGCCAAAACCGGGTCAGTCTGCTCCTCTGCATCGTTAGCAGAACACGAAACGTGTCACGTGGCCCCCATGTTAATGAAACCTTTCAGCTGCATGCTAAGTGTTTGCCTCTTGTTATCCATCATGAATTTAACATTTTCTTTAGGCTTCTAAGTTATTTTGTCATATGGAGCTGCTATCCGGTGAATTTGGGTCTTTTCATGCTGCACCGTGAGGCAGTCTTCCTAGCAGTCACGTGTTTGACACCTCAGTGGTGGTTAGTGTGGAGTTAGCATCCTGCTAACATTGGTTTCGCCAGGAGCCCCACCGCTTCGGGATCGGACTGGCCGCCATTCGAGGGAGTACGGCAGGAATATGTCTCCTTGGATGCGGATGCCTTGAAGATCGAGCGCTTCTTGAGAGCCAAACAGTGCAAGCTTTGGAACAGCTTCCTGTACAAACTCCAGGCTGTAACAGGTAGGCTGCTCTGCTTGTCAGAGGCTCACACATACCCTTCTGTCTGGTATGATTTTACCATCTTTTGAGCAACGGATTTATTGCTTGGCATTTCCCCTATTCAGGAATGCTCACTGTAGGAGTTTGAGGTGCGATGGAATTTCCCTCTAGCGATTTGAATCCATTAGGTCAGAAACTTCTTGATTCTTAGCTGCCAGATTCCTCTCCCTGCTTTCAGGGATCCAAAGCTGATGAACTTAGAGCGTGAGTATTGTGTTTCAGTGAGTGGCTGACATTGGCAGGTGGGGTGTGTGTGTGTGTGTGGGGGGGTGGGTGGGGGGGGCGGGGGGGGGGGGGGGGGGACTGTGAGTGGGCAAGTTAGTCAGTCAGCACGTCAGAAAAATATTTCATATTATTAAAAGATGAATAACACTCAGCCTTGTTCTCGGAGCTAATTATGCAAACATGATCTTTGCCCTTACAGTTTATCTTAGGGTTGGTTTTACATGCATGTAGGTTTCACCCCAGGGACCTTCTAAGTCACATTGTTCATCCTTGTACTGTTTGGCTATAAGAAGTCAAAAGAAACGGCAAGAATATGAATGTGGCAGAATTTATTTTGATGCATTTTAAAACCCTTAAAGGCTGAATTTTCAAAAAATTTAATTAACATTTGAAATTTATTGGCATTTAAGTAAAATGCATGTGGAGGGACTACTAAAGAGAATAGATTGTGTAAACAGCGTGTACTAGTAGCAGCGTGTGTGGTGTGAAGTGTATAGTATGTTTTTTCTCCTCCTTTTAGTGTATACCTCTGTAGTTATATAGGGATTTATGCCAAGCTGAAATAACAAGCTTGTATAATAAGTAAAGACACCCATGTGTGACCTTTCCTGAGAAATGCCAAACAGCCATCGCTAACATGGGAAGTTGACCCCTTTCCAGAACAGGAACAATGAAAACCTGTTGCCAAGCAATCTAATATTTCACCCAAAGTGCCAGATAAAAATAAATGGAAAGGCTCAGACCCACTAGGAAGACCACTGGTGACGAGGACGGGCACAAGGTGACAGACATGCCTGCAGAGGTAGCAGGGGAACCGGGGTCCCAGATAGATGTGGAACGGAGCCGGGGGGGCAGGGGTTCTGGCTCAGAGTAGATGGTGGCAGAGTGTGTGTCAGGTGGGGGAGGAGCTGCAGGCACAGCTGAAGGGGGGGACAGGGAACCTGGCTGTGCTCCCGGTGATCATCTTGTTGTTGTTGCTCTCCTCAGCATCTGTGGATGAGGTTGAACAGCAGTGGAGGAAAGAGTTTCAGCGCTGGGCCGCGTACATGCGGAGCTGGAAGACCCAATTCGGCGATTACACGGCCCAGAAGCAGAGGTGTGAGGTGCCTTGATGTCGCCCGCACATGTCCGTGTGCCTGCGTGTGTGTGCACCTGCTTCACCTCCCCGTGCCCGGTAAACAGACCACTAGCTCTCAGGCTTAAACAATACACAGTAACTAACACCCCAGCCCCCCCACCCCCAGTGATGTTTGGCCATTATGGTTCCCAAACATCACAGCAGAAAGAGCAGTATTTTATTTAACCGTTGATGAGATTCACATTTATTGTAAATAACCAGTTTTCCACAGACTGCCTGAAATCAGCATTTTTCAGCCCTGGGACTGAGCAAAAATGTGGACTGTCTGGGGGTCCCTGAAGGCTGCGGTGAGAGACACTGCCTTAGATGATGTATTTCCATGCAAATGGAAGAGATAGGATCGAAAAAATTATTACTGCAGTATTGAACCATTGTGCTAAATTATGGAGTCATAGGAGTGCCATAACAAATAATAAATCTGTAAAAGAGTAAGAAAATGTTGAGTAAGAAAGTAAAATAAATACAAATTAAAATAAAATTCTAAGAAAATAAATGCTTCTCTTTTTGCTTTTTCTGTATTGATTTTGCTTTTTCCCCGAAGGGCCAAGCTGTCAATCAACTGGCTTTGGGCGGGCCTTCCTGCTGGAACATGCCCCCTCAAATGGACTGGGTGGCAAAATATGCTGCAACATGGCAGATTGTAGTCAGGGAAACTGTGAGACAATTATTTGCTTATATTAAAGGCAGTTGGACTTGACAGCGATTCATCCAACTTCCCAAAGGACCATTGGGCCATGGACATTGAAATGTGGCTACAAATCAGGTTTTAAAGTGATCTGGCTGAGTATCTAAACTTTTTTGTGGATTAGCCCTTTATAAGGTTTGTCTTGGCTAGCTAACACTATCTAACCGTCCCCCACTTTGTCTGTAGAACAGAAGGCTCATTCGTGATTGGTGTTTTTGAATAAATGCTGACAAAACTTTACAGTTACGCAGAACGTAAATGAATGATGCTAAATATCTAATTGATGAGTTGTCAATACAGTTTATAACATAAGGTAGGATATTACCCAAAAACCCAACATAACTGACACAATATGACAACCGCAAATCTACGTTTCAGAGCCTGGATTCCAGTTGTTGCTGCGGATTATAGTGATCCAGCAGTCTGTAAAAAGATGTCTTGTTAAATTGTTTTGTACAAACAATCGTACAACAGCTCTTTCCCATTTTAAAATCATTCACAAAAAAATCATTTACGGCATTCAAGCTGAACGCTAACGCTGCCACAAACTTTTTGCCATTCAGTGGGTGTGACCAGAGTATATCCCGCCTACTGTGATGTCATGCGCATACTCCCTGTTGACTACTGCCCAAACCCAGTTGATTGACAGCTTGGTTCTTCAAGAAATAGCAAACGCCACAGGGAAAAGACAAAGGCAATACAGAAAAGGCAAAGTCAATAAGGAAAAAGTAATAAAGAAAAGCATTTATTTTCTTATTCCGTTATTTTTATATTTATATTTTGTATCCATTTTACTTTCTTACTCAGCATTTATTTTCTTATTCCTTTACATTTATTCCTTTTTATGGCACTCCTATGAATTCATCATAACCCAGTAACACATCTTCGAGATTTTCTTAATAAGCTGACCTCTCTGGCCTCTTTCATTTAATCAATCCTTTGAATGTTTCACCTTTAATCATCTGTTGATTGCCAGAATGTTTTTTTTTTTAATTTAAATCAGCACAGTCTTATATTTTTATAAACCTGTACACATTTTTGAGTATGAAACTTTTTTATATAATTATTGTGAAACCGAGTCTCTGATTTTGTAAGTATCAGAGTACAAAAGTTGTTTGAGGGAGTTAATGAATATAATTTTTCATGTTTCTTGCTGTACATACACATCGGCGCTGGCTAATCCTTCATTCGTCTTTGTTCTGAAGGGAAACGGAGGGAATACTAACAGGACACACCAGCCGCCATAGCAACAGGTTCCGGAATGTAGCTGCAGTAATTCTGCAGCGATAAGAGAACGGAATGTAATAGGAATTGAATCAGTCCCCTCCTTTTGTACCTTGTAAGGGAGGCTGTAATGTAATAATTGCTGGTAATTACTTAATTTTATTAGAGAGTGATGATTGGCCATATCGGTGAGACACTGTGATTAACTGCTGAGGGTAAGCTGGTCACCTCCCTGTCTCTCATGGCCTGCACCGGAGAACCAGGTGCTCCCTGCCTTTAAAAATCGTCGCACTTCTCCCTCCTAAAGCCACACAGATTGAGTCAAGTTTATACGGGCTATGAGTGTCGTCGTCCGTCCCCCCCATGTCCCATCCACAGTAGGCTGCCTTTTTCACGAGTCGTGAACCCATATCCAACCGGCTGCCCTTTCAGTGTTCAGGTCAAGGGCTGCCCTTCTTATGACTCCGGTCTAACCTGTTTATTTTGTTCATTATCGCACCGTTGGGATGATGCAGTATGCGTTTGTTTGGGTCTGGTTTGCCTGTTCATTGTTTGTCAAGGATGTAAAAAAAATAACACCACTTGAACAGCTTTGTGAACCAGAATGCTGACCCCTGTCAGAGACTCTCTTTCCCTGTGTGCCGAGTCATGTGTGATACCCACGTGTGTGTCTCAGGATTTAATATGTAAGTGTGTATCTGTGGGATAAGTGTGGCACTGTGGGACACATTAACACGCTGTAAAATGGTGGAACTGTTATATGGAGCAATAAAATTTTTAAAGGTGAAATCTACCACTTTTGTCCTGATATGAAAGTCATTTCTGAGCTGTGTGTGTTTTTTTTTAATTCCCCTTTGGTTTTACATCTATAGCTGGCGTGACCCCCCCCACCCCCACCTGCAACACGGTGATGCATTCTATGAAAATCCTGTTTGGCGATGGTTTGTCGGGCCTTTCCTTTATTTATTAACAGGACGGAAGCCAATCTTTGAAATGCCACCTCCGCTCGTTTGTAAGCTAATCGCTGGGACGCGCTTCCTCCCTGACCTTTCTGAAAGAGCTATGGTGGTAAAGTGCTCTTGGCACTTTTTAGGAGGCGCTGAGGTGTGCCGCCATGTCCTGCTCCCTGTTAGCTGTATAAATATAATTTGTCATCGTTTTTGCTTGTCGCCTGCTTTTAAAAGGATGTGGAGGACCTTGCATCGAGGAAACAGCAGACTGGAGGGGGCCGGGCGGCAGTGCAGACCTGGGTTTAACTGACTTCATGCTCCTGTGGTGATTGATCACCAGCCCCATGGCCAGAGAAACTCTGTAATGAAATCCAGCTGGCCCTTAACACTGATTGCAGTTGTAGGGATGAATGGTGGCCAGCCGGGCAAATGTAGAAAGGCTGCTGTCCCCAGCCTGCCTAGTCAGCGCATGGCCAGAAGCCCCGCCCTGCTCCTACCCAATCAGCACATGGCCAGAAGCCCCGCCCTGCTCCTACCCAATCAGCACATGCCAGAAGCCCCGCCCTGCTCCTACCCAATAAGCACAGGGCCAAAAGCCCCGCCCTGCTCCTACCCAATAAGCACAGGGCCAAAAGCCCTGCCCACCTTGTGGCCAGTCAGCACATGGCTACTTGGGTTTCATTTTTTCAAGTTTTGATTTGTCCTTACCTGAAATAGTTCATTCTTTTTTATTTATCTGAAAAGACCCAATTAGCATCAGGTATTTCCACCTATAAGGTTTCATTATGATGCTTAAAACCTCATTCTTGTTCCTGCTTAGCATTAAACACTATCCTAAAATTGTCGACCTTAGAAAGTTCTTCAGTGGCCGCTGATTTAATGGTATGTTGAGAAGCTCTGCCAGTGCTCGCCGAACGCATTAGCGTCTTATTCTGCTGCCGTTAACGCAGATCCTCTCCTGCACCGGACTCTCACCCTCCCGAGGCCCGATTTAACGTTCCCGTGTCACGCTCCGTGTCCTGCCGAATTGGGCCATGCGGCTCCGTCTGTCGACACGCTCCACCGACGCTCTCAGCGCTCGCCATCCATCGAATTAGCCGGGAGTTAATCTCCGGACGGACGCGATCCGCTCCGTACCCGGCCTGGGCCTAATCGACTGGCGATTTATCTGCCGCGGAAGATGAGTGAGGCTTGGGGATCAGGGGCCGCTCCCGCCATGGGGCTTAATGCTGTCGCCGCACCATCGGCTTCCATTGCTAATTCAGATGCCGTAGCTCTTCCAGGACACTTAGTGGCATGTTCAGGAGGATAGCTGCTAAACAAATCATTGCCCCGATTGAACCGGGTCAGCATCTCCTT
Organism: Mormyrops boulengeri; assembly: GCA_026781065.1. Classification (NCBI taxonomy): domain Eukaryota; kingdom Metazoa; phylum Chordata; class Actinopteri; order Osteoglossiformes; family Mormyridae; genus Mormyrops; species Mormyrops boulengeri. The sequence goes on along the minus strand of JAODLD010000042.1, from coordinate 1,872,427 downwards.
CGCTGGACAGAAGCCAAGGCAAAAAGCCATGGGAAGTGAAGCTTCCTTTGTTGTTTAACAGGTGCAATGAAATGTGCTCCTTCTGGCAGTTCCCATCATGCTCTCCTTTTTAAGACATACACACATATAGAGGGTCGGCCATCCATCCAGCAGCCCTGCAGCAATTTTCCGGGGCGTTAACTAAGGAGCTTGGCCAAGGGCCCAGCGAAGATGCGGCTACACTGCTGAGCACAGGATTCGACCCAACGACCTTCCAATCACAGGCACAGAGGCCTCGGCCACTGAGTCACACACCACAGAGGAAGTGCGAGGTGGTTATGTATAACCATGCCTCTCCACCAGGGCAGAGGACGTTGTCTGTTTTCAGCGCATCACGCTACAGTTTTTAGCCTCTGGCATCACAATGTGTTCTCAAACCTCCAGCTCTCCTGCGGAAGCCCCACGAACACCAGAGATTATTCACCATTCCTGCCAACGTCACCCACCCACTTCGCACAAACCACAGGCCCCGTCTATGACCCCCCACCCCCCTCCAGCTGCCCACGTCCATGGGATCTACCTCATCCTTTGAGAGATCTTTTTGAATAGGACCCCTCCTACAGTTTGAATGACATCACTTCCTGCTCCCCATGCCTGAGCTCTTCAGGTTGTACCAATGCGGACACGAGGGGTGTGTCAGTTGGGTGGCTTCACTTCGATAAGATGGGAAGTTCCATTTTTATACAGGGACCTGATTCTGCTTTTCTGTGCGCCATTCCTAGAGGACGATCTGAGTAGGTGTCCCACAATGACTTCAGCATCACAGTTTGAAATCAGTTGATCCCTGCCTGGTGGTCCCAGTGGGGATGGCTTGGAGAGGTCCAAACTATGTCTTCTGGCCACAAAAGGCGATTTCAAACTTCTCCCATTGGGGCAGAACAATTCAAAATAGACAGGAGAGTCATGAAAAAAGTGCTGGTTTGAATTTTAAAGCCGGACGGATTTTCTGTACACTGGAGAGGGAAAAAGAGCAGCCGACGTTTATTAAAACAACTGAAGGTAGATTTTCTAACTTTCTAACTTTTTTTTTCTGAAGGCAACTTTTTCAAGACTTATGGTTATGTGCTTAGTACAGTTTCGCAGTGTTTGGGGCAGTAGATTAAAACACACAAACAGAAACACTCACACAAACTCACAGACACACACACACATAGATCAGATACAGATCAGCCTGCTAAATGTATTTCGTTCTTTCCGTATTAACATAAAATCCCGGTTTATCATACATCTTCCTCTAGCTTTACGTCACCCTTGTCTCTGCTGTCACCCAGTGGAAATAAGCCAGTCGAGTCGGCTGCGCTGATACCAAAAAGGTCAGCCATGCGATTTCTTGAACTGCCGTAATCGGGGAGACGGGATGAAGATTAGCGGTCTTGAATGTGGCACTCTTTGATTCATCCGTGAAAGAGTCTTTGATGTGAGATTAAATCCAGGTGAACTAGGAGGCTTTTCCAGAGCCGGCTCTGAATCGAAGGTGAATTTGAATTGATTTACAGAGATCTTCTGAGAGCCCTCATGGATACGATCCTGGCTGTGCCGTGTCATGATTGACCAAGGCCGTCCGATCATGTGACTGTCTTCAAAATGGAATGAAACAGGAAATGTCGGAGCACTGTGTTGAAGATTAGTCAGGGGGCAGCTATGGGAGGGGGAAATGGAGCAACATAGAGTTATGGTCAACCCCCCCACCCCATGTTCCAACACCACTAGACATGAAAAATGCAGCTGTCAGTACCTGCTCTGCAGCTTGCTGGTAAGTAGGTGGACTGTCAGAGGGGGAACTGCACCTCATGAGACTAACTAACCCCCGGAGACTGCCCCCACCTGGCAGCAGAAGGATTTACCAGCGAGTGGCATATGAGAACAGGGTAATCATCACTTTTAAAATGGCTGCAAATCAGGCCTCTTGCATCAAGGTAAAATGCCACCACTTTCTCTCTCAGTTTCTGCCTGGCTGTACGTGCGTGCGGGTGTTTGTGTGTGCGTTCAATGTCACCGCTCTCTCCGGGCTGAGAGACGCCAGCCCCACACAGCGCCCCCCCTGCCTATAAAAGGGACATCAGCTGGCACTTCATGTTTATTCATGGGCTGCTGGGCGCTGCAGAGTGACTTCATTCTGTGACGTCACGGCAGCAGTGTGAACAGAAAAGCGGGATGGTTAGCAGGCACATCTGCGGAGCAAAACAAAAGCAGGGGACTCAGAGCTGTAAAGTACACAGAGGAAAACTAGCTATAGATGGGCATCCATGCCGACAAGTACACTATTAAGAAACATTCATTGAAATCTGAATGCAGAAGACCGGCCTCACACTATTTAAGGAGCTCTGTTGCATTAGCTCCCACATCAATGCCTGGAAATCAGGTATGAGTATCGCACATGTCCGGCCATCGAGCAGGAACTGTCAGACCTCCTTTGTCTGTGGATATCTCCATCTCGCTCCTCTTAGGTAAGTGTTCAGGTGGGGGACACTACAGTGAGGCATTAATCTCCCTCACCCCCACCCCTGGCAGTGAGCGGGAGGCCAGGTCATAATCAGCTTACATATGTTGAGACATCAAAATCTTGCAATTCACACCACGCAGTTGTGAGCACTCCTGTTAAAATAATCCGCTATACTAACATACTTTTCTCAAGGATGGAGCGTCTGGCAGCCTATTAAGTGGTGGTGGGGGGAGGGGAAGGGCGGGTTAACTGTAATGGACCTATTTAACATTTAAAAGGCTGAATCAAACTGGAGACGTCCACAGAAATGAAATGGACAGGGCCCATCCAGACTCTTCCGGGCTCCTTGGAGGATGGTGTCGGCTCGCTGATGCAATCCCCAGTCCTGAGAGCTCCGTACAGAAAGTTTCTGATCCTCCTTTCCTATTATGGTGGAATTTTAATGGCCTCCTATTGATTGAAGGGGGGAGGGGGTATGTTTCCCCTTGCCTGGCAACATTAATGTAATCGCTAAAAAACACTCCCCCCTAAAATAAATCTATTTTAATTTCATTTTCGGCTAAAGAAATTTGATTAAATATGACTTGGAAGGTTGCATTATATTTACAGTTGTGGGAAGAAGTCTGCAGTATCCACACCAAGGTCATGTGACCTACAAGAAGGAAGAAGGGGCCGTGACGTCCTTTTATAGGATGTCAGATGTTACAGTGCGTGTGTTTGTGTGTATTAGAAGACAATGACCAAAGTTCTCCTGACATTGTGGGAACATTTAGTCCCCACGATGTGGCAAAAACCTGTTATTTTGACCTTGTGGAGACATTTTTTTGGTCTCCACAAGGGTAAATTCAATTTTATAAAAGTCTGTGAATGCAATCAAATAACTAACAACTTATGGTTAAAGTTAGTACTGGGTAGCTCTTGTATATCATGTTGGGATTAGGGCCCACATGGATACAGAACACCCCCCTGCTGAAATCCAGCTGCACTGAGGCATCAGGAGAGCCGCCTGAGCTCACATGGGCGTCTGGGTAGAAAACCCAGAATTCAGCAGAAATCAATCTGATCCAGCCGCTAGGCTGCCACTGCACCAATATCAGGGGCCCCCAGTCTCACCCGCCTCCCTCCCCAACTCCCGTCTCGCCCTACTCCCTCCCTCGCACTCCATCTTGCCCTCCTCCTTTCCCCGCCCCCCCCATCTTGCTCCTACAGTAATGGCACAGCTGCCTTTTCTGGGTCCTGCTGTGTATCATTAAGCAGACGAGAAGTGGGCCGGCGGGCCAGGTCGGTCCCCTGTAGGGGGTGGTGGGCATAGCTTATGGTTTGTAGTGGGACAGCAGGCTGGGTCAGTCGTCTGTAGGGGGCGGTGGGCATGGTTTGTGGTCGGTAGCAGGGCATTGGGCACGGCCTGTAGTTTGTAGTGGGACTGCAGGCCAGGTCTGTGATTTGTAGTGGGCAGCGGGCCGGGTCTGTGGTCTGTAGGGGGCAGTGGGCATGGCCTCTGGTCAGTAGTGGGACAATTGACTGGGCTGTGGTCTGTAGCAGGGTGGCAGGGATGGCCTGTGTTCTGTAGCAGAGGGCGGACAGGGCCTGTGGTCTGTAGCATGCAGTGCGATGGGCCTGTGGTCTGTAGCAGGGGTACGGAACGGGCCTGTGGTCTGTAGCAGTTGGTGCGGCGGACCTGTGGTCTGTAGCAAGTTGCAGGGCGACCCTGTGGTCTGTAGCAGAGGGCGGACGGGCCTGTGGTCTGTAGCATGTGGTGCAGCGGGCCTGTGGTCTGTAGAAGGTGGAGGACAGGGCCTGTGGTCTATAGAAAGTGGTGGGCCGGGCCTGTGGTCTGTAGCAGGTGGCAAGGCGGGCCTGTGGTCTATAGCAGGTGGTGGGGCAGGGCTGTGGTCTGTAGCAGGTGGTGGGGCAGGGCCTGTGGTCTGTAGCAGGTGGCAGGGCGGGCCTGTGGTCTGTGGCAGGCACCGGGGGGGGAGCAGGTTATGAGCTGATGTTCAGTGGAGAGGTCACTTCTCAATTTAAGTATGAGTAGGACTCCCTGAATCCAGAACCCTTCGATTCACCTTCTTGACCCCCCTTTCCAGCATCCACACCTTCTGCTCTTGGCTGTGGCGACAGACCATGATCCCACACACACCAGTGCTTTCACAGCATCTCCACCAAACAATGTTTTACAGGGGCCTGTGTCTCTGTTGTACATAAATATCAGCAAAGGTGCTGGCCAGGCTAACATAACATCATTCACAGGTCAAATTACAGTCCTGCTCCATAATGGGCTTTCAGTGGCATTCGATATTTATCTGTAAACCGCTGGAAAGTGGCAGTTATCCTGTGGTTTTCCGAGAGGTGTCTCTGCCGGTGACTCTTTTATTACGGATCCGACCGGTGCCCCACGGTGAGGGACAGCTGAAACAGCCGTGTCCCTCTCACCGCCATGTGGAGAAGACGCAGGTGTCCACAAGAGAATAGCCTTGTCTCCGTGGTGTTGGATTATTTATATTTCACTCAGGTTCCAGTATCGTGCTGATTAATGATTGGGTTGTTATGGCGCTATAACCCTGTGCCTTAATCCCAGTAAAGGGAACTCGCCAGGGTAACAGTCGAGCCTTGTGAATCGGACGAAGACGCGGTTGCCGACGGCGACTCGGAACACCCGTTTAGCGCCCTTTCGTTCTGTTTCTCCTCCCCCATGCCTTTCATTAAAATCGTGCTAACCCCTGAAGCATGGGTGTCCATTCATCTCACCCTCGACGGATTCCATCTGCCAAGCCATCGATCAGTGCCAGCAAGAAATGGAAAAACAACATCGGGTTTCAGTCGGTGGTCAAACGGAAGTGTGTTTAAACACATAAAGACACGCCGTCTCCAAGCTCTCGGCGGCTTTTAACCCATCTGCTGACAGGATCTCAGGCAGGTGTGTATGCGGGGGCGGGAACACAGGAGTACTGGCCAGAGCTGAAAGCTAATTGGCCCCCAGAGTGCCCCCTCCCCTGTCACTCACCGATTCAAAACATATAATTGGCTAATAATATTAATGGCCCCTCTATATGAATTATGACCCCCACCGTTAAAAAAAATCCAGGAATTGTCTCTGACATCAGGAGGGTTCATAGCTTATACTGGGGGCTGAGAGCCTCTTGTCGCCCAGCAGCTGAGCCCCCAACATGTAGCCCTCAAAGCAGCAGTGAGAAATTTACACGGTAATTCAGGCACAGGAAAGATGGCCATTTTCAGAGGCCAGCCGGCTCGTCTGACACATTTGGAGCAAAGTGGGTTCAGGAGGCTGATGTGTGGCGTGGGGTGATTGGGAATAAACCGGTCCAGCCCGGAGTCCAAACCGACAGGGCCGGGTCCTGATAGGAGGCCCCCCCGCTGCTGACAGCTCGGTAAGCAGGATGGAGCGCGCGGGACCCGTGTAATCAGGAAACGCCAGACTCACTCACCGGGGGGACCGCAATCCAATCGCTTTGGCTTCACGTCACGCCGTGGGCCAAATGGATGTTTATGAGATGCGTTATGTGCAAAACGCGGCGCTGCTACCCGGCAGTGCCGAGTCTTCCTGCTACCGGCTCGATGGCTCCTTTTTATTCTTTAAAAACCCCCTTGAATTTTTTATGGATAAATAAAACGAACTGAACGGAAGGACAGCTAGAGCTGCGGCCATCGTGTTTCTGGTGATGAAGGAATTTTTAATCAGGGATTTTAAAAGTTTATCGCAGGAACTGCACAGGCTTGTATTCCTCTTGTCCCACCAAAGATTGATCAAGATTGTATCACTCAGCAATCCCAACACCCTGGATTCCCAAAAAAGTCCCAACACCCCCGACCCTCGAAAGGCGTTGGCCGGAGCGGCCACAGCGGGAATCTGACATGCAGGGAGTGAGTGAGTAACAGAGCTTATTACAAACCTGCGTCCCCTTTACAAAACGCGGGCTACGTGTTTCCTTTAACGCTCTAGATTTGTTACGAGCAAAAAGCACACATGTTCGCTGTATATATTTCCCAGGTCCGCCATAAAAGAGATTTAAAATGCTGTTAGAGGGTGACACACCTTTTCACAGGCAGAACCCAGCGGCTCTGAGAACGTGCACATGTTTCTGTGTGACTGATGGCTGGTGCTGGGGAACGGCGGCTCTCAGGACAGTTGGCCCTGCTTGGCTGCACTCCACCACCTGCCTCTTTTTCTCTGACTTATTTCTACGCCCACTGAAGACCTGCAAACCTCCTACAGCCCAGGTCAGACCTGATTTGGACCCACTTTGGAGCTGCCTTGGGGACACTCCCAAAATAGAGATGGAGCTCTGAGACAATGGATTTTGAACAGACAATTTATTAATCTCCTTAATATTCTTTTTTAGGATGTTCTGTTTGTGTACTGTGTACTTTTAAAAATTTGTTTGCTCTTTATGTAGTTGCCTTGTTTTGGACTTTGTCTTGTGTTTGTTTGTCTGCACTTTACCTACATCACTGCTCTATGCACCAGAAAGTCCCCCTGGGATCCATAAAGTTTATCTCATATTATAAGGGCAGGATGAACAGATTCAAATAAAAACACTCTAGAATCTGGTGGAGTTTCTGGTGAATTATGGGTGCAGTTCTTCGATCAACACTCCAGTCAAATTACGGGGATTTAATTAACAGCAACAATTTGACCTGGGGTTCCAACACGGCTGTGCCACCGATGATGTTTCCTCAGAGTGAAAGCTCTAGAACAATCCTTTTCTCATCCATTGTCACAAGCTGCAGCTAAGCAGTCCTGCAATGAGTTTATTACCCAAAAGTCATTTCCCACCATGATTCAGCACACAGACCAGGCCCGGCTACCCATCTCGCCCAGCACCTGGTGTTTATATACACTGTCTGTAACAATGCTGTCACTTTTTGTTAGGAATTCACCTCCTGTTAGGCCACTTTGGAGAGTTCTGTAGTCTCTGCGACTGCCACACGTGGTATGCGCCAATGGAATGGGCAACCCCTCCCCGGCAATCCGCCCACCTTGTTCCCGCGCAGCGGTGCAGATTAAACCGGGGGTAAAATGTAATTACCTACCCGACGAGGCCCGGCAGTTACCACTCACCTCGAAGCTCTTAGCTATCGATTCTGGGTCCAGACGCGAATTACGGCCGTCCGACCTCTGCTGAGCAGAGCGCCTCGTATTTATTTTGCCTTAATTGATCTAGGCATCAGCAGTAAAGTAAGTGTAGGGGGGCTGGGGGGGTATATTCTTACCCCAGTCTAGTGACAGTTCCCTGACCAGATGAAATCCTCCGACTGACAGCTCAGCGTTGACGAGGAAAACAGAACCACTCTGCCCCCATTTATGCTCCTCTGAATCTAATCACCACCTTCCCACCCCCCACC
>JAODLD010000042.1:1842654-1860745 GCA_026781065.1 Mormyrops boulengeri | reverse complement strand
TACGTGTGGTTCGTACTCCAAGCAAGCAAGAAAATCCAGTGCCTTCACGTTTTGTGTTACTTCCCACACTGCCACGCCCCCCCCCCCCCCCCACCCCGCATCCGCTGATCAGCTGCTTTGACGGATCTAATTACAAGTCAGTGCAACTTTAGCCGAGTGCAGACAGACGATACCCCTTCTGCTCCCAGAGGGACAAGGGAAGCATTTTGAACCCAGGGCCATGGTTATGGACTGTAAGGCAGCGTGCTGCTCAGCGGTGTAGGCAAACGGCACAAGAGCCGGGGGTTCAGGGGTTACCTCTTGTACCGTTGAGTTGTACTAGACCTCTGATGCTTCGGGGAAACAGGCAGCCAAGCGAGTGAGTACAAGAGGCCGTTAGGAGACGGTAATGAGACATCCCATCTTACATTAGATGCAAGGAAACACGGGGTTGTGTAAAACAGGCAGACGCCTTCATAACTAAACTGAAACGGGTGCTGCCCGAAAGCTTTCATAAGGCTCATTCCCAAAAAAGATGTTATTATGATGTCTCTGAGGGTGGCATTGATGGATCCCCGACGCCCGTCTTGCCAGACCCTTTAAATGGGTGACGGCTGCCAAGTCGGAAAATGTCAAAAGCAATCGAGCGACGGGGACCTGGAAGCTCTCCTGGATCTCAAACCTTACAAATGGGACTGGAGGGGGAGGGGGGGGCAAAAAAGAGAGCCAGACCTTGAGGTTTTAAGTCTTTCAACGCGCCTGGGAGGAGCAGGCACTCGAAGGGCGCCAGCTGCTCTCCGTTTATGGAGATGGGTGATAGGAGATGAATGCGGGTCCTGAAAGCCTGACAGCAGCTAGGTGGCGCCCTTCTTCTGAAACGCGTCCAGACGCCAGTTAGCATTGGATAACATCACCTGCTAAGCTGCTAATAAATCATTAATAAATAACATACAGTGCTGCCACAAATCCTTGAACTGGAACGTAAGAGTGTCCGGCTCGGATCTGGGAACGTCTACGGAAAATAAGAGCAAGGTTTTCAAATGCCGCTCACTTCACGCATCGTCTCCTGTTTCCATACGGCGAGCATCCCTTCCCGGCGCTAAAGCAGCAGCGATTATCGATCCTTACTGCCGGAGAAGGACCTCTATTTTCTTCCAGCCCATATGGAAAATCCCATCAGTCTGTCTCGCCCAAACATCTCTTGGTAGGTTTTGCCATGTCAGGTACTTGGACAGGAATGCAAATCCCATCAAATGGAAGATCCCCTGGAATGAGCTCACAGACGTTATAGAGAATGATGTACCCACATGGTATGGAGAGTCAGTAAAAAATAAAAATCACGTCCAAACATAAGGCCGATTGAACACTAGAGTTATGGTAGAGTTAATTAGGGTTATGAGCAATTTGTGACCTCACAGCGATTGTATAACGAGGCCAGGCAAAGTCTTTCATACAGAGAGGGTTCAGTCTACATCGAGTAGGTGTTCTTAACCTGAAGGAAGTCTGAAATGAAAGGCAAGGACAAATAGATTAGCATATACTGTCAAGAGGAAAGAGAAAATGCAATTTCCTTAGTGCATCTCAGTAGAATATAAACATGCTATTAGGTTTATGGGCTAATGTATAATTTTGTACAGTCTGTACAACTCCTTTCTTGCTCTGAGAGCCACATGTGAATAGTTGTGTGTTCAGAGTGTTATGAGACAATAGGTCAAATTTCTTATAATACACCAAATGGTCAGTGGGGGAGGAGGGGGTACGATCTTTCTGGAAAGGGGGGTCTGGAAATCACATGCTGGTTATAAAGTGAGTAACTTGCAGTCAATGCACACATCATGACACTACAAAGAGCTTCACATCTACTCGGTCTGGGAAAGCTTTATTCTGTCAGTAAATTGTTTATTCAGAGATAATCCCAGAGCAGGCGGCATATTCACATTTTAAATATGTTAAAAATGTGGCATCTGGGGAACGGCAAAGACGACCGCTGACCAGAGTGGAAGAGAGTTTTTGGGCCCTGAGGACGGCAAACCTTTGGCCTCACACTCTGCAGTTCCCATGGAAACTGACTCATCCACTGATTGACAATCAAGGAAGCTTTATAAATTTACTCAGGCAAAACTTTGGTCACCTCAGCTTCCTGGCTGCCAACACCTGGGTCCTGATGTTACCGCACTGTTTCCCTATGTAGTTAAGGAGGTCAGCAGCTCTGTAATTAGTTGCTAACAGACCAGTCTGTATCAGAACCCTACGCAACCATCCCTCACAGTCTTGTCCAGCAATTAGGACGTCCCTCCTCATTATTACATCACAACAACCTAGAAGTTTTCCTGTAATGGAAAGGTGTCATTGATGATGCGGGCACATCTTATAACTTTCAGATGACAGAACAAAAATAAGACCAGGACGAGGGACCCTTAAGTGATTATGTCCGGAAGCAAAGCAAATCATGGCATTTTGTTTTGCACTGAGCACTGCATGCATAAATTATAATTTCAGATGCATTTTAATTTACTCGGATAAAGTGAAAAACCGCATGTAATAATGTGGTTTTATTTGAAAGGGTAATTGTTAAATAACAGAACACATTAAGGACTCTTCAGAGATTTCTGCACGCAGACCGGCGAGACTTTAATTGTCCCTAAAGGAGTGTAGGTGTTTAATTACACATGCCTGGCAGGGATCCAGAGCGCTCCCACCAGCCTTGCCCCTCTTCCCATTGGCTGGCTGGCTGTTGCATAACAACGACAGAATGAGGCTGTAACCAGAAATACCTGGCCTGGGTCACGCCCCACTCACCATTTCGCATTGTGCGCATACGTTTGTCTTTTCGTGCGTCACGGGTGGGATTCATGATGTCCCAGGCTCGGCTGGGAAGCAGGGGCCACATTTACTCAGGCATACCATGCCGGTCTGTCATGGTGGAAGGTGAACACAACTGATAGGAGCACTGTGTGGTTCAGCAGGTTAAGATGCTGTGTCTGTGATCAGTAGGTTCTCAGTTTGAATCCTAGGGTAGACATAGTGATATCACCATAATTTCTCAGCCTGCTGGTGAGTCTGTGTAATAGCAGTAGTTCTGGCCCCAAAGAAGGAACAACATTATATATATATATTTATTTTTATGGGGGTTCACGCAACATTGCCACAAGTTTGCTACTACGTGGCCTACTTCCTGCTACAGTGATTTTGTGGACTCCCTCTCCTCTGGGGCTGATGTGTGCAGATGTGCAGTGTCAATGAATGCTCAGTCCCAGGGTGGGTTCCAGCCACTAGCAGCCTACTACTGCAGTTTAATTGTGTCAGTCTGACGTGGTAAAAATAAAGCAGCACACATAGCTCCCTAAATCACCAGGCTCCACCCCTCACTGCGTCCCCATCGCCCTCCCCTCCCTGCTTTCTCATATATAATATAAACGGCTGAGATCCTCACCTTGAATGACACAGCAAGCCTGATGCATGTTGATTTATATGCTTATTTATGTATTTACTTGTGGGTCTGTTAAAAGCTCTTTGCGGGACACAGGGAAGAGGAAATGACCTCATTCATCCCTTCAGTGGCAGGTGGTCCATGGCAGGGAAGGGAAGGGTACATTAGCCTCTGGGCAGCTGAGTCTACATTAACAGGGTATGCACTCCGATGGAACACTTAGCTGAACCTGCAGGTGAATGTAAACTTGAGTCTGGACCTGAACTGGAAACATAACCTGGACCTGAATATAAACTTGTACTGGAAACTAAACCCGATCCTAAATCTAGACCTGATCCTGGACCACAACCACAAGCTAAATTTTAGTCAGAATCTAAACCTGAACCAGAAACTAAACCTGAACCTAAACTGAACCTGATCCCAGACTGTAATTAGAGGCTAAATGTGAGTCAGAATCTAAACCTGAACCTAAATCAGAAATTGAGTCTTTATCAGAATCTGAACATATATAGGGGAAACTAACACTGAATCTGAATCTAAACCTGAACCTGGACCTGAAACGAAAGCTAAACCTGAATATGAACCTAAACCCGCTCACACCTGCCTTTTTTGTGAAAAAAAAAGATACACTGGTGATGGGGAGGAGGAAGGAGTGGACAGAGAAACAGGAAAAATAATAAAAAGAGGAAGAAGGAAGGAGATATGCGGAGGTATTATGCTCACAGAGACAGCATGGAACAGTTGAAGATGGATGGCAAGAAAAAAGTCAGAAGCTGTTTTAGTAACATGGAGCGACCCAAAGGATAGCAGATAAATAAATGCGATTTAGAGCGCGGCTACCTGCTGTTAGCGCTGGCTAGCGTGACCTTTGATTAATTGTCTCCCGTTGGGAGCTTGTGGCATCAGCCACTCATTTGGCGTCTCTCTACATTAAGACATTTGCAGGGAGTAAAAGTCAAACTCGTCTGTCCTGCAGATGAAAGGAAAGAAAAAACAAATTAATCTAAGATTGAAGCTAAGAATCTGGGTGAAGCCTAGATAGGTTGATCAGATAATCCGAGTTAGGCAGGACACTTTGAACTACTTCAAGTTTTACAATCTACTTTAAAACTGACAGGCTCCTGTGCTTGGCTAAATAGTTCAGTTCTTCTTGTGCTTTGACTTGATTGAAAGACTCATCCAACTGTTCCACTTTAACATTAGTGACACATGCATGATTAAAAGAGACTGACTAATCAGCACACAGCAAGAACTCAGTGCTAAAGTGAAATACAGGTCCTTATAATTGAAATGGTAGTTAACAAATCCTGTCTTAGCTCAATGTATCCTCCTTGACATGGATTATCTGGTCACCCTAAGCCTACAGGAATGCTCAGCTTATTGATTTACTGATACCAACCTTGATGCAATGCAGCTCCACCATCCATTCTGCTTAAAATACAAGTGGACTGCATATAGCAGCTGAAGTGCATTGTGGGTTGGGGAACCCACTCAAGCTCCCCTGGTGCCCAATTAGGCACGTCTGCTAAAGTGTGACCGAGAGGAGGCCTATATTACAGATGTTTGGGATATGAGGGGGTGGATATGATTTCCCCCTCATCCATGCACCAAAACCAAACCTACAGCTACAAACTCAGTAAGAAATATGTCTTGCTGCCTGGAGAATAGAGAACAAATAACAAACTCATGCTGAGAAATTACTTAACAAGGCATCTGGAACCATTGGCTGAAGTCTTCATGTTGCCAGGGGGAAAGGATTTTGTGGCGCACAAATGTGTAGCGGTAAAAAGGGGGAGTGATATCACAGAGGCAGCATGGGACTCAAAGGCATAATAAATCAGTTATTGATTTATTATGTGTGTGCTGATGTGAGGAAGATTAAAGCAAGAGAGGCTGACAGATGCTGGTGAAACAAAAAAAAAGGCAAAGCGTTTCAACCAAATGAGGCAAAAAGGAGTTTAGCAGGAACGGAGCTCCCAGGAAGCCATCGCTGGCCGTTTATGAGCGATAAGGGTGATGCACTTGGGCAGTGGTGACAATCCTTCCATCTGACAGGGGGTCCTCATTAGAGAAGGGCTGGCATGTCGGATTTTTGTTCACTCGCTCCCTCATTCTCTCCTTGTTCCTCGCGGCCCCCCCTCGGTCGCATGCTCTCCCCAGCTGCCCACGCAGCCAAAGCTCAAGTATCTGGCGACGGTGACAGAGGCAGGGACTTGGGGGGCAGCGTGACTCATGCAAGAGGCTTTTCCCAAGCCTCTCCCAGGCACTTCAGGTGATGCCAAAAAAGCGGGGAGGCTGATGATCACGTAACGCTGGGTAATTATGCAAAAACACGCATGGGGGGGAGGCCGGCTGTGCGAGAGACTCACATGCCTGACTCACAGGGTTTTATTTTTATCCCCGATCATATTTTCATGCAGAATAAGCAGGAGGAGGAGGCTTCGCTGCCAGCCTGAGAAAGTTAGGGCCCCGCGCTGCTCCTTGTCTGTTACTTTATCTCGAGTGCTCCCATAGACTCAAGCGTAGCTTCCTGCAAGATGGCAAAGTGAAATAATAGTGAAAAGGGTTTTTTCTCACCTGGAGTGGATCTGAAGGAGCATCATGCAAGTAGCTTGCTTTCTGCTACGTGACCTTGCAGAAAAAAATCTAATAAAATCCTATATATTTCTGAATTTCTCTCTCTCAGTGCTGAGCAATCAAGGTATACAGTTGAAATTGTACTAAAATTATAAAGGACCTCAGTACAGCTGTAAATACACGATTTATTTCTACAATTCTATATTTGTTCTGGACAAATATACTATTTTGGGCTCATCACAAAAATTTTTGCAATTGAACCGATACCGCCATTCAATCGGTTGAGGGCCTTATGCTTGTGACGTTACCATACTGCTTTCTAGAAAACTGAGCTGTGAGTCATGCTGCTCAGGTTGGTAGCCTGGATGTGGCAGCGATACAGACACACGCCCGTGCCAGTGCCGTGTTAATTAGGGTTGTGGCGTATAACCAGCGGCAACAGGCTGCGAGCGATGGTCGCCTTGAGCGGTACATCCTCTGAAAATCTGCCAGCTGGCACATCTCAAAAGTACGACAGGGAAATCACATATCCCTTTGTAGTACAGTTTAAAGAGCACAGGGATAGTAGCAGTATGTGTATGTGTGCATGCACGGGTGTGTGGATTATGTTCATGTTACATCGTGGGGACCAAATGTCCCCCATGTTGTAATAAAAACATGTTATTTTGACAGTGTAGGGATCATTTTTCAGGTCCCCACAAAGATCTGTGAATGTAATCATGTTGGTTACTTATGGTTAAGGTTAGGGGTTAAGGCTGTCATGTTGGGATTAGGGTTTTCCCCATAGAAATGAATGGAAAGTCCCCACAGAGAGGTGAATACAAACCTGTGTGTGTGATGTAATGGCAGACTGTCACTGGGATATCCTGTTCCCAATGGCACTACAGAAGGCTGAGAGGGTCACAGGGACGCCCACACACCCCTCATCCGGCTCCCCCTGGTGTACAGACTGCAGCAGTGCAGCAACTTTCACAGCCCACTCAACCCACCCACCTCAGGCCTGTCTGCGTTCCTACACAAATCCGGCTACACAAATCAATACGACTTTCATTCTGCGCAAGACCCATCCTTAGATGGTTTTCCATTAGTTCTCTTCCGTGTGAAAGTTCGGGAGCAGCTGAGAACAAACAGAAAATGCCTAACAGTGTTAATGTGGGGATCATAAGGGCCATGGGAGGGAGGCCTGCAAACCTGACGTCGTCTGTAGGGGGTCATAGGGCTCCAACACATGCCGCATCACATAATCCACACATGCATATTCACCAGGATGCCAGCACAGAGAAATAATCTTTCTACAGTTCAATAATTTCAAGTTGGCATTGTGAAGACATATATTTTCTCTCAGACTCTTTGTTATTCTCAGGACAGTATTTTGTCAGTCTCTCTATATAGTATTCTGTCATTCTCAGTATAGTACTCTGTTTCTCAGTATAGTACTCTGTTTCTCAGTACAGTACTCAGTCATTCTCAGTACAGGACTCTCTCAGACTCTCAGTACAGTACTACAGGTACTGTATGTCACTCCCTCAGTACCTGGTCATGCATGGACTTCACAGGCTTGACGGTGTTAAAGAGGTTGGATTTTGGCACACCTTGCTGGAGTTAATAACAACTGTGTGCTTTTACACACTCCCACCTAAGAGCAGATCCACAGGTAGGAAGTCTACTGATCCTTAGGAGTCCTGTAGTTCTAGGATCAGCCCCACGACACCTGGCTCAGCTCCCCCCGCAGACTAACACTCCCAGCCTGATGCTGGCCTGTGTTTCCATGGCGTAGTGTGTGGTTTACGCTTGCTATTAAACTCGATAAAGGTTCCTAAAGTCTTAAAGATATGCAAATGAGAAATGAGTATTTGGGTCCTCTCATATATCCAGCAATCCAGCTGTTGTTTGTTACAGCTGTCGCTAAACATTTTAACCAATATGGTTGCGCATGAATTTCGCAAAATGCTCACACCGGAATCCCTTAAAGACATTTGCTCCTCATTTTCTTTTGGGTTTTTACCGAAATATCCATTTAATGCCATTTAAGTGGCATGTGTGGAAACAGGAAAAGATCCAGGGGGATCCTGGCTTCCCTGGCTTTCTGCGGTTGGCACGTATTCTGCGTCCTATAGAGCACAAAGCTACCGCTGCCATCAAAAAGCTATTACGGCGAAAATGGATATCATTTTTGCATAATCGGTAGATAAATATTATCAGAACCAATGCTTAAGAAATACACATATCAGATATGGCTAGTGAGCTGTCATAAGCATGCTCCTCAGTTTACATACGACTGGCTATTGAACGGAATACTCATCATGCAGGGGATCCGGGGGGGGGCGAAACAGGACCGGGTCGTCTCAGTACAGGCAGAACCGGATCACTTATCTGTATAGTTGAGCATCGGACAGCGTGGTGAGATAAATCTGGAGACTCGGCACGGAAGCAGATGGTCGCTCTAAATATATCAGCAAACACCGATCGCCTTAAAAGAAGAATCTGAGATTTAGCGCATTTATGCGCACGGACACGCCAGGCCGTGCCAGGCAGTAACCAGCGCGCGCCGACGGCCTGGCGGTAGCATGTTAAACGTCGGGCGGGGGGCCAGGCCAGTAGGGGATGAACGTGAACGTGCTCATGTTGAGGCCGCCAGGGTTAGCTTATAACCTGCTCCCCTCACCCCCCCCTCCACTTGTGACATTTACAGATTTTATTGGCTAAACATGCCAATGGGCGTTGCTGGATGGAGGACCCTTTTCATCATACGGGTGTAGCTGGTCTGCAATAATGCTAAATAAACATAAATTTATTGCACTGTGCACACAGGCGGGGTAACATTTGAGCAGAGGGCAGGAGTCAGCTAACCAAGGCCTTCCTGTAATGGGATGATTGTGATTTCAAATCTCAAATGTGTCTGGGGTCACGCTGCACCTCCTCCGCTGAACCCTTAAAAACACACACCCCCTTCCTTCTCAGCGGGGCACGCTCCTCCCAGCAGATCAGCCTGACCCTGCCGTTAAAGGGACTCGGGCTCTGCCACGGGCAACCTTGCCGCAGTGAACCCATCATGCACCTGTCACTGTCAGCAGCAGGCTGCACCTCCCTAGGTCGGCTGAATTCGACCAGCAGATCTACTGCTGTTACGGACTACTTCCAATCCTGCTAATGCTGCTAATATAGATTTGTTACTGCTGCATTAATACTGTTTCTGCAGTTTCAACTGCTGATAATATAGATCTGCTACTGCTATAACTGCTGCTTCAACTACTGCTAAAATAGATCTGTTACTACTGTTACTGCTGCAACAACTGCTGCTAGATTTGTTAATACTGTTACTTTGGTTTCAGCTGCTGATAATATAGATCTGCTGCTGCTGTAACTACTGCTTTGACCACTGCTAATATAGATCTGTTACTACTGTAACTGTTTTCAATCACTGCTAATATAGATCTGTTACTACTGTAACTGCTGCTTCAACTGCTGTTAATATAGATCTGTTAGTATTGTTACAGCTGCTTCAGTTGCTGCTAATGCTGTTCTGTAACAATTGTTACTGCTGATAATGCAGCTAACATAGATCTATTATTATTATCATTACTGCTTCAGCTTCTTCTAATATAGATCTGTTACTACTGTTACTGCTGCTTCAACTTCTGCTAAACTTGATCTGCTACTATTGTATTTGCTGCATCACCTGCTGCTAATGCTGTCTCTACTGTTACTACCAGTGCTAATTCTGGTATAATAAAATAAAAGCATTGTTAATATGACAATTATTATTATATAAACGCATTATTACTATTCTTCTTATTATTATTATTATTATTGCCATCATCATCAAAGACTTTCTTGTTTCTTAAGAATAGCATTGTGGCTTTTGACCTCCATGGTTATGGGTTCATATCCCACCCCTGCTCTGCGTGTGCTGAGTTTGCAGGTGTTACACAGGTAAACCTCTGGTACCCTGTATTCTCTTACAGTCCAAAAGCATTCAAGTAGGCTAACTGGCATCTCTAAATTGCTAATATTGTGTGATTGTTTTTTTGTATGCATGCCATCTGATGGACTGGCATCCCATCCACCCCAGCTGTCTGAGATAGGCTTCCCCCTCACGACTCTATCCAGGACAAACAGTGGGAAAATAGATGGATGGTTGGAATGGATGGATGATCCAGTTCCTCATTGCTTGGATGAAACCAAAGCAGAATCTGGGTATAGTTTCGCAGGGCCCCCCACCTTCCTATACAGTTGGTGACCTGGTGCCCAGCCCACTCCTGGGTCCATTTACCACAACACTTAGCTCACCAACTGAGTCCCCTGCTGGCCAGGCAGGTGGGGGAGGGCCTCCGTCACTTTCTGCTCTGGGTGGCAGCAGTAGGAGATTCCTCTCGCTGTTGTCGTATGGACGCGTCAATCATGCAGGGAGCCTGCGGCGCCATCGCTAGCGGGAAAAGTCACGCTGGCATTCAGGGAATGCTGCAAGAAAGGGAACATTCTCCAAGGAGGTGCTGGAAGCAAAAATACACCTTTTAGCTCAGTTTAGCTTTAAGAAGAGAAGCATCCATTAGCCCATTGGCGCTTTCTGGAACCACACGGAAATGAAACATCTCTGGCTGCTCTAAGGTCACATGGCTCTTTATGTGGGAAGGTGGGGTTGGTGGGGGTGGATTTATGCCTTGTGTGTGTGTGTGTGTGAGTTTGTGTATGATTTATATATTACCAAATGTCCCCACAATGTGATAAAAACATGTTATTTTGACCTTGTGGGGATATTTTTCCAGTTCCCACAAGGGGAAACTCAATTCTGTAAAAGTCTGCGGCTGCAATCAAAAAACTAAAATAGCCAAAAAGTCTGGGGTTAAGGTCGTCATGTTGGGATTAAGGTTTTGCCCATAGAAATGAATGGACAGTTCTCACAAAGATGTGAATACAAACATGTGCGTGTGTGTGTGTGTATGTGTGTGTGTGTGTGCCCAGGCTCACACTGTCTGTCATTTGTCAATCACAGGGCAGAAGCAGTTCGCAGAGAGCATCCATCCATTAAACATGATCCTGTTTGCTCCCGTCGGGCTGTGAGGAGGCACCTGCAGCACTGTGGGTTTCGGGAAACATCGGCATTTGTGGAATGCTAATTCCGCACCGTGAGGCTCCTACAATCGCATTGGAAAATTCACACACTAATAGGTCAAAAATAATGTAGCGCAGAAGCAGTGCAAAGTACGCCGTGTTTCTGTGCTAGGGGAGCAACAGATGGCAGTATGAGGTGTATGGGGGAGGGAGTGGGGGGCCCCAGGGAAGGTGTGTGGAGACAGACCGGGACGGGAGAGGGTGCAGCGCTGTCTGCGGAGAGCTTGATTTCCCAGTGGGCCGAGCTCCGGCACTTTGCAGTCATTCGAGGCTCAGAGACGGGCTTTCCCCTCTGCTCTGCTTCTGGAGGCTACTGGCTCCCAGCATGCATCTGCACGTGCGCACAAACACACACACACACACACACACACATACAGATTAGGCATCTATATCTTTGCGGGGACTCTCCATTCATTTCTATGGGCAAAACTCTAATCCCAACTAAGACAACCTTAATCCATATCCAGCCATAACCTTAACCTTAAGTAACCCAACAGAATACAAGACTTTTGCCATTTTTAGTTTTTTGATTGCAGTCACAGATTTTAATAAAATTGAGTTTCCCCTTGTGGGGACTAAAAAAGGTTAAGATGACAGTTTTTTTTTTAATTTGCTTTTATTTGCTCCCCACAATATAAAATATACATGAGCACATACACACACGCTCACACACATACACACGCACACGCATGCACACACACGCACACACATGCACACACACGCACGCACACACACGCACACACATGCACACACACGCACACACACACACGTTTCATTATGTACATCATTTGTCTTTGTCTTATAGACACATAAGCACACAATCCTGGGTGCTGTTAATTTAGCATATGCATGTCCAACACACCGCCCAAGCTGCAGGCAATAAATCAATACAGGGATGGCAGTCCTGTCATCCAGAAGAGCAGCCCTCCTAGGTGAATCTGAGAGACCCACCGATGGCTTCTCCATGCTGTCTGTTGGCCACATCACGCTGCTAATCAGCAGTTGCTGGTATCATCATTCAGGTGAGATGTGGGCACTCAGCTGGCACTAGCTACCTTTCCCCATGACTAAAACTAAATCTACAACTAAAGAAGAACACCTTCTTAAAGCTAAGCTACCTGACATAGCTAAAGCTACAGCTAACTATTTCCTTATGGCAGGTTGGCCAGCTCTCACGCATCTGCCGTGACACTCACACTTTCAGACTATCATGCTCAAGCAAGAAATCTAACTGCAAATCTATATTATTCCATTATAAACCTGAAATTAGCTACGTCAGAAGCATTGGGGTACTTTGCAAACCCTAGAGACTATTTACAAGGTAATAAAACTGTTGCATTCATGTAAATATGTGTGCATGTCTGGGCAGACTTGAAAATCTCACTTCAGCCAACTGACCGGTTAATTAAAGCTAAGCTTCCTGACATGGCTAAAAGTAAAACTACTCTTATTCATATCTTTCCTTTTATCTCCTTCACCGCGCAATATATTTTGATGGCTCACTATTTGTATGTTTTTGGTACTGTTGGTGTTTAACAGGATGTTTAAGCCCCCCAGAATACCCCTCTAAAAAGCGTCTCTTAACCCTCCCTCCATGGGTCAAACTAAAGCTAACTTTCACTGCACGTTTAAGGCTTTACTTCCCATACATGGCTACAACTAAGCTTCTTTGCATGTCTCAAGCTAACATTCCCCATATGGCTAATGTTGTCCTTCTCCTATGCCTAAAGCTAACATTCCCCATATGGCTAAAGTTTTCCTTCTCTCTATGCCTAAAGCTAACATTCCCCACATGGCTAAAGCTAACCCCCTCTGTATACCCAAAGCTAATATTCCCCATATGGCTAAAGCTAAAGCGAACCCTCTCAGCATTCTCAATGTTAGCATTCCCCACATGGCTAAAGCTAACCCTCTCTTTGTGCCCAAAGTTAGCATTCTGCATAAACCTACAGCTAACCCTCTCTGTATACCAAATGCTAGCATTCCCACATGGCTAATGCTGCCCCTCTCTTTGTGCCCAAGGTTAGCATTCCGCACAAACCTACAGCTAATCCTTTCTGTATACCCAATGCAGGTTTTCCCCGCATGGCTAAAGCTAATCCTCTCTGTATACCCAATGCTAACATTCCCCACATGGCTAACACTAGCCCTCTTCCTTCATATATTCTGTTTCCCCGTTGTCTTCCACTTTATTTTTGACACATTGAGCTCAGCTCTCTATTTACATGTTTCAGGTGTTTCTCTTTAAAAGGATACCCCCCTCTGCATACCCTTGTGTAACAGCAACAGTCTCCCCAGGTTTTGCAGGCCCCAGAGTTTGTGTCCCATGCCCAGCTGGTATCTGGCTTGTCCTGACCTGCCTCTGTTCCACAGAGATTAAGACGCAGAGAGCTGCTCACTACATCTCCACCCGCTGAGTACAAGGCGCATTAGCACACAACGTGCTATCACCGGTTGTGCCGTACTGGAAGACACACCGTGTGCCCACTCCAGGCCCAAGATCTATGAGATGGCTGTGGAGGGGAATATGATAAAGAAATAATCATATAATCATTTCTTCTCTTTAAGACCCTGACACAGATAATGCTCTCAGCAGGTGGCAACGTGTGTCTGCCTTCGTTTCACTCATAAGCAGAAATAAGTGGTCCTTGAGCTGAAAGTTGATGGGTGAAGATGTCGAGACAGGTAAGGACTTCTGCGTTCAATACCCCACATTCACAATGGAGGTCTGCGCCTCTCGGTTTCATGACTGCAGATCAAAGCATGGACATCTTCTTAGCAGCTAAGAATAAATACACATGCATGTGTACAATGTGAATTATTAGCATCGCATGGACGTCCGCCGTGCCATGTGGAAATCTAAATCAGCTTAAAAACGGAGATTAATCGAGAGCCAAGAGCTGGAGGCAGCGTAAGCGAGAGCAGCAGTCGTGGGAGTGAGGAGATGAAGGCCCAGCGGGGTGCTGCAAGCAGGAGGTACCGGGAGGAGCGGGGAACGGGGTCACCCGCTACCGACGGGGGGTGGGGGGGGGGCGTGGGGGTGAGTGGTGCCAGTGAGTAACACTGTAAGCCCCAAAGTCCAAATATATGGCAGTGGGACTTCACTGGAGCTCCCGGTGACGTGACTGCTGGCATGCTTTCGGAGCTGGCCTCAACAGAGTATGGAGACCTCCCGTAAGACAGACAGGGCACTATCGTTTTCCAGCAGGCTTCACGGAAGCCTGACATTAACAGGAAGCCGCGCATCACCTGTCTGTACTATGGTCTTGTTCCTGAGGTGGCCTGGCGGGTAACACTTTTGGCTCATACCTCTGGGCGTGTGGATCCCTGTTTGGTGCCAGCTCTTCCCCTCTGCCGTTTCTTTGGCCATTCAGAACTGGAGCCTGGAGACATACCACTGAGCAGGACTGGGCATTGCTGTGCTGCGGTGGGGGCAGGTATGTAATTGCCCCCTATGTTCCTCTCTCCCCAGGGAATGGCCCTCAGACCCATCTTCAGCACCTCCTCCTCTCGCTCCTGGAACATCCTGCTGCCACATATCAATCCAGCCTCCTAGGAATTTTTAGTACTAAATACATTGATTTTCCTGATGATAAATATCTCAACATATTCCAAGTGACGTGAAATCCTATCCTCTTGGAAATCAACACATCAATAATATTCCAATATTCCAATATTCGAGATCCAAGAATAGAAACTTATATCCATATGGGAGCCACCATTTTTTCCAGTCCGCTGCCTGACCTGCAGCTGCATCCTGAGCTGCCACTCAGCGTCTCTGAATCAGCAGGTAACTCTTCCCAGTTTCTTACCAAGCCAAAATTGAAGGATTCCCCTTTCACTACCCTATAAACTTCTAAAACAATGAGGTCTCTCTGCTTCTGGGCCCCCATTTGTTCATTAATCTTCTTTATGGCCATTATTTACTGTCATTTTAAGTCAGGATGAAGGAATCGAACTATTACAGTAGGTTGCCAGGCAAGGAAATTTCAACTGACAAAACGTTTTTATGGGTATTTATAGTTTACATTCAAAATGAGCACTTGGCAGGTTTTGCCTCCGACCTTGTATAAGGAATATTAGTGGGCTGGCCGTTCGATATGTAGGAGTGATGAACATTTCAGACTTATTGTCTGTGTCCCTCTTGCACTCAGCATAACATGCAACATGCAGTGAGGTGTCCTCTGCACATCTCCGAGCCATGCACCAAATCGCCTATGACACTGTTTCTCTGGCCTATGACGTGGATGCTTCTTCACGCACGTTCTGGTGTTGTGGGGTCACTGGTTTAGTATGTCTAGGAATGCCATGTTGCTCGGCAGGTTTGTGATCCAAAGGTCATTGGTTTGCGTCTCAGGGTCAGCAGAGTCATCTCAGTGTTGGACGCTTCGGCAAGACCCTTAACCCCCGGCTGCTCCAGGGAATAGCTGGGCCTCTGTTCTCAAAAAAATGAATGATGTTTTGGATAAAAGCATCGGCTAAACAAATTAAAATGTATCTGCTCTTTATTTTGGATCCTCTTCCGGTGTCTGGATGAGAGTGCGGCTCCCAGTGAGTCAGCCCTGGCGAGGCTGGAGAGATGACATCCAGGTTCAGCATTTGGAGCCAGAAGGATGGCTTTCCTCACATCCCAGCACGGACACAGCCTCGGTGCCTGATCAGTAGTGGGCAGTAGCGTTTCGTTCCCTTGTGGGACGGTGCTGTTGTCTTACCCTGAAGCAAGGTACTTAACCTGAAAACACCACAGCAAATATCTCACTGCAGCCAGCCTGTAATACGCATATTGTAAGCTTAGCAATTTCAGCTTATAATTGTCCCTGAGCCAAAAATAAACAACCAGCAGCAAGCTGCAATTTTTTTTCTAAATAATCACTAATACCTGGTAACAGTAATATGTGATGGTTTTTGTGTGACAGTACACATGGCAGTGTGTGTGTGGGGGGGTTATGTTTATATTACATTATGGGGACTAAATGTTCCCTACAATGTGATAAAAACATGTTATTTTGACATTGTGGGGGCCATTTTCCAGGTCCCTGCAAAGATCTGTGAATGCAATCAAAAAAGTAAAACTGGCAAAAGTCTTTTGTTTGGTTACTTTGGGTTAAGTTTAGGGCTGGTTAGGGGTTGTGATTGGGATTAGGGTTTTTCTCATAGAAACGAATGCAAGGTCCCCATTTAGATAGGTATGCCAATGTGTGTGTGTGCAGATGTACCACCAGCCAAAGCCTGGGATTATGTGGCATCCATTTGCTTAGATTTGCAGTGTTTGCGCAGTGTCTGCCCCGGTGTATACAGAGCAATCAGAGGTGAATAATGTCACCTTAGGGTACAACAACTGTTCCTCTAAAGGCTTGTTGTATTGAACAGAAAGGTATAATTCTGTCCTTTTTATCTCTTGTATTGACATGTTACGATACTTAAGTAAACTTTCTAGACATTATTATTGCTGAAACCAATTTAAATGGAACATTGTGAGCGAGCGTAGTAAGCTCTGTGGGAATCCAGCTGACTGCAGTGTGCTCAGGGTGAATGGTACCACCACTTGATGTCAGAAACATGAGGAACCTTGGTGGGGATGCTGCGAACGGGGGCTTCTCGTTGCTCCTGATGCCCCAGAAAGCACATGCTCCGGAGAGCTCTGCAGCTCACAGGCGTTTCAGTTTCAGTCGTGCATGTGAGTAATGCATGTTTTATCTGTGCACAATCAGGCAAATACATCAGATTGCACTCCTGTGAAGTGGAGGCTTTACTCACCATTACATGAAAAGAGCATAATCACAAGACAAACTCTGTAAGGCTCATTATCTCACCCCTGCGGGCCATTAAAACAAAACTGATTGGATCTTACAATGAGACTGGACAGAAATATCAAAAGATGTACTGTTATTTCTAAATAGATTTCTATGCCAATTTAATAAATAGATTTGTATTTGTCCTTGTATATTGTTTTGATGTCCCACTTGGCTGAAAAGAATTTTGCTGTCAAAAGCAAAAACAGAGTAGATCATGGTTAACTGGTGACGTGTGTGTATGCATGTATGTATGCATGTTTGCATGCATATATGTATGTATGTATACAGGTATGTATGTATCTATGTGATATTATGCCCCCTGCTTCTGTCAAACCCCAGTGGACTGCAAATCTCTGTAAAGAGAACAGGTTGGTATGGCGACAAACCACATTCATCGCCATAAATGTCTCTGCGAGTCCTTTAAAGTCTGGATCCACGTGCGATTAATGCCCTAACTACCCATACTACTCAGTTATAGCCCATAATGTCTCAGGGTTATCTCTGCTGCCCGATTCAGCGGTGAATGTGGGGCTGGGGGGCCCACGTTTCCTCCCTGATATTAGCGCCGTAAAACTCGAGGGCATACCCAGCCCCCCGTGCTTTGTGTGTGCTTTATGTCTCCTGCTTCTGGTCGGGACCCAGGATAGGACACATCAGATAAAGGATAACCAAGAGGATCTCCTTCCCACCTGAGGCCATAGACTCTAATTGTGAGGAAGTTTGTGTGTGTGTGTATTTCACTGCACGTTTTATCCCACACTTTAAATTCAGTGTCTGTCTTCAGATCTGAAAAGGCATATCTCTCACAGCAGTAAAGTTGCAAATTACAGAACCTCTGAAGAAGATGGGTGGTGTTTCACCTCCGTCAATAGCAAAGGTGGATGTATCCCCCTGGCTGATGGTAACTTGTTCCCAATAATGCCCTCAGCTGCCTGCGTCCTCATGCTCTGTGGGGGGCGGAGGGGGGGGTGTTGGCGTGTAGTCCATAGGAACAGGAAGTGCCTCCCTCTGTCTCAGAGGACCCTGTAATCCTCCTCTCTCTACATGTTACCTGCCGGAAAAAAATGTCGAAACGCTGCTCAGTCCAGCCCCTCACCAATTCTTTTTGGTCAGAGGGTTACCCATACAGAGGAGGACATGGTAATACTATGTAATCTGGCAGCGGTTAATGCATCAGACAATTAGAACGGGATCCTTC
>JAODLD010000042.1:1803199-1816864 GCA_026781065.1 Mormyrops boulengeri | reverse complement strand
TACATGCCTGCACATACTCAGTACATACTTATAGTCAGTACACACCTACACACAGTCAGTACATGCCTGCACATACTCAGTACACACTTACAGTCAGTACACACCTACACACAGTCAGTACACAGCTACACACAGTCAGTACATGCCTGCACATACTCAGTACATACTTATAGTCAGTACACACCTACACACAGTCAGTACATGCCTGCACATACTCAGTACACACTTACAGTCAGTACACACCTACACACAGGCAGTACACACCTACACACAGTCAATACATTCCTACACCTACTCAGTACACACTTACAGTCAGTACACAGCTACACACAGTCAGTACACACCTACACACAGTCAGTACACACCTACACACAGTGCAGGACTGTCACAGCAGCCTGCTGGCTCGACACACTGTCATAGTTTTTGGTGTGGGGAGTCTGGCCCAGCACCCGGGAGAGGTTCCGTTTTGCCGAGCCCCATGTTTCCATGGCAACCCTGGGATTGGTATGCCAGCCCATAAGCGACCCCTCTGTGTGCCATGGCAACCTTCGACTGACATGTAGCCTGCGCCTCATCCCTTGCCAGTGCGGCTCACGTCATGGACCCCGGTGCACCATCCTGACCCCCCGCCACTCCCCCCCGTCTCTGAAGCGAGACGGCTGGCGTGACAGGCCACAGGTCAATGGAAACCCCCACCCCCATGTGGGCCAGACTCTATGAGCCACCTGTACATGGAGAGCATGCTGAAGGGAGACTCATGTTCCCGTTTGTCTGGCTAATTAATCAACAAGTGGAATCATGTACTTGTGTCCTATGGAGACACATAAGTACACACAGATGAGTACACATAGAGATGAGTACATACAGATGAGTACACATGAACAAATAGAAACAAATGAGTACACATTGAGAAGTACGCACAGATGAGCACACACCGATGAATACACATAGATGAATACACACAGCTGAGTACACACAGACATGTAAAAATAGATGAGTACCTGTGGATGAGTAGACACAAATGAGTATATATGGATGAATACACAATGAGGAGTACATACAGATGAGTATGAACAAAAAAGTACACACAAACGAGTACATATGGATGAATCCACGCGATCATGAGTACATACAGAAGAATAGACAGAGTGGAGCACACAGATGAGTACACTCCTATTTATGTGTAGGCTGTGTTGTATTCTCAGCCAGAGGGTGAAAATCTCTATTGCCAGTTAGTGACTGACGGATATTTTTGTGAAGGAAAAAAAATGATTAGTTGTCTAAAATAAACTCCCATCACAATTTCTATTTGTGTGATTTGCATGTTCACTTGCTAAACTTAATAATCCCGTGGTAAAGATGGCAAACATTTTTCTGCCTAAATGTATGGCAGTGGGGGGGGGTTCAAGGCTTAAGACCTCAGACTCTGCTGGAAACCTTTCCAAAGCCCCAACTGTGAGCCGTGCATCTAATAAAAAGCATGTGTCCTTCTCATCCAGTCAGTTAGCCACGTCTGCAGCCCTTCATGGATGTTTTCAACAAGCCTCGTCTTTATTTGTCTCAGCTACGAAAGTTCAAGTTGTGTTTAGGGACGAGCCATGAATTTCTATGGCTTTCATTGTAAGGCTGCGCTGTGTATTTCAGTTCCGCCATCCGGGGGAGGGCGGTCGGCCAGGGGCTGATGGGATTGCTACCTTCAGCTCCCTCGTCTCGCATGTTTGGATCATTTCCCACCACTCTGCAGCTGCATGTGACCGTGTCCTCCGGTTTCTCAATGTCCCGCTGCTTACGGGGACCCAGACGATGTACGACACAGTGGCATGACGAGGGAGCCCCTCATTACAGTGGACAAAGGCTATCGGAATCCTTGAGTGCTTTGAGAGATTACCAAATCTCAGTGGCATAGTCCAGTGGAAAATTTCAGAGAAGAGATAGTGTCTGAAAGTGCGCTCTACACTTCACCCTTCTGGGTTTTAGCCAGGCTTAACTTGGCACCATGTATAGTCTCTCTCTCTCTCTCTCTCTCTCTCTCTCTCTCCCTCTCTCTCTCTCTCTCTCTCTCTCTCTCTCACCCACTCACTGTCACACACACAATCATTTACAAGCTATTTACAAGTTAATAGAAAATAAACACACAGCAGATCACATGTCAGTGTAGAATGCTGAGTTGAAATTTAATAGGTAACAAATTCAACATTGCAGTGTTATGCCTAGTCCGACAAAACTGAAATAGTTGCACAAATTGCTGGAGGTTTTCAAGCTTAGGTAATACGTCTAAAAAGGACATTGTTATGTTGTTGCATTCATCATCTTTATTACTGCTGGAGCCTGAGACAGAGCTTGGGGGCGCATCCCCCCATCCCTGAAAGAGTGTTCCTCTTCTGTATTTTGCCCTGACCTCCTGCTTCTGTTCTGGGTATGAGGAGTGTTGGTCTGGTAAGTGGGTTAACGGTTGTGACTACATTAGGCTGGTTTGGTCACAAAACAGCCACATGAATTGGCTGGAGTTGTTATTCAGCTGAGTAATTTTCACCGGGGATGTTTGTGAGACATTAGTGAAGGGTTTTGCTATTTCTTTGGGGACTAAGCTCCATTTTGGTACACAGTCAGGGACAGGACACATCACCCCAGCATCATTAACAAAAGGTAAGGTGAGATGTCGCTTTTTACAGCTGTTTTCTCTATTTCTGGGCTACTCCCTTCTCACCTTCAGTTTAGTTTCTGCCACCTTTCTGTTCTTCAGTAATGCCGGGCATTAATTACTCAGATTGCAAGCTAGTCGTTTGTGGAGAACGTATAGTGAGCAATAAACATTGGCCATCTTAATTTCTCTTTTATGGATCCACAGCTGACCGAGCCCAGGAATAACAACCAGTTTAATTATTATTTAAAGTGCAATATAGCACCGATATGTCTTTCACCACGTGAGACTTTCATAGGAAGAAAGTCCATAAATTTATGAGGGTTTGTCTTTATGGCTGCTAACACTGAAGGCTAAGCTGTACCTTCATCTGGCACAAATGTGGTGTTTTTTCCATGTTCTGTGAGCTGGCGCGGGCATCCCGACACCCTGAGGTTGGTGCTGCAGTTCAGTCTATATGACTTATTCTCAAATACTTGCAAACTTACATGTGACCAGGTCAATGTGAGTCTTTCTTCAGTGTATGGTGTTCTGCAGTGGGTTTTGGTACTGAAAAGACTTTTACAGAGAAGGTACTGTGAGCCGTATTCAGTACCACACTTTGTGTATCTGTAATAACATGTTCCACCCACCCCTTATTCCCTCCAAATGCTGTAAACAGCCATTCAAGTTTTTTTGCTCTCATAAAGGCACCATAAAGCCTGATCCAGTTTCCACGCCCACTGTTCTCTGACCCCGCCTCTCCACATCATGTGACCCTACTCAAGGATTCTAACAGATTCTGTTCCTCTCTGTCATTTCATGCCCACCCCCATTCTATACTGGCATCCTTTTATTGCACGCCACCTCCTGCATGCACAGGCCAGCATAATCGCTTCCCACTCTGTGAAACTAAAGCTCCGCCTTCATCTGAGACACGAGACTGTGGTCCCCGCCATCTCTGTGCAGATCTAGAGGGTGCAAAGGTCTGCGCAGTTCCTCTTCACTGAGTTTAATGGCCAGCACAGGAAATGATCAAAATACTGTAAGTTTCTCTGATTCAGAAGAATATTTAGTTGTGTGGCTCAGGGGGGTAGGATGCTGTGCCATTAATCAGAAGGTCCTCATTCAAGTCCAGTGGCCGACCAATTGATTCGACCATTTGTGCAAGGTACTCCAGGGACGTTTCTCTGGTTTTGCAGATCATCCACATGCTGTGAGCTTAACCAGGTCAGGAGATCATCATTATGCTGTAAATTTCACCAGGATTTGGTACTTGGTGAGACAGCAGAAAGTGGAGCTTGCATTGAATGTCGGGGTGATGTGGAACAGTTCAGGAAGAGAAACGTGTCTGTAAATCGTTCTACTTCCTGGTGTGACCCCAGGTGACGGTACCACAGTAGGACGTGCCATAAGCCTTGTGGCCTATCAGGCTTCTCCACAGGAGAATCTCTGCTTGCTGCTTACCTTCACCGTGTCTGTGATAAGGGATTTACTCTGCCCTTTCCAGATGATTCTCATTCTCAGCCCTGAGAAAGGAGTCCTTGGTTTGACATTTCCCAGACTTTCACAAACATTCTGCCTCGAGTCCAAGAAATGCTGCCTTACTCAATAGTCTTCTTGCAGAGTTTAAGGGCACTGAATTGCTTAGTGTTATACAGGTCTTGCCTAGAACATGACATCTATGTTTACGCACAAGCATGAGCAGCACTTTTGGAATCCAGCTTCTGTCTACCTGATCTTATAACAGACATATCACAACCTCACTAGGTGACCTGGATGTACAAAAGTTTGAAGCAATCAATTCAACAACCTTTCCATTATTTTTAATGCAGGTGTAACTTTAGATTTCCTCAACCCTGGAGCACCTGGACAAGGTCACCATCTCTACCTGTCTCAAGTGTTGCATTTGAAGAGGTTCCCTTCTAACCTACCCATGGAAATGCAGACAGGACCACTGGTCCATGCCAAAGTTCTGTAGTTTTAAAAAAATTGGTAGTCAGGCAAAACAAATCCAGTTTTAGTAAAGATCTTTATTCCATCAGAGCTTTGGCACACACTGTGGGTCTTCCATCACCATGCCTACTCTCCCGCTCATTTCCTCAACGAATCTATCCAGAGATTCAATAATATGCTGTCAAATCAGCAAAACAAAAAAGAGCAATAAAATTCAAAACAAATAAACATCATGGCACAGAAGTACATTATTATTATTATTATTGTTATTATTATTAGTAATATTTTATTATTATTATTATTATTAGCATTGGTGTTATTACTGTTACACTTTTAAAGGAGTCGTTTGTGACTTTATTCCATCAAACTTGAATAAATTACGTGTTATCGCTGAGGTACAAACTGTTTTTTCAGTCCCGGAAGTCACTTTATTCAGTAGCTCAGAGTAATATCAGCTACAGAGATTTATCTCCAGTGGCAGCAGAAAGCGCAATGCCATGGTCTCTTCTATCCTTCATTTCTCCTCCTAGCCCGGACTCAAGCTCCTATCGGACCTCCTATCGTCCGGTGCTGATGTCCAGCTCCACTACCCCGGAGCAGCACTTAGTGCCTATAGACCACGGCTGTTTATTTACACGCCCTGATTCTCAGCTATAAAGTATCATTTAATGACGGACTCATGATGCTGTGCATCTCTGTATCGTGGTTGATAATCGGAGCCGCTCAAAGGGCTAAAACCCCACAGGGTAGCGCGCCACGGCATCGTCGCTTTAGCCACGCTCCCCATCTGTACCTTTATTTGCCGTACAGTTGGGCAATAAATTACGATAGAGCCGCAATCGTGCAGGATTGCAGTCACGGAGCGGACAAAGTGGGAAGTTTCTCTTAAACGATAATCTGTGTTTGTTCTGTGAATTATTCTGTCTTACGCAAGCTAGGGTACATTGTAGTCATCAGGCGACAAAACGGTGGGGGCTATATCATAAATGCTGTTTGATAAATGCAGAATTTTACAGCTGGGCCATAAAGACACTCACATGCATAGAAGCAAACACTGCCGCATTGTCCCTGTGGTATAAAGGCCATTAAGGCCCAGGCAGTGAGGCAGTCCTCTCTCACTGCATGCTGGCGCGCTCCACGTCAGGCAAGGTAAGGTGCCACTGTCCTTTAACATTCCCGTGTCACAACTTGGACACTTCTGATTCTGCAGTGTCATTCAAACCATTTTTTGGCAGTCTGAAATGTGTTTTTATCAACATTTTGAACTGCCTGTTGGCCACGCTCGTGAATTACAGAGACTCTGCCGGAGACCGAGATCAGTGTTAAGATTCTGTCAGTTACTGCCAAAACACCGGCACAAGCTGGGGTCACACACCCTCTGAAAGTGTGTAAATAGCGGATGAGGTGGGGGGGGGGGAGGATTGATATTCACTGCCAAACTACTTGATAGCTGGAGCCATTCCTTCCGGAAGTCCGGAAGTTTCCATCCAGTTCAGAGGACAGTAGATTTGTTCTGTAGAAACTGAGAGCCTTTGATCAGTATCATGGTAGTGTATGGGACCCTGGTGTTTTTGGACGCCTGTCACGGCATATGGAGCCAGGTTGTGGGTTCGAATTACGCAGGGACCCCCTCTGTAACACCGTTGACGGTGTCTGGCTGACAGGTAAACAGGCTGATGGTTCACACCAGACGCACACAAAGGCGATTACGTCTGGCTTCTCTAAAGCCGCTTAATTAGATTGTTCCCACGGCGGCGGGAAAGCCCGCGATGGCTGCATTCCGCCGCGTCGGCGCTGGTTGCCGGCTGGCCCCTCGCCTGCATCCTCCTCTGATCTTCACGCCACATTAAGCCTTTGGCTGCGTGCGTCGTGGTGGCAGACAGGTCGCTTTAATATCATAATGCATCATATTAATATGTAAGCGGTGAGCCTCGTTCCCCCTACTGCCGTTTTATCTCTCTGTCTTCCGCTTCTGCTTGTGGATTCATTCGTTCATGCAGCTGGGCACAGAACCTTCTGAACTCAAAGGAAGGTTTCAGGTCACAAACCATACCCTCCCCCCACGACAGCAAACATCTCGGCGGAATCCATATTTTTTGCCGGTTTCAGTGCCGCTTGGAAGTCTGACACGGTTATGTTCCTTCCCGTTACTCCTGGACTCCATGCTGGCATGCTCCGAGGCCACTGAGGGTTCAGGCTGTTCCCGTTGCACCTTCTCCTCATACATCATTTGAATGTCAACCATGTGACCTCAATGCTAAGTTCAGTCAGTGTGGCTGGGGAATAGCAGGTATTATTCTGTTGAGGCAAGTAGATCCTTTTAGTGGGAGATGGATGCTGATTGATTCACCTCTCAGGCTGCAGGGGGGAGAAGGGGCCCACCTCCTACTGGTCTTTTGGGGGGAAAGCAGCTGAAAATGAATTGTGATGTTTGCAATTTATTGTATTTATGCATAGATTGTGTGGGATCTGTGTAACCACGGCACTTTGTGGCATCTTCTGGAATGTGTCCACTGTCCTTTGGTTCATGGCTGGAGCTGATTGTGTGTGTGTGTGAGTCTGAGCGTGACTTTGAGTAAAACATCCACAGATGGGGAAGAGGAAGTTCTCGGGGTTGGAAGTGATCCTGATTGTGATGTTCCTCCTGGTCGCAGTGGTGGCAATCGCCCTGGTGGTGGTGCTGGCCACAGGAGAGCCAGCCGTGATCACCAGCGAGGATGGTGAGTGTCTGCGGTATGGTGGCTGACCAGTGGGGGGGCGATGTGGAGAAACAGGGAGGCAGAGACTTGAATGGACATTGTCCTGTTCCCTGGTCCTGGCTCAGGGACCTGGTCCTGGTTTTGGTTCAAGGTCCAAGTCCTGGATCATAGTCCGGGTCTTAGCTTACCATCCTGGTCCTGGTTCAGGGTTCTGGTCTTGACTCAGGGTCTTGGTCTAGAGTGCTGGTCCTGGCTCAGGGACCTGTCACACTGCTAACGCAACAAACAACAGCAAGAGACTACAATGGACAAGGTAGAGAGAGATAAAGGTTCATAAAGTGGATGAAGCTCAGATTGTGGATCTTGTTGGAAACTATTAAAGGCAAACTTACGGTTTCTGTTTTGATCACACATTTTTTAATCACAAAAGAGCCCCACAGAAATGTATGAGTCCACTGCTAATTGATTGATGTGTTTGGAGAGAAAGGTCATTTGCACGACTAGATAAACAAATCCCACGTTAATGGCCTCCCCGTGTGCCATTGTTTGATTGGTTGTTTGTGTGCCATTTGTAAAAGAGGTGCCCAATTTCGTACCGGAATGTCCCAATATCGTCCTGGGCGAGAGAGTGGACTGCTTCCCAGAATCTGGAGCGACATTGGTGAGTTTAACTGACGCATCCTCACATGCTGGGCGAGAAGGTGAAATAGCGAAGTGGGGCTCCCCGGACCCCATGGCCCCTGACATGGCTCTGATGCCCCCTATGACTCTTTGCAGTACAAGTGCGTGCAGCGGGGGTGCTGTTGGCAGTCTCTGGATGACAGCAATGCACCCTGGTGCTTCTTCCCAGCCAACCAGGGCTACGAGGTGACCAGCGAGGATAAACCCGACAACTACAGTACGCATCACGCCAACCTGCCCCTCCCGGCCCACACGGACTTGCCGCACCCTCTGTTTCCAGATGAGCGGGAACTAGGGGGGTGGAAAATGTCGGGAATTATCTACGTTTGAAACAATAACCGTCAATAACCTGTGGAGTGGCACTCATAAGTAGTGGCCGGCCCTGTGGCTGAGCCTCACGGAGGGTTTATTAGCGGATTACAGGAAGCGTGTCATTGTCACAAAGCCGTCAGTGCTGGTGGGTGCCGGCTGCCAAAATGGGCCTTCCGGTGACGTCTCAGTGCTTTTTCTTTTCCCTTTAAGAACGTGACACGGTTCTGAAGAGACTTGCGGCCCCGCCCATGTTCCAGGGCCACATTGAGGAGCTCGTCTGTCAGGAGGAGATGCAGACACCGAACCGATTCAGGTTCAAGGTCCGTTTGGCCGGGTGGGCCTACACAAATGTTCTGTCTAAGGCATGTAAGGCTTTGAGGAGAATGGAGTCTGCCCAGGACCCTGTAACCAGGGCCAGTCAACCGTGTTGGTAGACATAGGCAGCTGCCTAGAGCGCCATCTTGTTAGGGGGAGCTGACCTAGAAAACTGCCAGTGTAACAGCGTGCTTATGCTTCCATGCATGAAGCATTGGCATGTCCATGGAACTGGGCATGGGATTTATTGTGGCACCTGGGTGGCGTGTTAGTGGTGAATTGGCTGTTTAAACCCAAGCTGTTGGTCCTTTACTGTGAGGTTGGTTCTTTGCAGCTAAGATGTCTCTGTGTGTAGGATAATGGCCTCTCTGTCCCCCCGGCTCAGATCACCGACACCAAGAAGCAAAGGTTCGAGGTGCCCCATGAGCATGTGAAGCCGCCCTCCAGTCCACCAGGTGGCACCCTCAAGTATGAGGTGGAGCTGGTCAGGAAGCCCTTCGGCCTGAAGCTGCGTCGGGCTGATACCAAGAGAATGCTGTGAGCCACACACCTGTGCCGCTCTGTCCAGCCGACCAGCTGGTCACCGCGCTCCGCCATTGTCCCCGTGGGGGTGTATCCGGCATGCCGCACCGCACCACAAAAACGCCCAGGATTCATAGCTGAAACTAATATCATGTTCGACTAGTTCAACCGTCAAGAGCTTTTATTTACAATTAATTAATCTCATTACTATGCGCCCTGTATAAGAAAGGCATTTATTTCCCTGTTCTGTGTCTGTCACTGGCAGAGAGAGACAACGTAATTACGGTTGTGTCTCCCAGGGACAACTCAGTGGATCTCTGTCATTAGAGAAATCAATTAGTCCTCAAACGGAGTGAAGAATGCACTCTCCTCCACAATTAACCATTATTATAAAAACGGGGGGAAAAAAGTTAATGAGTCTTCATTAATTCTCTTTTTCCTCCCTTTGTGTTCGGTTTCATCTGAAAGTGGTTCCGGATTAGATGGGATTACCGGGTCAGGCAGCGGTAAACTTTCCCCGGTTGACAGACGCTCGCCACGTATGTTCATTTGCTCACTGCGGGGAGTACGTGTGACCCGTCATCACGGGGACGTGATAAGCGTGATTAGATTCATGAAGGCTCGTGTCCAAATCAGTCTCTCGTTCTGCAATTTACTGCCTCTTATAAAGCATTTCTGTGGCAGCACCGCAATGTATCACTAATAAATAATGGCTGCTTTCATATCAGGGGGTGGAAAGCCTTCTCCCTCCCTTACTTGCTGTTTTTTGATTTGGGTGGATGTCATCCATTTGCAGCCCTTGGGATTTCTGGGACACAGTGCCCCCCCATGTGTTGAGCTGGGCTTCTCGTCCCCCTATGCAGGTTCGACACCACCATGGGCCCCCTGGTGTTTGCTGACCAGTACCTCCAGCTCACTGCCCGGCTTCCTTCGCACAATATCTATGGGCTCGGGGAGCACGTTCACCAGAGCTTCAAGCACGACACCAACTGGAAGACCTGGCCCATTTTCACCCGGGACTCCTTCCCCAATGGGGTGAGTGCCTGATCACGTTCCTCCTGACTCAAATCCCCAAACCAATCTACACATGGGGTCCGATCTCAACCCCATCCCCATCTCTGTTTATGTTGGCAAGGACCCCCGTCGCCCCCCAAAACAGACTTGCTAGCATTAAAGAACAAAGAAAAAAATGGCTATGCTTATTAAAGGCATCCTGCACAAACCAACCGGACCAGCTGCAAATCATAAAATGAAACACAGCAGTCGAAAAGGTGACTGGAAATGAGACTCAACCCAGAAGCCCAAGCCTTCATGTGAATTTTCATGTTTTGTGCCTACAGGGGACCCACAACCTGTATGGACATTATCCCTTCTTCCTGTGTCTGGAGGACGAGAGTGGCCAGTCGTTTGGGGTTTTCCTCATGAACAGCAACGCGATGGGTATTTCTAGCCAGTTGTTCCTGAACGAAGGCATAAACATCTCCCACAAGCTGCTTAAGTACTTAGAGTTTTTCCATGAGGAAATTTCCAGTTTGCGGATCATGGAGAGCTTAGCTGATGCAGCCTGGTTAGGAAGGAGAACTTTGCTTCTTTTGTCTTCTAAAACACGATGGCGTTGGCGTTCCGCCGTAGCAGACTGTACCCCTCTGCAGACCTCCTCCCTCAGCTAACGGTCTGGTTCTGACTCACACAGAGATCACTCTGCAGCCTGCCCCTGCCGTCACGTACCGGACAATCGGAGGTGTCCTGGACTTCTACATCCTGCTCGGAAACAGCCCTGAGGCAGTGGTCCAGGAGTTCCTGGAGGTGAGGACACACTGGTGGGGCATTTTTAAAGAGTCAAAGACATACTCTCCATCATTTTAATAATAACGCTACGCAGAATTAAAATGAAAGTATGAGGTCCATTCTTTGGCCCTCCTCATACAGGGCAAATGATATATGATTGTCTGGAAGTTTATTAAGTTATATTTGCATATTGGCAGCCTGCGTCTAAGAAGGACCTCGGGTTTTTGGAAAGGAGAGGTATGGAGACTTAATGGATTCATTGTAATGGGGGTTCGCTCACTCACCAGCGCCATCAGCTGCCCGAAGCTCCCTCCCCACTATGTCTCAAGGAAGATGGCCCAGCAGAAATGTAAATTAGCTCAAAATAAGCTAGTGATTACTGATTAGTCCACTAGACCATGTCGTTCCATCAGAGTAGGCGTGTAAGAGCATTTCTCTGTACATGTGAAGAAGATGTGAGGATATATCTGAGTAGCGGTGCTGTTTCTCCTGACACTTTGCTTATTTATTTTTAAAGAGTAAAAGGCAGTTAAGTAAAGGCATCTCTTGGTAAAGCTTTAGAGGTAATCCAGAGGGTCGCTGTCAGCCCAAAGGTGAGGCATCCAGAAAGCTATGGAAAGCAGTGGAGCGTGCAGGGACGCTGTCGGGGGAGCAAGGAACACGCCAGCGGTCTGCTGGGGCTGCAGCTGTTCCAGTTACCGTTCAGTTAGCATCTGGTTTAGTCCTGGTGTGCTGGGTCAGAGCAGCGGTGGGTTTAATTAGCGCGGGCTGAGGAAGAGATTCATGTCTCGTGATCTCAAGTCCCAGAAGGGGGGCTTCACTGCTGAAACCTGGAGCCGGTGCTTTGTGATCGATCTGACGTTGTCTAACTGCGCTCGCCATCTCTCTCCCAGCTCATCGGCCGGCCCATGATCCCACCCTACTGGTCTCTGGGATTCCAGCTGTCCCGCTGGGGCTACAGCAGCCTGGATGAGGTCAAGCAGACAGTGGAGAGGAACCGAGCGATTGGGCTGCCATACGTAAGTGCAGAGATGTCGGGATTCTTGGTGTCCTTGTTTCAGGTCAGGGTCTGGGTCCCAGTTCAGGGTGCTGGCCCCAGTTCATGGCTGTGGTCCTGGTCCCTGGTTTTGGTTCAACATCCTAATCCTGGTTCTGAGTCCTGGTCTTAGCTTACTGTTCTAATCCTGGCTCAGGTTTCTAGTCTTGGCTTAGGGTCCTGGTCTCGGTTCAGAGTGCTGGTCCTGGCTCAGGGACCTGTCACACCGCTAACTAATGCTCAATAAACAACACTCATAAAAATAAAAATCCGTGTCGATCCTTGCTGCCTGTGCGCTATCATACGTGCGCATCTGTGTCCTTCCAGACAGAGTTATAGTGGTAAATAAGATGCCGCTCGCCTAAACACGGTACAGAAGTACAGCTGAAGGTGAAAGGAACCGTAAAACAAACTTAAAAATACATAAACGCGGAAGTGGAGCCAAAAACCTCGGCATAAATGTGAGGCATGTTTATTATTATGCTGCATGGCTTACGAAGTTCTGAGTCACACGTCTGAGGGGGGATGCTAATCAGTGTGAGAGGGAGAGAGCATCATTACTGAACGGCGGAGCTTTCCGCACCGAGTAGCATTTGCTAGGAATTGGCAGAAATGCGTTTCCATCTGGTGAGTGCGGAGGCGGAGGCGTGTGGCGGTTACCGAATGGGCCGCGCGTGAGAAAGGCCATAACTTAATGAGCGCATTAGCTGCCCGTGTGTTGACATGACTTTTTAATCTCCATCTTTGTTTTCGCCTCTCGACATTTCAGGACGTCCAGTTCACGGACATCGACTACATGGAGGAGAAGAAGGACTTCACGTATGACTTGGTGAAATTTAAGGACCTCCCGCAGTTCGCTGATTATATGCACGCTGCCGGTCAGAAGTATGTGCTGATCCTGGTAGGTCCCTGCGGAAAACACGATCCTTAAACGCTGGGGACAGAGTCAGGGTGTTGACTCTGCTGATTCGAACTGAGAGCTTTACTCAGTCGAAGCAGAGATGTTTGGCTGTTTCAGGTCCCCCTAAGGCTC
Organism: Mormyrops boulengeri; assembly: GCA_026781065.1. Taxonomy (NCBI): domain Eukaryota; kingdom Metazoa; phylum Chordata; class Actinopteri; order Osteoglossiformes; family Mormyridae; genus Mormyrops; species Mormyrops boulengeri. Next base: position 1,803,902 of record JAODLD010000042.1, on the reverse strand, counting down.
ATGATAGGAACTTAAAAAAATTCTGCTCATTGTCTGAACACAAATGTCCTTTTCACCTGGAGTAATAAGAGGCGGAGGGAACTAGACAGTGGGTATCATCTGATTCTGCAAGTAACACCTGGTTCTGCCAGTAATGCTTGATTCTGTGCCTCAGGACCCAGCCATTGCCATCAGTTCCAGAGTGAACGGTCCATACGCATCCTACGATCGTGGGAATCAGAAGAGAGTCTGGGTGACAGAGGCCGATGGTGAAACACCCTTGGAGGGAGAGGTATGCAGAGGTATTCAATCACACATTTAATGAGTCCGGGTGATACAAATATGATTCCCAGTTCCCATATTATTCCCAGTTATCCCAACACTCCCAGCTCCCACATTATTCCCAGGTATCCCCCCACTCCCAATTCCCACATTATTCTCAGGTATGCCCCCATTCCCAGCTCCCACATTATTCCCAGGTCTCCCCCCACTCTCAGTTCCCACATTGTTCCCAGATATCCCTCCACTCCCAGCTCCCACATTATTCCCAGGTATCCCCCCCTTTCCAGCTCCCACATTATTCCCAGATATCCCCCCCACTCCCAGTTCCCACATTATTCCCAGATATCCCCCCCACTCCCAGCTCCCACATTATTCCCAGGATTCCCCCCACTTCCAGCTCTCACATTATTCCCAGGATTCCTCCATTCCCAGCTCCCACATT
>JAODLD010000042.1:1783411-1799754 GCA_026781065.1 Mormyrops boulengeri | reverse complement strand
TTCAGCCTCCTGTTCTTCTCTCCAGGCATTATAGGATAAGCTCATGTACAGCAAGACCCTATGTATGGACTCAAGACAGACCTGGGGCAGCCACTACGACGTGCACAGCCTTTACGGATACTCCATGGTCCTCGCCACTGATGAGTACGTACAGTTTGGCTTCGGCACTTTTTTAATCGGTCGGGCCCAATAAGTGAGCAGCCAATCAGAGCAAAGCTACACGCGTAATCAGCAGTCTGTCGAGCGGTGTTATGAGCAGGTGTTTGTGAGCGGTGTGACATCTGGGATCTGGAATAGAGTCCTGAAAATCAATCTAAGACGTGTGGGGTTGGGGAATCGATGACAATGCACCGAAATCAGGAGGAGGCTGTCCGCTCGCTTGCTTTAATTCCGCGGCGGGCCGGGCAGCCTCCGCAAGATGCTCCATGACATATTAATCTCCCCGTTTCCAGCAAACTCTGTTCCTCAGTCTGTCTGCTCCAACCCCCGCTCTGTTTTATTGTCCCTGCCTGGCCACTGCCCACCCCCTCAGGGCGATGAAGCAAGTGTTTAGGAACAACAGGAGTCTGGTGTTCACCCGCTCCTCTTTCCCTGGGACGGGCAAGTTCTCGGGACACTGGCTGGGAGACAATGCCGCCACGTGGAATGACCTGAAGTGGGCCATCACTGGAATGCTGGAGTTTAATCTCTTCGGAATACCTTACGTGAGTTTCCTGCTGCACACCTTGTCCAGGATTATATCTTCCTGGGGGAAAACCTCTTCCAGAAAAGAAATTTGTGCCAAATACTTAAGTTAAAATTAGTGATGATTATTGACATAGAAACCAAGGATCTTGAGTTGTTACTTTTAGTATTATAAGTATGGGGTTTGCACAACTTCAATTCAATTCAATTAATTTTTATATAGCGCCTTTCACAACTGAGTTGTCCCAAAACGCTTTACATGGTTGTGTTGTGATACATAAAACATAATTAGAGAGAGATACAGAATGGGAAAAGGAGGGAAAGGAATTGAATAAAGAAAGAAGAAAGCCAGAAGACAATGGAGGAGAGGAACCAAAAACTGCCAAGTAGGGAGAAAAAAAACCTCTGGGGGTCCAAGGTCAACTGGCTGCAACTTGAGTGCATGACTGCTGTAACTCAACATGTATCGGTCTGTGCTGACACTGCAGAGGTTGCGGGTTCAAATCCCAGGGACCACAGCCCAAGAAACTTTATCCTTTCCCTCTGCTCAAAGGCTGGTTGATAGAAGGCATAGGGTCAATGTAATGTATGTGTTCGCACGCAGATTGGTGCCGATATCTGTGGTTTCTTCGACAATACCACAGAGGAGCTGTGTCGTCGCTGGATGCAGGTGGGGGCGTTCTACACCTTCAGCCGAAACCACAATGCTGAGAAATACATGGTGAGCTTCCCTTCTGTGCTCTGTGTGTCTCTCAGTAGGATGGGAGCTGAAACACAGCCCACTGTTTAAACAATAACATGGTTTTTTTTCCCCTACACTCAAAAACCCTTGACCCGCTGTTCGCAGTAATCAGCCTTCCTAATTCCGGTGCCCGGGGCAGGCCCCTCGCCCCTCTACCCCTGAACAGTCAGCTAACAATAGCAGCTCTTCAAGCCAACAATAACAGTGCTTCAGAAGACAATGAGGTTTTCCAGCTGTGCCACCCTGCACCTCCCTGCACCACCTTGCACCACCCCTCATCTTTGAGACAGTTTGTCTGTTGTTTTCGTCTGTCGTCCATCAGCCTCAGGACCCGGCCTGGTTTGGTGCCGACTCCCTGCTGGTGAAAACCTCCAAGCATTATCTGAACATCCGCTACACGCTGCTGCCCTACCTCTACACGCTCTTCTACCGTGCCCACGTCACCGGTGACACCGTCATACGCCCTGTGATGCACGAGTGAGTCGACCTCTCTCGCTAGACACCCTAGTCAGACGAGCTGAACCCCCCCCCCCAACCCACTATGACTCTCCCTCCCTCACTCCACCCTCCAGGTTCTACTCAGATAACGTCACCTGGACTGTGGACCGGCAGTTCCTGTGGGGGTCCGATTTGCTCATCACGCCAGTTTTGGACCCTGTAGGTATTCTCTGTGACACTCCTATGCAGCAGTGGAACCTTTCTACCTGAGGAGTGTTATTGGGGGCCTTCTTGACTTTGAAACATGTATGATTGATCACCCCAAACATCCTGACCTGGGGTGTGTGTTTGGATGCTTTGTCTGTGATCAGAAGGTTGTTGGTTCAAATCCCATGATCTGGTGAATGATTTCACAGTTGGGTCCCTGAGCAAGGCCCTTAACCCCCAATTGCTCCAGGGATTGTCTCACCCTGCTTTAAAAAAAGTGTTTCTCTCTATGGATAAACACATCTGCTAATTTAGTAAAATGTAGTTTATTCAGAAATGGGATAAAGTATAATGGAGATATAGACAGGGAATGGTGACCTTTGCAACAACATTTATGTTTTTAAAAGTACAATAATTATGCTTGGTGTCCTGAGGACTTGGGGCAGAGGGATTTCCGATTTGCTGTCTACAGCCGACCCGCCACCATTATCAGAATTGTGATTCCTGACATAAGGAGATCGTTCCCTCGAGTAACTAACGACCATGACAATCCACGGGCAAGGTCATGTGACGTATGGCTGCGATTTGTCTCCAGATCTGCACATTGCAGATATTTCTTATGCTCGCATACATACAGGTCCAAGGAGACACTTACAAATCAATCCTCTTATGGGAAGAATAACCTTGTATTTTTTAATAAAGAGACAACTTTTGTGCAGTAGCCTCTTTATGCAGTTGACTCTAGAGCAGTGGTTCTCAGCCAATCAGAAGAAAGCAGATTGTTCTACCTATTGGCTCTCGCTTCTCCGCTGAGATTTGATTGGCCTCCTTTGGGACAGATATGTTAGATGAGTAGTATTCTCCTCTTTCTTTAAAAAAAAACAACTTTTTTTTTTTAATGGGAGCACTGACCTCATTATGGAGAAATTATAAGAGAAGATACAACTGAAGTCATATTAAAGTGGGTGATTAATTGCTAATTTACCATGGTTTCATGCGTGGTTTAGAAAAAAAAAGCGAATAATTTGCGTGCAGACCATCAGAGCATCATGAGTAGAGATATATTTATAGTAAAGTGTTTATTGAGTTCGTAATTCAACAGGAGAGGCCCTGGGAGATCCATCTGTGAGTGGAAAACTCAAGAGAAGGAACGTTCTGGAAGCGCCCACGTTGGATTTTCGCTAACTTGTGTTTGATTCATTATATGAACATATTTAGGATCTGCAAAGTCATGTGACACTTTCCATGGCTCTTCTCGTGACTCCATAGCTCTCCTAATGGTGTAAGTTAACGGCAGCTAAACTGAAACCTTGGGGGCATGAAAAAAAGCCTGCAGAGCCTTGATCTTCTAACAAAAGACAGGCCAGGGACACAGGCAAAAGCCTGGCGCCTTTGTTTTTGCGTCCCCCTCCTTCTGGTGTTTGCAAACAGGGTCCTGGCAAAAGCTGCCCTCATCCATATTCACTTCATTAGTTTCTAAAGTGAGCTTTTGTGGCCATCAAAGGCAGCCGCCATCTCTCACGTGGAGTCGCCTTGTCCTCACTCACCTTCCAGATTCCCAATTAGAAGCATTTTTTAGCTGAAGGTTCTTCTTCAGGAAAATTGTTAGAAATGCCTCAATATACTGTAGCACTGTCCTCATTCTCTGCGTTATTTTTTTGTCGGCCGTCTTGCAGTCTGTACTGGACAGTGGGTCTTGTAAATAGTCTGTTCTGTGTAGGTCATACATTCAAGTTGCTGAATGTTTTATTGACCATGTGCAACAAGGGTTGATTTCTTCAGGCACACACCCAGTGCACTGAATAACCAACAGTATACAAATTTAAAATACATATATAAATCATAGACACTATAGGTACAAATAAAGTTTGAGCTGTTGTGTTTTTCGTGCGATGGATCATGGTGGTCGACTTGTGAGTCCAGCCCCATGGTTGGTGCACGTCTCTGGTCGTCCACTTGGGCTTAGTTGCCACGTGTGAGACGTCAATCTGCAATGTCTTCGGCAATATTACATCACGGATGTCGAGTGAGTGGTGTTTTTTTCTGTGATTAGCAGGAAAAATTGTACTCAGAAGAACATTCCGAATGGAACGTCGAAATTCTGAGCCGGTAGCTTTTATCCCATATGAATAATTTTGCTCGGATTTGAGTGGAGGTCTTAACCGCGGCTCGCCTGGTATGGAATTCGGCTGTTTTAATGAGAGGATCTTCTCTAGTTATTCCGTTTCTGTGTTCTGTAAGACGGTTTCCCCCGTGTCCACGCTGCTGCAAGAACTGAAACACCCTTGCATAATTCATAAGAGCCCAGGCCTTGTGTCTCCTCAGTTCCTTAATGATGGATATGTGTAACACACATTAAATGCTGAAGAACTCCTGACAGCTTCAGAGGTGTCTGAAGAGAAGGTTGAATCTGTGGGTGGTGGGTGGCAATGAGTTTGTTTATTGGGCGGTGCTTTGGTAACATCAAAAGACATCACAAAGATGGTCAAGGTTAATATGGAGGTGACTGACCCCCCAAAGCGGGTGTAGAAGAGAGCTTTGCTGACACTTCGTTGTGAGGTGACGGGGCTCAGCTTTGGCTTGGACTCGGTATGACCATGATACTCTTTTTTCAGGGTGTGGAAACAGTCAGGACCTACATCCCAGATGCTGTGTGGTACGACTATGATACGGTATGTTGCCTCTTTGCTCTTTAATGAGTACCAACACATTGGCACTCACTCTGAAGCGTGCATTTTTAAAAAATGAGTTTAAAAACAATGGTTATCCACCCTTACAAAAAAAGAAGAGCTCGGGAACTGGGTGAGAAATTCTACATCAATAAGCAAAAATGACCATCCGTTTGTTAAGCACCGACACGCCTCCGGGATGTTCATGTGCTCCAGTGCATTCTGGGTACTCTGCACTGTCCTGAAAACATTATTAGATGATAGTGAATGTTGGCCTGTTTTTGTATGTAGGAAGAAGCAGAGGCAGAAGTGGGGTTTTGGGGGGGGGGGGGGGGACCCTGTGGGGGTGCGGACCAACCACGCCAAGTTGGATATGCCATGATGGCGGAGCGCGGGGGTGTAAAATGAAACACGAAAGGAGAGAAAAACATTCGTAATGAATGAGTCCTGCTCACTTCGAGCCCCCTTGGGGGAATGATGGAGAATTAATTGCTGCGGACTAAATATTTTAGCTGAGTAACATCTGAAGGCTATTTAGAGTGGGCATGCCTGTGCAGACCCAGCGAAGATGATAACCCTAATTTCACTGACTCACATGTAGTGCAGGGGCTGGTGTAACTGACATGCCCCCATGGTTTGATTATTATTATCAATACTATGTTTCTTCACCTGAATTAAAGACCTTTTATGCACTTCATATGGATAGTATGGTTTCTTTAAGCTGCCCTGAGTCGCTTTGATAACTCTTACCACTTCTGAGTATTTGTCCATGTGTTTTTTTAAACAGAAACGGGGTTTTAGGTCATTGCCCGAAAGCCAGGGCCGGTTCAGGATTAGGTTTAGCGTCGGCTGGGATAGGAATGAGGCCCAGACCATGACTCGGATCCAGCATGCCTCCCCAGTCACATGATGCAGCTTCCCCTCACCCTTCTTTGTCCACCAATCAGGAGGAGAGGTTGCCCTTCCGCAAGCAGCACGTCGACATGAACCTCCCGGCGGATAAGCTGGGCCTGCATATTCGAGGGGGAGCCATTCTACCAACACAGAGGCCTGCAGAGACCACAGTCTACAGGTAAGAGGTGCCCCCCTCCCCAGAGCATTCTTACTGTAACCCCCACTCAAGGCAATTTTACTTACACAAAAATGGAAAATGATAACCAATCAGATTGTAGAGGAGGGGAGCCCAAGCAACTAGAGGAGGTGAGACCAACCAATCATATGTCTTTGTCCTCTAGTTTCTTGGACCCACCTCCTCTACAATCTGATTGGTTATTGCTCTGAGCCAAACATTTTTAATTCTACCCTCAGAACATTTTTGTGTAAGTAATGGTCCCACGAGCGTAGCCCCCACATCAGTGCGAATACAAAACAACCACACCTTATATGTCTGAAAAGTTCTGTATGGGTATAAAAACTTTTCTTAAGCATACAGCAAAAGAAGCTCCTAAACTGAAAGTCATCACAGCCACTACACCACCTGCTGTACTAACATATTACAGCAGGGAGTAAATTCCACACCATTCTTTAATGTTACCTCCACGTAGGAAAAAAACACAGACAAGTAAAAATCAGTGGAGTAAATGCCATATTGATTCCACATAAAGTTTCTGCTAGTGAATTTATGAAGCCTGCATCTCTACTCTGTCAAACCCCAACTTTTTCCATCTCGTTATTATTTTATTGTTTTATTCTATCTGCACATTTCTGATGCATGCTGGTTCAGCTACACTCATGAGACAGATTCCTCAAAAAATATACACATACACAAATTAAGAGACCACAGCAAAATTTTCAGTTTCACTCATTTCTCAGTTTATGGCTGTGTAAAATGTACATTTTTTTGTTGCAAACTCCACCCTGGCTCTTCCCTGATTCTCATTAATGAAGGGCTTCTTCCTCGCCTTATGGGTCTTCAGTCCTGCTTCTAGAAGCCTGATAGAACTGTCCTAGCAGTGCACTTCAGACCACTTAATATTTCCTATTCTTTTTGAAGGTCACTTGAGGTCATTCTTTGATTTATGAGGCACTGCTGGATAAGTTGACGGTTACCTCTGGCATTAGAAAGTTGCTTCTGCCCTCTGCCTGGCTGGTTTCTGGTCATTCCCAGTGTCTCCTGCTTCACCTTATTCTTGTGTACTGCTGTCTTAGAGACTTTGAGCCTGGAAGCAACCTGCTGCTCAGTGTAGCCTTCTGCCAACAGAACCAGGATTAAACCAAGCCTGCATGCACACTATTATACCAGTGGTCTCAATTTTTTCCAGAGCTGTGTGTATATATACATTACCCTATTGTGAGTGTGTTGTGGGGTGTGATCCCGTGTCTCCCCAGTCGCCAGAATCCCATGGGTCTCCTCATCGCCCTGGACGACGGCATGCACGCCTCTGGGCAACTCTTCTGGGATGACGGGGACTCCAGAGGTAACCAGCAGCTTATTTTGTCTACCTGTCCATTGTTATCTATGTAACATGTGCATTTGTGGGGCAATGTGCCTGTGGTCCGAAGGTTGCTGGTTCAAATCCTGAGGTCGGCAGAGTGATTGCCCCAGGGATACTGTCTGACCCTACAAAAAATGCGCGTTGCTTGGGATAATAGATAAATAAATAACTGTAAATAAAATGTCAAACAGTGTAGCTCTAAGAAATGTTTAGCCGGCATTTTGTGAGTGCTGTTTTCCGGGGGGGTGGGTGTGAGTCTGGTTGTGTTTGGCTGTTTTGGTGGCACAGTCTTGTAAGGTCCCGTAAGGTTAATTACAATAAAATGGGAGTCAAATACAGCTGTATATAAAATGTGAGTGAAAGGCTGCCGCCCATCAATTACGCTTCCAGGAGGGTTCGATGTGGGGCACTGGAGCTGAGATTAGTGATGTGATAACTCCAAGCGTGAGGAGCAGTTAATCTGCCTTATTAACAATAAAAGTTCCTGATTAGTGATGTTCCCACAGCTCAGCAGTTTGGCGTCTGACCTCAGAGGCAGGTGATGCGCCATATTAGCTCAGAGTGAAATGAGAAATAAAGTTCTCTTCCTTCTGTCTTTGTCAGATTGTTTACTTCAGCGTGAGGCTCAGTTTCACTGACTTTTTACACCATCATCATGGCCTCAGAAGTCCACTGAGTCTTTTCCCCTGAGTTTCCTGCATCTAATAAAAATTTTCCCCACTCGTTTTCATCATTTAATTTGCAGATACGGTAGAATCTGGAGCCTATATCCACTATCAGTTCTCGGTGGCTAATGTAAGTATATAACATATTGTTAATGGAATAACTGAGCATGTTGAATTGTTACTGTGAATTGTAAATATGGTGTCACCATATTTCTCCCTCTGTTGTGCATTATTAAGGAGGATGGAGTGTGCAGGCGTGCGTGCATGTGTGTGTGTGTGTGTGTGTGTGCATGCACCTGTGGCCTGACAGCTGAGTTATCCTTCAGGGTGTGTTGAACATGATGGTCCTATGGAATGGGTACACTGATCCCAACAACCTGAAGTTTGAGGACATCACTGTCTTGGGGGTGACAAAAAGTCCTGGCACCGTGGAGGTGACCCACGGGGACATGACCATCGAAGTGCCAGCTGAGAACGTTCGTTATGATGCTGTCAAGAGTGTAAGCATCTGCCACCAAGCTTCTGAAGAAATTACTTCTCCCCAGTTCCTCAAACCTAATGTCTCTGCTTCTGTCTCTGTCGATCACATACCCAACACACTGAAACCACACACACAGGTGCTGTATATGAAAAACCTCACTCTGGAGCTGGGACAAAACTACACGGTGTTGTGGAACACGGTCCCTCTGGTGGAGAGGTTCGACTGCCACCCTGATGACAACCCCAACGAGGCAAACTGTAAGGCCAGGGGCTGCATCTGGAAGGTGAGTGGCGAGCCCTCACCATGGAAGCCCACCCTCACCATGGAAGCCCACCCTTGCTATAGGCACCTGTCTTTTCACCCAAACACAGAATTGAGCTATTCAGTGTTACTCAAAGAGCTCATCCAGTTGGGGTGGATCAGGATTCTCAATGTTAATCAAAGACCATATCATGTTGGGGTACATTGGGTTTCTCAATGTTACTTAAAAAGCACATTCTCTTTATATTTAGCCAACCAGCACTACTCGCGTTCCTTGGTGCTTCTACCCCTCGGATTACGGCTACGCTGTGCTCAAAGTTGAGAACGATGCCACTGGCTGGAGGGTGGACATCCAACGTGACCCTAAGCTGCAAAGCCGGCGACCAGGATCCCCCGACATTGATAAACTTAGAGTGGACATTAACTACCTGAGTGGTGACATGCTGCAATTTAAGGTTTCGTATTTCTATAGTTTTCTAGAAAGCATACACGAGACACCATCTTGGTGCCTCAGTTCTGGTTGCAAAGGCACTATTGCTAATAGCTAACTGCATGGCTGCATTAGACTTCAGGAAACCAGCTCTTCTTATCATCCATCTATAGATCTATGACCCTGTTACGAAGCGCTTTGAGGTGCCGGTCCCGCTCAACATACCGCCCACACCTGAGACGGATGCCAACAAGAGACAGTACGAAGTGAACGTGGAGCAGCAACCCTTCGGGATCAAGGTCACCCGGAAGAGCACGGGAACTGTGATGTGAGTTGTGACACACCAGGTTGTCACAATGTCTATTAGCAAGTGAGAGTGAATAAGTGAGGTGGCCAGAAGCTTCCAGCGGTTGAGAAGCTTGGGTTGGGTTCATCTGCTGTCCCGTTTTCCCATTCACAGATGGGACTCCAGTCTCCCTGGATTCACCTTCTCTGACCTCTTCATTCAGATCTCCACACGCCTTCCGTCTAAATATATCTATGGCTTTGGAGAGACCGAGCACACCAGCTATCTTCATGACCTCGACTGGAACACTTGGGGCATGTTCTCTAAAGACCAGCCACCTGGGGTATGCTTCTTTTCACCCTACATTTTGACTCTTTCTTATCCATTCAAACCCTATACCCTTCAAATCATTCCTTCAGGTCTCCAAAGTCTTCTTCTTCCTGCTCCCCTCCTTGCTCTTTGGTACTTCTTTAATTCCTGCTCTAGAATAAGGTGTCCCTTGAGGCAGTCACCACGACCCCCTCCTCCTCCCACCCTCCCCTCTGGGCCCTCACGTCACACACTATACAGCTCAAATAGCCTTTTCTGTTGTGTCTTTGCCTAATCCCGTGTCCGCTTTCCATAATCCTCCCATTACACTCCCACCTCACCAGTTCCTCAAGAGCCTTAAATCCGGTTCTGCTCTGTCTCTTCTCACCAGGCCATGTGACCATGCTCATTTACAGAACTATTTTTATGCTATACTGTAGAAACACACACACAGTTCAATAGGAAACGATTTAAAAGACCTCCAAAAAAAAGTTAAAAAAAATGAAATGGGGCATATGTGACTACAGGAGGTTGAACTTTAAACTGCCCTGAACCACAGTGGTGCAGCACGTCCTGGGAAGGTCTGCTTCTTCTCGTGTGGAGTGTGAAGCTCCCTGAAGAGTGCCATCCAAAGTGTACTGTCAGTAGATGTTACCTCCCATCAGTACACAAGCTCCTGACCGTCTTCCTCCAAACCAAAGACTTTCTGCCATAATTCACGTGTTAACACTTCCATTTGTCAGGAGAATACAGAGCAAGACCTTCAGTACTTAAACTCACAGCTCCTCCATGGTTTTCTCCCTCCTTTCTTTCTCCCCAAACTTACAGTACAAGGTGAACTCCTATGGTGTGCACCCATTCTACATGGGGTTGGAGAACACAAACCACGCACATGGGGTTCTCCTGCTCAACAGCAATGCTATGGGTGAGCCTCCCCCATCCCCCCTGCTCTCCTTCCATTCTAGCAGTTGGCTTGTGGAGAGGAGATCTCTGTAATAATAATAATAATAATAATAATAATAATAATAATAATAATAGATTTTATTTGTAACGCACTTTACATTTAAAATAAATCTCAAAGTGCCACAAAACAAGTCATCCTAAAAAAGTGAATAAACACCTATTAAAACAACAATTAAAACAAGCAAGTAGATCAATAAATAAGAAACCTGTAGCCTGCAAAATTAATTAAAATCCATAAGTTCTCTGAAAAAGAAATATCTTAAGTCCTTTTTTGAAAATTTCAATTGTCTGTGGTGCCCACAAATGGTCTGGGAGGGTGTTCCATAGTCAAGGGGCGGCAAAACAGAAGGCCTGATCACCCATGGTGCTGAGTTTGGTCCTGGGAAGTAGGAGACGATTTGCATTTGTAGATTGTAGAGACCGTGTTGAGGTTAGGGGGGTAAGTAGTTCTTTTAGGTAAAGGGGGGCATTTCCATGGATGCATTGGTGAGTGATTAGGGAAATCTTGTATTCGATCCTTGCAGAAATGGGTAGCCAGTGAAGTGTAATGTGTTCATATTTTTGAACTCTCATCAGAATCCTCGCTGCACTGTTTTGTATGTATTGGAGTCTTTGAAGATTTTTGTTGGGCATTCTAATGAGAAGTGCATTGCAGTAGTCGAGTCTGGAGGAGATAAAGGAGTGAACCAGTTTTTCAGCATCTGGCAAGGTGAGAGTAGGACGGAGTTTTGCAATTTTTCTGAGGTGGTGGAATGAAGTCTTGCAGAGATGTTTAATATGAGCTTCAAAAGTGAGTTGAGGATCAAATCTAACACCAAGGTTGATGGCTGATGTGGCGAGGGGAATGTCATGACCGGAGATGGAAATGCTGGGTATGGAGGCTGACTGAAGTTGATGCGGGGTATCAACCAAGATTGCTTCAGTTTTAGAGCAATTTAACTGGAGAAAGTTTTGTTTCATCCTCAATCTGATCTCCTCAAGACAGATGCTGAGTATCGATGCTATTGATGTTGATGGTGATGATGATGCTGCAGAGGAGTATTTATCAGTTTTCATGTAAAGCTGTGTGTCATCAGCATAACACTGAAATGAAATTCCATAGCGTCTAATAATTTGGCCGAGAGGGAGCATGTATAAAGTGAAAAGGATGGGGCCGAGAACTGACCCCTGGGGGACTCCACAGGACACAGTGTGTGTCCAGGACCTTGCTTTTCCAAGGGAAATGTACTCTGTTCTGTCTGTAAGATAAGACTGAAACCAAGACCAGGCAGTGTCAGTTAGTCCAATGGTGTGATGTAACCGATTGAGGAGTATATCATGGTCAATAGTGTCAATAATGTCAAACGTAGCAGACAACTATAGAAACCCAAGGACTTCTACAAGCAAGCTGTGTCAAGCAAGCAAGCTGTTTCTATCTCCATGGCTCATATCATTCTGAATAATGTTATAGCTGCACCATATTTGACTCTGATGTCATACTGATGTGAATTAGCCCTGACCGGCCTTCCTTTCATCCACATATACTTTCACGTCAGATGTGACCCTTCAGCCGATGCCCGCGCTAACGTACCGCACCATCGGTGGCATCCTAGACTTCTTCATGGTCTTTGGTCCTACACCGGAGATGATGGTGCAGCAGTACACAGCAGTAAGTACCCAGTTTCACCTATGTGTGTGTGCATGTGTGGAAGCTATCTGCCAGCCAGGTCATGCTAAGCCAAGCCTTGACACTCCATTTGCAGCAGTAGTATTTTGTAGTATTTACTGAGAGGACAAAACATGGATGAGATTCAGCTCTGTCAAAGCCTAATGGCATGACTCTTTCCAAGCATTCTGAGACCAATCCCACAACATGTTGGATCTATGGAATCCTGGCCTGGATAGCAATGGGCTGCCTGCATCTATAGACTCCTCCCCAGAATACCAGTGGGCTGGATGGATCTATAGACTCCTCCCCAGAATACCAGTGGGCTGGATGGATCTATGGAGTCATTTGTCTTTTTCTATTTTTCAACAGTTGATTGGCCGTCCAGTTCTGCCAGCCTATTGGTCACTTGGATTCCAGCTCTGTCGTTATGGATACGAAAATACTACTGAGATTGAGAACCTATACAATGAGATGCAGGATGCTGGCATTCCCTATGTAAGCAACTGGCACTTTATGTCTGTAACTGGGTACTAAATGTAAATGGATATCCAGGACTGATACTCACATACCAATGCGTGACCTATGGCCGCTGTCTCGTTCAGGATGTCCAGTATGCAGATATTGACTACATGGAGAGGCAAATGGACTTCACTCTGAGTGAAGACTTCAAGGATCTACCTGCTCTCGTGAACCGCATGAGAGAAGATGGCATGAAGTTCATCCCTATCCTGGTAGGTGCCCAGGCTTACCTTGGAAGCATTGATATTTTCCATTGCCTAGAAGTCGGCCTCCACACATTTGTAATTTTCTTCACGGCACATCCGGGTTAAGCTGCAGGCTTTCCATCATTTACTCACAAGCCATTCTGTTTATCTAACTGAGATTCCCAGCACCCTGTACCCTCTTTGGCTTGAACATGTCACTAGACCATTTCCCAGATCCGTAAATGGCTTGTCTTCTTTAGGACCCTGCCATTGCGGGTAACGAGACGATCTACCCCGCCTTCACCCGTGGAGTAAAGGAAAATGTTTTCATCAAATGGCCTGACAGTGATGAGATCATGTGGGGAAAGGTAAACTCAACCGAGAAATGATTGACATACTTATAAAATGATAAATAATAATAATAACCAGGGAAAACTGCATTCTAGGTGTGGCCTGACCTCCCCAATGTCATAGTTAATGAGTCTTTGGATTGGGATACTCAAGTGGAGGTAGTGTCTCTCTTCTACCATCATACATAATACCCACCTTTTGCTTCAGTGTCTTCTAAAACAGAAGCATCTTCCCCCGGTTTGTCTCCACAGCTGTACAGGGCCTACGCCGCCTTCCCAGACTTCTTCCGCACCCAAACTATCGAATGGTGGTACAGAGAGGTCGATGAGTACTACAACAATACCTTGACATTCGACGGCTTGTGGATCGTAGGTGTTCCTCGGGCTCTTTCTCCAGCTTGCATTGCGTTCCTGCCCTACGTGCCTCATTTGTGTGCATAAGGATGTTTTGAATTATAATGAAATAACTATTTATGCACACAATTCCAAGTCAAAGATGACAAAAATAGCTCCATGCATTCATTACATTGTTAGCAGTGGCGTATAACGAGCAAGATTATGGCAACAACATAACACATATGGCAGGTCACAGAATGAGCTTCAAGCACGACATTCCAGAAAAATTACAGAGCGACCAGAGCAACCTTTCATTTCCTTTGAAGGACATGAATGAGCCAGTGAGCTTCGTCCATGGGACAGTGGATGGAAAATGTCCAGGACCTGAAATCTACGACAATCCACCCTACATGCCAGGTAAGGACACGCTTTCTGACACATCCTAAAATGCACCTTTAGCCATTTGTTTCGGCAGCTTGCTGGGAAATTTTGCTCCTCAAAAAGATGCTTTATTTCTCCAGGGAAGTGGAAATTTCATTTTCATCTTAGTAATATGAAATACTTCTGTTTCAGTGGGGGATGCATAAAATTATTGCTGACCAGAGCAAGTGGAAGGGATGAGTGGGAAGAATTTAAACCACGTTTCATAAAAAGTACCTTAATATAAAAATTCATTATTTATATTCTGCCTTTGAATTTATCAAATATTTTCAGGCTAGCTGAAGGCATAGGCTACCTACTGAGACCTTTACAATTTTGTCCTGAGGTGTTCAGAGTTTGGCTAAAATGAGACAAATGTAAGTGCCTGCAGAGATGTATTTTTTAGATCCAACATGCCTTCTGTGAGATACCCAGATCCTGATTTCTCAGGATAAATATCTGTGATTTAGTTTTTTATCGGGGAGGCATCAAACTAGCAAGGCAGAGCTACAACTTGAAAAATAGTCTTCAACTTTTACGATCCGCTGGCATACGACTAATTTACGACACACTTCCATGCCATATCTCTTAGCCCTGGAGTCGAAACACTTGGGTCTGAACCACAAGACCCTGTGCATGAACAGTGTGCAGTATCTACCTGATGGCACACGTGTCAAACATTATGATGTTCACAGTCTCTATGGATGGTCCCAGGCAAAACCCACTTATGAGTAAGTACAGGCTGATTACCCAATGTTATTTCTACCCAGTGCTATGTAGAGCTGTCTGTATGACTACCCAGTGCTATGTAGAGCTGTCTGTATGACTACCCAGTGCTATGTAGAGCTGTCTGTATGACTACCAATTGCTATGTAGAGCTGTCTGTATGACTACCCAGTGCTATGTAGGGCTGTCTGTATGACTACCCAGTGCTATGTAGAGCTGTCTGTATGACTACCCAGTGCTATGTAGAGCTGTCTGTACAGTATCACTACCAAGAGCTATCGCTATTGTTACCAAGTGTTGTCAATACGAAAAGATACTGCTACCAAGTGCTATGAATGCATAGATATATTGCTATCACTACAAAGTGTTGTTAATTCATAGAATTGTCGCTACCGAGTGTTTTGAATACTTACTCTAGAACAATTGTTATCACTACTGTTTTTTGCTTATAACCATCCAAATCTTACTTTTGTATTGTTTTCTTCTCTCATCAGTGCCTTGTTGAACATCACGAAAAAGAGAGGAGTGGTGATCTCCCGGTCCACGTATCCCTCCAGTGGGAAATGGGTGGGCCACTGGTTAGGAGACAACACCGCTAGCTGGGACCAGCTCCACAAGTCAGTCATTGGTAGGTGGAGATATGACATGGGGACATCTCACCGACCATGTAGTTTTTGTTTAATAGCTTCCCGATCACGTTCATTTTCGTCATGCTACACCGCTCACTTAAAATGTACCCTTACCCATGATGCTTTTCTGCTTTTTTCCACCACCCAGGCATGCTGGAGTTCAGTTTGTTTGGCATCTCATATGTAAGCTCTGTTTCAATTACTGTCTCCAACAATCAACCAATTGCAGTGCATCATTGAATCATGTGACTGATAAAATGAAACGGCTGCTCTTGTAGACTGGAGCAGACATCTGCGGCTTCTTCAAGGAAGCTGAGTATGAGATGTGTCTCCGCTGGATGGAGCTGGGTGCTTTCTACCCATACTCTCGCAACCACAACGGCAAGGGCAACCGAGTGAGTTTTAACAGCCCCGCCTTCCTGGTGACGTCTGAATCTTGTCCTGTATGTACAACCATCTTTTGTCTTCATCTCTACCATATGACTCAACCCTGTGCAATGGCATGTGGGTCAGACTGTGAGGTAAGTGTCTGGCTCTGTGGGTTAGGACGCTATGAATCCAAAGGTCACTGGTTCAAATTCCAAGGTTGGCGGTGCACTTTGACCGTTGGGCCCTTGAACGAAGTCCTTAACCCCCAGTCTCTCCAGGGACTACCTGGCCCTGTTTTTTCAAACGAATACAGTATACATCACTGTCAATGAAAATCCCCTGCTAAATGCATAAAATGTAAGAAGAAGGGAGATTATAGCAAGTTTAAGCAGAGTAATCCTGCTACTCCGTGCCTGTTGGTTGCCAGGTATTTGTTTAAAATTTGACCTTTGAGGACTGTCGGGACACATCTAAAATCCAATAAGCACAACAGCGGGGATCGATGCAGCGTTACTAAATTTCCTCGTTGAAATACGACATGACCACATTGCTGAAGGGAGGTGCATGCAAAATTGAATCCTCAAGGTTACC
>JAODLD010000042.1:1772992-1783311 GCA_026781065.1 Mormyrops boulengeri | reverse complement strand
TTACCCAGCGTTATTTTGAACCTTTCTGTTTGGTTTAAATGGCTTTGCCAAATGCACAATCATCTGGAGTCGCCAGGAGCAGAGGTCCGAATACAGATGGAAGTACCCCCCCCCCCCCCCACACACACATACACACCTCTGCCCCCTTTCGCTTCCAATAAAACCATAATGGCTTGCAAATAGATGTTTAAACCGCGGGAAAATGAAGCGAATCTTTAGCCGTATGACGGCTGCGGTGTTGCCTGAGGCTGAAGGAGAGTGGTTCGGGGTCACTTACAAACATGGCTCGTTGGCTGTTTATTTCTGACATGTTCGACTAGCCCAGGAGCGACGAGCGAGGGGAGGGGACCACAGGGAACAAGCTAGAGGTCAGAGCCAGAGGCCGGGACAGTCTCCACTCATTAATGAGGCCCTTTGATTTCTGTTTACCCTCAGCACCCTGAACCAAAGTTCCGCCATTTCCGCCATGCTCGCGTTCCGATGCAGCCGCTCCTCTGAACGATCGGTTCAGTACGATGACAATGGGGAGTCCACACGACCTGGAGAGGGATCGCGAGTGAGGTGGCGGGTGTGGGATAGGATATGGGGGGACAGGGCGGAGAGGCTGGGCTCGCTTAGGCCACGTTGTGGTGGCCTGCTGCTCTGGAGGAGATCTGCACATACGGCAAAATTGCAATAGCTTGTGATAATTGTCACCCCTGCAGGGGGGCTGTAAAGGAGAGGGAAGTTAGTCTGATTAAAGGACAGAAATTTGGAACATAATTGGATTGATTTGGGTTGGGGACCCAATATGATATGCTTTCACGGGGCCCAAAATCTGTAGTGGCTTCCCTGTACTCCTGCACTTTGTGTTATTTTAACACAGTTTATAATTTATTTCTATAACAGTTTGCGCACCTCAATATATATATAGTTATATATAGTTGTTTATGTCTTTTATATATTATTTACTTCATATCTGAATTGCATCAGCTTTGGAAATCACTAACATACTCTTGTTGTGTGGTACACAATGACAGTATAACCTTTGAATCTTGAATAATATCCCAAAGAGGCCACTGCCACGGAACCAGAAATACAGTATTCCTCCTGAACTTGGGGAATGTTCCGGAACCATTTTTGAGACTATTGTTTGGGGAGATGCGTATGCAGGTCGTGGACTCAGCATCTGGGGGCGTCTTTTATTTTTTCAAAGCGCACCCCCTCTTTTAAAAGTGCGGTGCGTTAAGTGGAACTGGCATACGCACACACACACACAAGCACACACACCCCGTCTTTGACACACTTCCTCATTCCTGCTGCCCAGCATCGATCGCTGGGACCGCTGTTAATTTCAGCGCAGTATTGATATCTGAAGGCAAATGGAGGCTTTCAAAGGTCTCCGTGACTCCAGTCAAAGAGCGTGAAAAGGGTTTTCTCTGCTGGAGCCCATGAAGAATAAAAAAGACACATAAAAAAGGAGAACAAAAACCTCAGAAAGATCTTAGCACGATTTTCAACTTTGCTTTTTATTTTTAACAAAGAAGTGAGGAAATCATTTATATGTCAAAGTTTATACAGTGTGAGTAATAATAATGCTAATCAGAAAATATGTAGTCTTATAGCTTAAATAATAATACTTGGTGCATATTGAGAGCAGAGCAGGAGATATCACAGAGCAAACGATGCCATTCAGTGTACTTAAGCTCTTGGTGATCAGCTGTTTATTGCCATGAAAAGGTGTTGTTTTAATCGATTGCTGTGGCGTTTACACGCGTGCTGCTCAGTCTGGTCCCGCGGCCCTGATTTTGTGGGATCTATGCTCACTGTGGGTAAAAGTGGCCAACAGAAACGTTTCCTGGGTGATAGTGCTTAATGACGGAAGGTAGAGGAAATATTGTTATTTACCGTTTGTCAGTGTGCTGTTGGCGAGGGCTGTGAATCTAACGGAATGTCAGTGACAGTGACACCTAGCCTGTTTGTGTCATTTACAGAGGCAGGACCCGGTGGCTTGGGATTCCAGTTTTACGGAGTCCTCACGTCGCATCCTTAATATCCGCTACATGCTTCTGCCCTATCTGTACACACTCATGTTCGAGGCTCACAGCCTGGGCAACACGGTTATCCGGCCGCTACTGCACGAGTGAGTATGTGCAAAATCACAGCCCAACACCCAGATAACATCTCAGACCTGTAGAGATTCAGGATGACATTGGTGTACAACTTTGGACTACTCTGGTTCAGAGACCCACAGGATTTGGTGGTTTTTTTCCGATTTCTGCATAACTTCAGCATTTAACTGGAGTTCTCTAGGACCTGGGGGAGTAAGCAAGGTAATTCCACCTGTTCCAGCCCTGTGTTGGTTTATGGGGGCTAACTTACTGATGGGTTAGCAGGTGCTAACCGTAAGCGGCCCCACCTGGGATGTTTCGCATAACGTAACTTTCTCCTTCCTTTCTTTTTCTCCCAACTAATCCTCTGTCTATCCCTTCTTCACTTTTGCCCTTTCGATTACTTTTTTATATGTCCTTAATCTTTTTTTTGTTTCTTTTCTGTTCTGTTTTTTGCTGAGGTATATTCTGCTCACGTTGTGCTTCCTTACATTCCTATTCTTCGTTGAGCTCTCTCTCTCTCTCCAGTAGTCCCCTCGATCTGTCACTTCTCATGCCCTGTGTGGTGCTGTTGTTCATGTGGTTTTTAACTGAGGGGCGTACCACTGACAATGGGGGGGTGGTTGCCTTCCACCCAGGTTTGTGGAAGACAGGACTACCTGGAGCATTGATAGACAGTTCCTGTGGGGCCCCGCACTGCTGATCACCCCTGTCATGGATCCGGTACGGATCGCGCTGTCACCACTCATGACAGGCACTTTCTCTCATTCATAAATTTTCTCACTTTCTGCTCTTCTTATGAGGCTCATGGTGTGCCAGGGTGGTTGAGGAAATGCCCAAGAACTTTTTCCTTCTCTCTCCTTCCCAGGGTGTCACTGAAGTCATTGGCTACATACCAGACGCACGTTGGTACGACTTTTACTCGGTGAGCGACCTGCGTTTCCACGGAAGCCTAAGCACTTTTTCAGTGATCTTTCCCATGGGACAGGTCCTGTGTCTTCTGAAGGTGGGCGTGGCCCTGAGGTGAGATGTGTGTAGTGGATTTACTTTTGTCTCCCCCCCGACCCCCCAAAGGCGAAGCACATCGCGGACCGGGGCAAGCATGTGACCTTGCAAACCCCAAATGACCACATCAACCTCCATGTCCGGGGCGGCTACATCCTTCCCTGGCAGAATGTAGCGAACAACACCCAGCAAAGGTAACTCTGCACCCCTGCGCTTTGCCTCCATTCCACTACCTGCCCATCACATGGCGCCCTCTTCTGGAAGTTTCCCTGCTGGCGTCCCAGTAACAGCATCTACGCAGCGGCCCGTGTGATCGTCACCATTCCGAGGCATCAGATCAGTGCAATAGTTTCATTGTCATAAGTCTGCTGATGAAATTAGCGAGATCCCGCGGCTTCGCGGTGGGCAGCAGACAGACCGGGGTGGTGGGTGATTATCTCGCCCTGCCACCCGCCCGCCCGCCTCCCTGTACGTGTGTCATTATCAGCACGGCGGGTAGACACCTGAGTGGTAGGTGTTCATTTTTGTGTCACCCGTCTCCCGAAGCGCGGGCTTGACCTGGCGCCTGTTTCCCACCATGCATATTAATGCCTGTCCCCCCAGCCTCCATCTCCGTCTCGTCGTATCAACCGACAGCCCCTGTCTGTTACACAGACACAGAAATCCTCCAAGAAGCGTGGCCACTGTGTTTAAGTACCGTGCCTCTTCTGCTTTGTCACCCCCCCACACAAACACCCCCCCCCCCCATGCAGCCGCAAAAACCCCCTGGGACTCATCGTCGCTCTGGATGACAACGGTTCCGCTGAGGGATCGTTCTTCTGGGATGATGGGGAGGGCATCGGTGAGTCATCCAGCCCACCCCGCATGGGGGGTGGGGCCAGTAATTTGAAGTGCCAAGCGTTATGGGCCATCAAAAGGTGGGAAAGTTGAATAGGCCGCTTTCAGAGAAGCGCTTCCCTCTGAAAACGATATTTATACCGGTCGCGATTGAATTAATAGGAGGCGACTGTTTAAGGAACATTCGTTGTGTGAAAAGAATCCCTGGTGTCCACATCTCTGTCTCTCTCTGTCTCTCTCCTTGGCTCCCTCCCTCCCTCTCTCACTCACTATCTGACAGACACCTACGAAAAAGGAAACTACCTGCTGACGAGTTTCACTGCCAGCCAGGTATGTTACATCATGCTGACATCACTTTCCACAAACAGCGAGAAATAAGAAAGGCTGTTTATTTCCATTTATTTGTTTTCCAACATCTGGGGGGGGGGGGGTTCCCTGGGATGGGGGTATTAATCAGGACCCTGTCTGCTGCCAGTGGGGAGTCTCCCTCTGTTTGTCACACAGTGATGCGGCTTGTCAGTTTTTTATTTATTTATTCAGCAAATGGATGGATTCCTTCTAGAATAAACATATGGCACCCATCTCTGGCTCTGCTGCACCATCTTGACCCTCCCCTGTGAATATCTGCATGTGCATTCACCGCACCATTTAGAGGAGGGGGGCCGGGACCGACCAGGTTAC
Source organism: Mormyrops boulengeri (assembly GCA_026781065.1). Lineage (NCBI taxonomy): Eukaryota > Metazoa > Chordata > Actinopteri > Osteoglossiformes > Mormyridae > Mormyrops > Mormyrops boulengeri. The sequence continues at coordinate 1,778,698 of JAODLD010000042.1, read as the reverse complement.
GGGAGTCGCCGTCCAGCGTGGCATGGGGAAACCTGAAGATCTACCCGACACGGACTTCAGGCATAACGTGGATACAGAGGTGAGGAGGCCATTTTAGACCTTTCTGTAGGGGGTGCACAGTACCCAGGAGTTTAGCTAGTCCTGTCATGTGACACCAGAGCGGGGCCGTCTTAAAAGAAGGCCTAGGGTCTATGTCCCAGGGGCTAAGTCCAAAAATTCCAAGCATTAATTAGAAGTAATCAGGTGGTTGTGACATTCTGTAGTCTGCGTGCAGCAGATGTGAAAGCCAACACTGGCTCTCTCCATCGCCTTACCCGCCCCCCCCCCCCCCAGGCTGCAGGACTACATTCAAAGAAAGCTGAACTGTGAGACTGCAGTGATGTCGCCTCTGACTGGTTTTAGGGTGGTATTTAACGAGCACTAATATTGACAGTCCAAACACATGCAGTTAAGGAAGTGTTCCTCAAGGGAGCAAATAAAATAAAAATGCAGACTGTCTGGGGGTCCCCACTGAAGGCAATTTATTATTGTCACTATCATTGTTAAGGTAATTTATCTCTAAACTTCTCATCATGCATGGTAGTTTGTGTGTCCTGTGATGGACCGGAGTCTCATCCGTGGTGTCCTGTGCCCTTTGCTATCCTAACCCCTCTGTGAGCCTGAGCAGGATGGATGGATGGAATACACAGATACAGCTGGACGTATCAGTGATGTCTGTGACAGTTTAATTCCAGGCATCAGTCATCGACAATGTCCTGACATATGTGCATCAAGTTACTGATGTGCCAGGATTTGGTCCGGTTTACAGGACCTCAAGTACGAATCTTCCCGCCAGCGATAACAAAAACCCATGGAAGCGGGAAAAGCCAAATCTCTAAGTGACCTCTGAAAGGCACCCTGTCCATCCTCATTCTGCGTTCGTTTTTGTTTTTCAGGAACTCCTAATCAATATAACAGACAGATCCATCTTTGTGGATGAAACCATTTCCATCACGTGGAAAACGGGTATTTAACCGGAACTCCAGCAGGCAGGCCGCGTGAATCATACAGAAGGAAAAAAATTTCAGAAAGTGCTCAGAGATGTTCTACACGAAAGATTAATGAACGGCGGCCATTTCGCTGAGGATATTTTGTATATGTGATATGGTCAGTTTGATGAAAACATTATGTTGGAGTATTTGTATCTGTGGCATGTTTTAATGATATATTAATACCGAAATGAAGAACAATAAACCTGGACCATTGTTTTTGAGTCCCACGACAAGGAATCGGACATGAATCTGTCACTTTGTCCAAAGGGTGGGATTCCTGCCCCATTAGATGCCAACATAATGATGCAATTGCCAATTATTCATACAGCTGTAACTATAATGGTGCGAATATAGCAATAGGGAATTTAATTGATTTCTGCTCTAATTGGCATTGGTGGGGGGATGGGCCAGTAGAGGGAAACACTGCGGCGAGGCGCTAATGAGTTTGTGAATCCGGGGCCCTCCAGGTGACGTCTCTGGGAGTCAGTGCCAGCGGTTTGGCCCCTTGTTACTCGTCCTGCTAATGACTGTTATGTTGTCCACCCAGAGCGATGCGGGTGCGGCGTGTCAGGGGCGGCCGTACTTCCCCTCCCCCCCTTCCAGATGGTGCGCAAATGCATTTTATCAGCAGATCCAGTGACGGCCACGTAAATCTCACATCCATCTGAGCGCAGTCACAACTTATGTGGATGCACGCTTCACAAACAGGTCATGCCGCCTAAGGTCAAAAGTCAAGGGTCGCTGCCCTGTACAAAGGGTCTGGTAAAGGGTCACTGCTCCATACACAAGGCATATTTATAGGTGAAAAGGTCAACCACAGCTGAAAGGGTGTTATACAGTGCTCAGAAAATACGTTTAAGATAAACCCCAGCGTATAATCCCAAAATACAGACCCCCTCTAAGCCTTTTTCCCAAAAGGTTCATGCACACAGGGGAAAATCCACGTCATCGGTGTGTGTCTATACTACCTTGCAAGTATCCGTGGAAAGAGATTGCATTGCGATTTCAGTCAGCCGAAGCTCCACGCCACGGCACCGCAGCAGATGCGCCTGGGACACCATCTCACCACCGGCCTGGCGTCGTGCCCAGTGCTGAAGTGGCAGAGTAAGGATGACTGGGAAGATGTTACTGTCCAGAAACATGCCGCTGCTCAGTGTACTAATTTACAGCTGCTATAAACCTTTGACACAGAGCTTGTAACAGCAAACAACCGCGAGCGGGGTGGGGGAGGCAAGAGTTACACTTGGGTAGTTACTGCCATGTACTCACAGAGCAGGCTAAACGTGGTTTAGCTGAAAAATCAGCTGTCTCTGGCAGGGATATGCAGTACTCAGCAGTACATTCTGCTTTTATAAAGTACTCATGGCAGCTGTACATCAGAATCTTCTGCTAGGGAAGTACTCATGACAGCTCTACACCAGTACTTTCTTCATCAATAAAGTACTCGTGGCAGCCCCAATTTAGTAGTCTCTATCAGAAAAGTACTCACGGCAGCCCTATGCCAGTACTTTTTGCATCAGTAAAGTACTTATGGCAGTGTTTCATGAGTACTCTCTTCATCAATAAAGTACTGATAGCGCTACCTCTAACAGCAGTATGAACCTTTTGAGCCCTGTAACAGGCATATACCCTACCGGGGGTGTGAACACGGCAGGTAACACAGTAGGCCCTTGCTGTCTTCCCATTCCTATAGTCTGCTGTGACGTTTCCAGGGACCCCTCTGTCATGTTCTGTCACGCACACGTTCCTGTCTGTGCAGCAGTGTTCATCAAACCGCAGCAGGCTTACACTGCCATGAGCCAGCTTACCGGGGAGACAAAGAAAGCAAGCAGGAGAGAGAGGGGAGAGAGAGAGAGAGACAGCTGTAGGGTAATGAAGTACTCTGGTGATATCAGCAGGAATGCAGGGCAAATAATCGCCATTCTCGCAGTCCTCCGCATTCCGTCGCATTACCTTGGGTCTCACCTGTGCAATTCGCTCATCACCCGCGACGCACAGCAAAAACGAGGCCACGATAATGCGCCACACCCAAACGCAGCTTCACCCAAAACATTCTGGAAGAATCTGACTTTTTCATCTTGAGACAGTGCATCCTGTTCATTTCACACCTCAGGACCCGTCTGGGCCAGTCATGTGTTTTTTTTTTTCTTTTATTCATTTGTGTTTGTCTTGGAGAAATTTGTTTTTACAGCCTCTAGAAAGCAGTTTTACTACAATCAGAAACCTGACATGCCTTTCAGATGCTGAATGAGTTGATCCCAAACTTGTACTTGACCTTTTTATCGAGATGTGTGTGTGTGTGTGTGTGTGTGTGTGTGCAGAGACACCGCAGCTGTGTCATGAGCAGCGTGCAGACGACCACCCAGCTGAGTTATTCTGGGATGAGAATGGAGACTCTGAGGAAACGCTGTCAGAATGGGGGCGTTGTGGGGGGGGGGAGCAGCCTGAAAATAGAGTTGAAGGGGGAGTTTATACACCCAGGAAAACACTGCAATTCAAACGACGCTCACGTCAGGACCATTTCGATCCAGAATAAAAAACGTCACATGGACCCAGGGTGCCTGTACCCCCCGCCTGGTCATCACCTGTGACCTGTGACTTGCGGGGGGTGGGGGGTGGGGGAGGTGTCACCATCAGCCTGACACTGACACAGCCCTCCCACAGAGACCAAACCACATACAGTTCAGCAAGAATCCGCCTCTTGCGTGACACACACATATTCACAGGCATCTAACTGCTATTAAGGTTTGTTGCATTTTTTTCCTTTTGGTGAAATCAGTTATTTGGTATTTGCTGAATTATTTTTATAGATTTCATTTGCTGACATATGTTTTCATCCTTACAGCAGCCAGTTAACAGATGGCTTTGTCTGTATGGTAGTCAGTCATACAGCTGGGTCTACCGCTGGAGTATTTTAATTGGTTTAATTAAGGTGCATCCTGAACCAGGATGCATGAAAGTCTTAAAGTTTCTCATCCAGACATACGTACATTAAACTGCTTTATGTTCTTCTTCTACCAGTAATCATGGTAACAAACACTGATACTTTCCACAATATTCAGCAGCATGGGGATGTTTCTAAATTATACAAAAATCTCCTTAAATTTTAACTCCACCACATGTTTCTATCAGTTATTACATATTCTATAGCATTCACATATTATTAATATGTGCATTTGGAAAACAGGAACTTTATTAATGTTTTTTTTTCCTCCCAGATTTCAGTACTTCTGCGTTCTCAGTCCAGTATCCCGTGGATGACCAGCTCCCATTAAACCCAGTATACCCTGTCCCAGTACATTTCTGGAGGTCTGTCAGGTGGCTGCGATTGCATGACAGCTTCCCAAAATACCACATTTCTGCTTGCATAGTGACGGGCTTAGAAGCTGATCCATTAAAAACTGGCCGATGCAAACCGGTATTTAAATAAGCAATTGAGGAAGTCGATTTTCGGGTCAGTCGATCTGCTGATCCTCTTTTTATGTGAGAGTCGCGGCTCCATTAAGAGAATAAAGCGGATGCGAGGCAAGAGGGGGGTGGGGTGTCCTCCAGCCGCCGCCTCGTTAATTGCTCACGATGCGTTTGGGTTCAGATCCGTTTCATGTTTAATTCACGCAGGATTGCGGGGAACGCCGCTCATTGCGATCGCGATCGCGGCTGTGTGAGTGGTGCGCAGGGTCTGCCAGGGAAGGCGTCCGGAGAAGTCGGGGACTGGGGCGTCTCCGCTTAATCCGTCAGCACTCCCGGACCTCATCGGATATTTGACAATTTTCTATATTTCTGTGAAAACCGTAAATTCCTCACGTCGCCGGCCATTTAAACCAGCCGTGATTGATTTAATTTAAATACACGCGCAGAGACACGGGCTGCTAGTTTTTGGCTGTGCTGGTTAATTTCCTAACCAGGACTAATGGTTCTGTATCCCTTAATGATAACGACGCAGATAACGGTGCCGGTCAAATGGTACTGAATTGTGTTTTACGGGACATTAAGCACGGAGGATGAAATATGGCATTTTGGGTCCTTCTTAAATGCTGTTTTGTGTTTTTTAATTCTATTTTTAAGTTTTGCAAACTTTTGAAAGGACATTACAGCTGTCCAGCGGAGAGGCATAACATCGGCTGGAGGAAGAGTCTGACCACATTGCAGTGCAGTGGTCTTTAACGCAGATCCTAAGTGTGTGTGTGTGTGTGTGAGGATTATGTTTATATTACATTTTGGGGACCAAATGTCGTTTTGTTATCTTGATGTTGTGGGGACCATTTTTCAGGTCCCCACAACAATCTGTGACTGCAATCATAAAACCAAAAATACCAAAATTCTTCTATCTTGTTTGGTTACTTATGGTTAAGGTTAGGGCTGGGTAGGGGTTAAGGTCGCCATGTTGGGATTAGAGTTTTCCCCATAGAAATGAATAGAGTCCCCACAAAGATATAATTACAAACCTGTGCGTGTGTGTGTGACTGTACACACAGGAGGCTGACCACTGAGACATGGGCGGGGTTGGATGCTCGATCCCACGCTCTCTGTGCAGGGCGGATTGGCAGCGTTGGGGTGGGAGGATCCAGGGACCGGCAGCACACACTGACCGTAATCACTCAGCATTTGTCATCTCTGCGGGGAAATGGCAACATAATTGTTGGGGTTGTGTGTGTGTATGTGTGTGTATGTGGGG
>JAODLD010000042.1:1721011-1732627 GCA_026781065.1 Mormyrops boulengeri | reverse complement strand
TGTCTTTTTTTTGTTTTTGGCTTTGGGGTGGCACCCCCCCCCCCCCCCAACCTGTCAGACATCACACTAATGGGTCTCCGCCACGTAACACGTCCTCTGCTGTCTTTCTCCCCATCTCTCTCTTTTTGAGGAACCTTACAGAAATGGCTTTGCGGTAATTAAATGTTAATGTGTAAATGGACCCCCTCCCCCGTCCCTCTGGCTCTACAGGGGCCGATGGCAGATCGCACCCCCAAGCCACCCGCCGTCGGTTTAACTTGAGGCCCGGGATTTGGGCTTCACGGCAGCGAAGGTGGACCGCCCGGTTAATCAGGACCGCCAGAAGCCTCCCGTCGGCGCTAATGAGGACGGGCGGGGAGAGGCTGCTGCAGACGAGCCTTAATGGCCGCGGGGATCTGGAATGGGAGACCTGGGGGCTGCTTCTCACCCAGAGCTAAGTGCTCCTGGCCATATTTGTTCTGGCTAATCTGTCAAAGTAGGCAGCGGGGCCGTTGTTCCCGAACACATTACTGTACCTCCATCTGGCCAATGTGCGCTCGCTGCCTGCGCGGATCATTCCAGAAATCCTGGAAAAACTCTCATCCTCCTAGCTGCACTGAACAGGGGGTAGGCCTCAGAAAGTCACGTTGCACCCCTATCCATCCATCCCCCCAGATGTTTCAAAAATAAATAAATAGCAGGTAGAGGTAGAAGATTTTTACTAGCTAGCTGATTAACAGAATGTGCTGCTTCAGTGTTGATGTAGCATTGAATGCAGTAACTGTCTGTGGCCAACAGGGGGCCACCAAACATTGGGGCACCACGCATATGCATGATACGAGAGGTGCTGTGTGTATGGCCACGGTTCCCCTATATTTACAGAACCCTGCCGAGAGATCCTTAATCCACACCCTTAAGCACATTTTCCCGGGAATGGCGAGCGACACTGTAAATCATACCTTCCCAGGCAGATGGGTGTGACAAAGTTGAACGTCAATGCTGTCGATCCCTGCAATGTACAAACGCTTTCCACCGCGCACACACACAGACACCGCGCACACACAGACACCGGGACACACACTGTCAGGGACGGCAGAGCCTGACTGAGGAGTTTGCCGTGTTCCGTTAATAGACTTCATTTAAATGTCTGTCTCCATTCATTTGCCCTCCCCCCCCCCCCACCGGTCCCTGTACCATTTATATAAATAGGCTACCTCATCTAAAACCACCACTGGCCTCATTTACACGCGGAGCAGGGCTCTGGCTCATGGTTCTAGGTAGGAGAATCTCACTACACTCTGCCGCTACTGTAGAGTCTCCTTGCTGAGTATCATAGCGATGAATCGGGGGGTGATATGCTACAGAATGACCGCTGTGTGACAAATACCCACCCTTAAACGCCACCCGTTACCCGGATTCAGCATTTTCCTCATAGCTCGAGGACGGTACCAGAAACTGCCGGAACCACCTCCTCACCGTGGCTCAGATCTTGCTTCTGTTGAGTTTTTCCCTGTTTCAAACCCCGGAAGGATGAATTTTCATCCGTGCTGACTGACAGGGGATGGGGGGGTGGAAGCTGCAAATCGCCTGGGGTGGAGTGAGACTTTTAAATGTCGCTCCAGGAAGCTGAACGTCGAGTTTAATGTCACTGCTGCATGCATCACCTGTCTGTGCTATTTAGGGTGGGAGCAGCAGCAGCAGAGCAGGGCTGTGTGATTGGCCGGCTGGCAACCCCGCCTTTGAAAGACCCGCCCCTTTATGGGGGGCCATATTTATGAAGGGTCTCTGTGATGCACGACAAATTGGGGACCGCCTACAGTGAGAGTCAGCAGGGAAACACAGGAATGCAGCAGGCTGTCCAAGTTTCGTTTTGCCCAAGCTCTTCTCGTCTCTGAAGAAACACATTCTGTGTGACCTGGGGGGGGGGGCTCCAATGGACACTCTGTCACTCAGTGTGCATAACGAATGAAGAAAACCAGGGAGGTGGGAGAAGCAGCCGCTTCATTTCTGCTTACAAAACCGCCCACATGTGTCAGAGATGACGGGCGGCCATCTGCCGGCTGCACTCAGAACCGGCACGTTTCGGGGGACCCGGCAGAATCGACTAACGAGCACGCAGCGTTTTTGGGATAGGAACACGCTGGTGTTCTCTGCATCGCCACGGTAAATAATGAACAGGATATCAGGCCCGCTGCTGTCTTACTGCCAGGATGATGTGAGGATCGCGATTATGGGTCAGGAGGCAGAAACAGATGTGGAACCAGGGGCCTGGAACAGCCACGGCGGATCGACAGCTGGGTCAGAACCATTAAAAATCACGATTAATGCTGCGGCTCTTTAAAGGCAAAGCAGGATGTTCAACTCTAAGTTTATCACCTCTCAAACCCAGCATTTATGTGGAGCCCCCTGTTGGCCCCAAACAGCCACTATACTAAAGGGGGCAGGGTGCCTCAAAGTAAATGTTTGAGTGGGAACCCAGAAACAACAAATATGGCCCTGGTTACACCCCCCACTGTCACTGAGGCTTGAGGTTACCAACCTCAAATGACCCATCCACCTCCCAGTCTGAAGAATGAAGTAAGTTCTGGAACAATACTGGATTCCAGCTGGGGAGAGCAGCAGCGTGAAAGCCAGTGATAGAGGAAGAGCAGTTGAGGAGTATCCAGGCTCCTGCTTCTGTTTATAATCATCCAAAACCAGGCTCTGGTCTGAGAAGGTCTTCTGTTCCAACCTCTGCTGACTCTTCTGTTCTCACGGTCAAATGAAAAGAACTCAGCAGAACCGTCGTTGCCCTTACTAACAGCCCCAGGTGTAGGAGTTCCAGCCCCTGGCCCCCGGGCTTTTTTTTCCACAGAGTTTATGAGAGTTCGTAGTTTCCCTTTGATGAACACCCCCATATTTTGGCAGCGCAGTGTGTGTCCAGGTCTGGCACATTCTCCTAACTTCTCTACTCCTTTATTGGAAGAAAATGGTGAAACATCATCCTCCTGATCCTCCTTATCACACATCTACTCAGAGCTGGAAATGAGCATGAGTTAAGAATGATAAGACTAATAACCAGAGGTGAAGATCTCCGATCCAGAGACTACAAATCCAGACCAAGATTCTGTTTCAACCAACCAGGTGAGTATAAAGATTCACAGTCACAGAGTACTCAGCTGGCTGGTTGTAACAAAATCCTGGTCTGCATTTGTATTCTCTGGACCGGAGACCTCCACCTCTGGTTATTAGTTCTTAAAAACGTCAGTCTGATAAGTCAGGGTGCCATTATTATTACGTAACACACATATCTACAGTGTCTCTCTAGGCAAAAACATGCTCCACACTCATCCTTCTCTATCTAGCCATCGTTAATATTATTTTTATTCAGCAGAACAATGGTACTGCAGCCGAAGCACTGAACTTAAGTTTAAGATTATCATAGCAGTGAGATAATCATTATGCATAATGTCCATAATGCCTAGTCTGTGTGATGGATTATGGGTAGTGCTGTATCTCAGTGCGTTATGCTGCACCAGACATCCTTGCATCCTCTACACCCAGAGCTTATTTATTACAATTATAGCAACTCTTAATTATCATATATGACCACAGGTTTTATTATCTTTAATAATATTTTTTCGAATTCCCCCACAAACCTATCTAGGGCTAGCGGGTAGAGGATGTATGGGTTGGTAAAATGAATTATCCAGGTGTTTTTCTAATTCCTAGTTTGGCAAACACTTTTTTTCCACAATATTTGCTGATTTTATTTTTAAACAGGTCTTTAGAATCTGAACTTGGTTTTAAAAGTAATAAGAACTTTAATTATCACTGCAATAAGTAAAACTGTGATCAGTTAATGAAAATATGTGAAACTGTCAACCATGAAGAGCCAAAAAGCCTAAAACAACAATAAGAAGGTTAATTTGCTGTTACATCATTAATTCCATAAAGCTGTACAGCCTTTAAATCTCTGGGAAGCGGTGACAGTGTTCTGTTCGGGTGACTGCCCAGGTGTGCTGTAAAGCAAAGATTTTGTCATTTTTAATGAAGGTCTAATGGTACTTTATGGATGTTGACAAAGTGAATTTAGAGCTCAACCATCCAGTGTTCATCCTGCGCAGGGTGTTCCCCTGCCCCGTGCCCTGGGCTGCATGTGGCAGGCTCCAGGGAACTCTGTGACACTGACTAGTGGCTAGTCGATGGATGGATGGACGAAGTGATATACGCACAGATGGATGAATGGATGGATGGATGGACAGACACACAGGCTGGATGGACGGAGTGACGGAGGATCAGACAGCTAGATGGATGGATGGATGGATGGACAGATGGATGGATGGATGGACAGACAGATAAGTTGATGGACAGTGTGACAGATGGACAGAAGGATGGATGGATGGATGGATGGATGGATCTGCTGCAGGTGACCTCTTTCATACATGTCTGGGAATCTATGTTTTAGTACTGTTGTCACTTCCTGTGGAAGGAGCGCAAATTCCTGAATTGAACAGAGAGGGCAGCCTAGTGCTCCTCTGAGATGATGATACCCTTCACACACATCCATGGATTTCCTCTTGGGGGCTGTCATTCCGAAACTCTCTGTGAACTCACACACCCTTCAGAGACATTTCATCCATGACTTTTAATTATTCATAATATGGAGGCAGTATGTCGGCTGAGTCGGAGCACGAGCGGCACGCCGGCTCGAGGACCCTCACAGCATCCCATCCGACCGCACTTGATGAATTTCTGGGCCTTGGTTAATTACTTCCTTTTGATAAATGAGTTTTTGTCTCCTTTATGGTGACATCGCCTTGTACGTTTCTACAGAGCACGGGCGGCATTGCGGAATTTGTAATGAGTGTCAATGCCTACAAAGACGGCAAAAAGTCTGCGAATGAATCTGATAAGTTCAATTATGACACTCCCTCCCTGATTTTACTCTAATGACACCCCCCCACACCCACTCCCACCCCAAGGTTGTATGGCTGACAGACTGAATTCAAGGAGCATCGTGTCAGTGTATGAGAGGCCTGAAATAGACTATGTCAACATCGCAGTGTCATTACACTGGAAGTTCCAGAACATTCACGCGAGTACCATGACAACGGGGGAAATGAGAAAATCCCACGGCTAGAATGACATCGCCTGCATTGTTGTGGCCCGTTTAACCTGAGCCCTCAGAGAGGAGGATGGTCATCTTGGTCACGGCATTCGGGCAGGGGCCTTTTCAGCCGCTACCCACACGTATACGACGTAAACGGCGCCAGCCATGTGGAAGGAAGCTGATAGTGGCCGGGCCCCGGAAACGGGCCCGAAAGTCCGTATCAAAGTCACTCTTATAAAGGAGCCCCCCTCTGGGGTAGATGGAGGTGGCAGGGTATTTATTACCAAAATAAATCATTTGGGCTGTAAGCCACCCACAGCCCGGGCTAATGAGCTTTGAGCCCCGGCACAGAGCAGAAAAGGAGCCAATTCAGAATTTAAAGCAACACCAAGAAGGCTTGTAAACCATCACGGCAATAAAACAGGATTATGGGGGATTGGCCGTGCATGGGCGAGGCTAAGACAGAAGCCCTTTCATGGGAGAGATACGAGTCACATGGGTCGAGGGGCGTGTTTCCCACGCATGTGTCTGCATGCGCATGCGTGTGAGCGTGACTCCGTGTGCGCCTCCTTGGCCATAGCTCTCGTCCCCAGGTGGCCATTTTCCTGGGCAGAACAAAGAACAAAGCACGTAGAATCTGCTGGTATGTAAATAACGGATCTCAGCGTTTCCGTTTCATCCGCGACCCCCCCCCCGCCTGCTCCGCTCCCTGTTCGAGTATCAAAGGGCAAGCTTGCGTTTCGGCCTTGCCGGTTCACTGGCGTCTCTCGCCCCGGGAGGCAGAAGCTTAAGATCTCACCGCTTCAGGATTTAAAGCCGGCGCGGCTGCTTGAAACAGCAGGTGAAGCACCCTGGGACGGCGCATCCCGTAAGCTCGGCGCGCCGCTAAGATGACAGTTTGAGGACTGCATGAACCCGGCTGATGTCAAAAGCGTAACGCTATCCTGATGTACCTCAGAGGAACTTAGAAACTCACTTAGTCACATGACTTCCCCACAGGCTACCCATCTGAAGAATTATCCAGTGACTGCTCAACATTTAAAAAATAAATCGCGGTCAGCTTTTTGGGTTCCATAAAACGGGATTGTCCCGGACTGGCTTGCTGCACCACTGGTCTGTTATACTTTTTTGTTTAAGCATTTAGATTTTTAGTTAATCAGGAGACACCTTTATCCAAAGAGAGGTACAGTTATAATAGCACGATCAATCCCTGGAGCGAATGAGGGTTAAGGACCTTGCTCAGGGGCCCAATGGCAAAATCGTTCTTTTGTCCCTGAGATTTGAACCAGCAACCTACCGATCACAGGAATCTTCCGATCAGCCTCTGAGCAACACACTCCCCTATCCATCGGCGATGGATTCTTCATTTCGATGCGGCTCAATGGGTCATTTCAAAATGCCTCTCCAGACAGCATGTCTATTAAGAATCTCAAGCTACAGGTTTCTTTAAAGAGTCTGTGAGCCTGAGCTTGTGAAAATGTAATATATGTGTCAGATGGAAAGAACTCAGGCTGATTCATTCCCGCCTTCAAACAGAATAAATCAAATGAGTTCATTTTCATTTAGAGGTATACTAATCATTCAATTACTTAATCTGCTTCAGGATTATGAGTATACTTCATGAATTTTCCATTAAGTTTAATAGGCAGTATTCTTTCAAAGGGGGACATTTTTTGTAAAGTATATAAAAAAAAGTTTTTATTTTTAACAGCACAAGCGCGCCGTTAAAAGTTCCCTGCCAAATATTTTAATAATGAAGCTGCAGGTCAGATAAGTTTAATGGATGTAAAACCACAGTCAGATTTCAAGCCTCAGTTGAGGTAAACTTAATTAATTAAGAAGTCAGAGTCAGATTTTCGCGCCACGTACATAGAAATCGCCTCCCTGAATACGAAAGCGATATGGTTGTGTTAGACACCACACGAGTAGATATATAGTTTGCAATTAGAGGAGTGAAACATAAACCATATACGGTGCAGTCAGGCCAGGTGGGAGAAAGTGGGCAGTATAGAGCAGGTGTGACAGATCTAGGTAGGAAGCTGTTCAGCAGGTGGTCTTGGTGGGGGAGGGGGGGGGGGGGTGCAGTGGTCTGTCTCCTCTACTCTGGAGTTGTGCCGGTGTACGTGGGGGGGAGACAGGAGTAGACACCCCTTATATGAGGCCATGACAACATAACGTAATTTGTTCCCTGAGTAGGCTGATGGGGTGCTGAAGGCTGAAAGATGTTGGGATAATTTCATGGAGAGTTTGGTGGAATTACACCCAGAATCTCACATGCTGCTGTGTTTACGAGACACCAGGACGTGATGTGATCTCACCCCGTGGCAGTGTGCCTGGGATGATGGGAATCTGGTGGACCCAACAGCCCTGATACCTTCTAAGGGAAGAGCCGCCAGTCGGTTCCTGCATTTTGGTGGTGTTGAGCCCGGGATTATCGCCATGGCGTCGGCGTGGAGGGGAGGTCCGGCTCCCGTCCGCGTGTTGGGTCCTCATGCCCGCAAGGCTGGTGTCATCCGCGAAATCCAGCATCCTGACAGGTGCGGTAATTAGCATACAGAGAGGAGTGCAGGGAAGGGAGGAACAAGTGGAGGGAGGGAGGAAAGGAGGGAACCTTCAGCCTCGTGCTGCCCAGGTGATGGCGGTGAGACACTATGAAAGGTAGGAGCCCCACTGAACGATGAGCCTTCTATTAGCCAAGAAGCTGCAGACCCACGGTCAGATGTGGCAAGTCACTTGGCACACTTTTCCATGTCAGAGTTCAGGGATAATGGTGTCAGATCAGGAGCTGAAGTCCAGTCAAATGTGCAGACATGCCAGGAGAGTGTGTAAGGTGGAAGTTGTGGCATTATGGGCATCGTTCATCGAACTGTGGGCCAAAGACAGCATCATCTCCTAAAGCGCTTTCCCAATATCTGCATCCCAAACCGTACTTGGTGTAGGATCACGCGATTCGCTGATTGTATCTGAGAGGTCTGAGTGTTGTGATGACCCAAAGGGTGTGTATCAACCGGGATTTCAGCCTCATCTACTATCAGCAGGTAGATTGGTTTTGTCTGGCAGGAGCCCAAGAGTTACTTGGTATTGTGTTCTTTCTCCAATCAGCATTGAGCCCTCCCACTGGTGGCTTTTGATTGACAGCTTGGAAGGGGGCAGAGGAGACCAGGGTGAGAATAAGCTCAGCACGGGGTGAGCCGCTCTCCACACGCTGACAGATGGCTCGACGTCACGGTATTGTTGTTTCTGCAAATGTCACTCGCAGGATTTCTGGGAAATAAAAACAGCCCTTCGGTTTCTCTTCAGGTTTCCTAGACCCCCATCTCATCACACCCTCATCTCCTAATTGATCGGCGTTCCCTGTTTTCGGCTGACAGGCCATTCCCTCAGCCGTGCTTTTCGCAGTTTGCTTGTTTGTTTATTTGTTTATCGGTTTATTAACCCATACTTCACGCCGTGACAATGTGCCTCTGTTTACGAAAAGCTGCCCCGCGGCTTCTAACGACAGTGGCAGCAAATCTCACACCTTGACAGTCTGATTGGAAGGATGGTAGGTGCCGTGTCGTGCAGACGGACACACACACACAAACGGAACGAGTACTGAGGAAAGTGTGAAGAGAGATTGGGAATAATCTTAGGTAACTTTGGCATATGCTGGTGCCGTGGAAGGTCTTTGAAGCACCTCATTTGGATGTCAAAGAAAGCGGAGAGGTAGCATTTGTGGGTTTTGGGATTTCCCCCTCTGAGGAGTCACCTTTGTGGCCCGCCCTCCCTACCCCGTGTAAATTATGCAGTATTAGTGCTGGCGTTAGCGTGCAATAATTGCTTCATATTGTGCTTCCCGCTTCACGTTCCATCACGTTCACACTTTACTGACGGCATCGTTTTCTGGAAACTTCTCCGTAGCTGGATATGACAAATATTCGGGGGGTGTTTAAAATATTCAACTCCTTTTTTATGAGGATTTACTGTCTGTAAAAGGGCTGTAAGGTTTGACATCTTTAAAAATACATGTTTGGGTTTGCGTGTGTCTGTGTGTAGGCTGCGGAAAGGGGACTGTCTGGTGATATTGGGTGGCCGATGCTGACCTGTCGGGGGAGGGGTGGGGAATTTCTGATTTCCAGCTCGATTTCTTTGCCTTCAAACCCGATAGATCTGTGAGAATGACAGAGGAGGCTGATGAATAATTCTGAAATATGCTTTCTGAGGGAGCGACTAGAGCTGGCTGATGTAATATTCATCCGTCTGAACATAATTGTTCTGTTTATAAATCTCTCCTGCCCTTAATGCTGCTTCTGGTGTCATCACGGCTCTGGGTGCCTGAAAGTCCACAGTCCGCAGGAATCCACCCTCAAGCTGCAGAGTGTGGCCCCCTCAAGTGGCCCCAAACTGACCAACAGCCTCCGAGCCGAAAGTTCATTAGGGGTTAATCGCTATGCCTATACATCTCCTTAGTAACTGGCGTGATGTAGCAATGCAAATCTGAGGCCTTAATCTGACTGAAAATGGCACCAGTTTGGCCCTCGCTTGTCTCTGCGTCGCAGCGGATGGGAGGCCGTCCTGCGCGGTTGCCCAGAGTCGCATTTTCGTCACCTCCTCACTCAGCCCAGTTTAAAGTCTCTCCAGGTCCCTGAACAGCCGGGTTTCCGTTACGGGAGCATAAAACTGATTATCATTCTGCAATTCCATCTCATTTACTCATTCCATACGTCAGAAGTATTGGAAAGTTCTTTCAAATCATTTTCCAGGTGTTTTTTTTTCATAGCAAGCCTGATTTAATTTTATTTTGTTTATCACTGCTGTAGAAGTATCTTGACTGACTATTAATCAGCTAGTAACTGCCTTTTCATAATAAGGAACAGAGGAGCTAGCTGTTGGGGTGGGAAATGCTGATCAGAATTAACTTCCCAAAACATAGCGAGGAGATTATGGCCATAAACTGGCAAGACTATGCAAGTTTAATTAATCTTAACCGACTGAGAGAACATACTGCAAGCGGGCTGACATACAGACCAGTCTCTTCTTACATATAACTCATCATCAACTTTCACCTGCTTTAAATATCCCTCTGCTCATTATTTATTTTGTGGTATAAAAGTAACTCTTCGTACCGTAGTCCCTTTTGTTTGCAGTTGTTGTAGTTTTACTTACTGTGGAGTTGTTCACTGATATTTTGCTTGCTTTTTGGTTTGTCAAGCTCCCGTCACTCGGTCATGTTCTTATTGTCGTTCACTGTTGTTTTCTGTCGCTCGCTACCTAGTAAACTTGTTTTCATCTAAAGCCCGTTGTCCATAGAGCAGGCCATCGTTTGTGCTGCCACCATGTGTGCGTCATAGACAGCGGGAAGAACTTCAGCTGCGTGTGGCAACCCCATGACCTGCATGTCAGAGCGCCAGCCCCACGATCCCAAACCTGGCCCAGGAGAGCTGGGATCATCTGCTTGGGTCTGAACGATAGATTCATGACTGACCATCGCAGGCAGCTGGACATCATTAAACCCCCATTACAGGTTAAAGGGCTCGATTTATCTGATCAATTTGTATTTAAATGCCTTCTGCTCAATTAAAAAGAGGTTTGCAGGGGGAAGCTCTCAACATAATTAAGCAGGTGTTTTTGGCCTCATATTTTAACAGATAAGGGATCCTTTTGTAAGTTTAACAAGAAGAGGCCGCACCCCCGCCCGCTGAGCACACATAGTTGCTCTCGTGGCTTTGCCCTCCAGCCGCTTTCCTCACTTATTTGTCCATCGCTCTGGGTGTAAAGGCACCTCAGCAGGCCCTGCCTGTCCCTGTCACAGCCGAAACCTAATTGAAATGTTACTTTAATCTGATTCTCATCACGGCTCTCCCCTCTCACGCTCCTGCTCTGTGTCGGTCTCTCACCAGTTCATTATTCTAAGTGCCGGAGCAACAGAGAGGATCTTGGGAATTTTTGTCCTCCCCTCTCCCCTCACCTCCCTTTTGAAACATGGCAGCCGTCGCCGGGCAACACAAAGCCGTCCACCTGGCGTGGAAGCGAGCGAATCAGAAGCAGGTACATCCATGTACCTGGCTCCCGCACTTCCTGGATGTTTAATTCCAATGTGGCTGCAGAGAGGGCGGGGTCTGAACACACGGCCACGCGCATGCGGAGACGTGCGCCCACACACGTGCGCACACATGGGTGCCGTGCCTCCGGGACCATCCCTCACGGTTGAGAGGTTTTAATTTCATGCATGGGGGTGTGACACACCTCAGCCTTAAAGGCTGTGGCTTTCGCAGGGGAGGGGGGGCACATGCCTCTGATGCCATAGTGATAGGGGGTGCCTAGATGGGAGGAAGCCAGACGGAAAAGGAGGTTTCCGTCGTTCTCGTCTAATGTCCTCCTGGGCTCTATTCTCAAGCACCTGCCCAGTGCTCAGGGCCCCCTGCTGGCCATGCAGGTCATTTACAGCTCTGCCAGCACAGTGCAGCTGAAGTCACCATGTAAAAGGTGGGATTTAAGAGGGAGGGAGAGGCAGTTAGCCCCCCTCCCATTACCATCGCCAGGCGTGTGAGGTGTTTCAGGGTGGG
>JAODLD010000042.1:1700410-1712079 GCA_026781065.1 Mormyrops boulengeri | reverse complement strand
ATGAGCATCCATCCTCAAAGGGAAACCTTCCCTCCACCCCCACCCCCACCTCCACCCCCACCCCCCTAGTCCCGGATTCACCAGAATGGGAGGAATGCCCTGTGAGAAACATTGGGAATGACACCCCCCCGAAGCTGCCCTCAAGCACGTCCCAGCTGAAATCGCTTCATTAATACAGCGTGGCGTACAGCGTGAATAAAAATTGCAATTTGGGTTTAAATTGAATGCAATTACGTATGCTGATTAAAACCATGAATCACGGTCGCTGAAACCAGGACCCAAAAAATATGTGTTAACACCAAAACGATGATTATGTCAGGTCAAAGGTCAGTCATGACACCTGCACAGGAAGTAGGTGAGTTAAGGACAGGGGCTTATCCCCTAAAGGGTCCAGTTTCAGTCCCAGGAAGACCCTCCAGGTGTACTTCCTAAGAGTTGGGGCTTAGCTTGAGTTGTTCAACCAAAAAGGTAGCCATTCAAACTGGGGAACGTGTGTGAGGTTTTCCATCTGAAGGTGATGGGACTAGGAGCAGAAACCAGTGGGAGGATGTTCTAGAAACTAGCCCCAGTAGGAGTTTCATGGACTGGGCTGGGGATATGAGGGGTGGAATCAAACTGTGAGCAAGTGTCAGGAGCACAAGGCCACTAAGGTGGTCCCTGTCACCAGGGGGTCCTTGGTGGCATCCTGGTAGAATGTCCTCATGATGTCGTCCATGTAGACAATGAGCAAAGGCAGCCACCCGGTCCTGAGGCTGAGACAGGCGTCTCGACGACTGCTGGCTTCTGCTTCTGGAGGCATCATTAGGAGGTTCAAACGTGGCTTAGATCACACAGGATGACAAGGGTGTCTGACACACACAGGCTTGTGTTTCTACAGCCATCTGCCCCTTTGGGGGGTGGAATCACCAGCACTGCCACCCTCAGCTCAAGCATGTCACTCACCTCCAAAGGCAAAAAAAGACACTCAAGCATCAAGGACTTTGAATCAAACACCAAAGAAAGACAATTTCTAAAGGGTGGTCTTGGGATTTGCAAAGTTGTGGAACTCCAGGAGTTGGGAAGACATTCTTCAATCTGCTCCATATTTCATGTGGTGGGTTTTGGAAAGAAGAGGTGACATTTATTTAAAAATTAATTAAAAGCGTGGAAAGAAATTTGATAAGAACTGGAAGTGAACTGCAGTAGTTCTGCTCCATAACTTTGGGGCTTCTGGTTATCTGTAAGGGTGCCAGACGTAAGCTTCCATTCTGTAGCATACCTGACTGAAGGTCCGCTGTCTGATAAGCTGAAATAAGCTGCATGTCTGAATAAATACTTCAGGGTAAGAGAGATAATGGCTGGGAGCCGATGTTTCAAGGTATGTGCTCTGATATAAACGTCTTCCGAAGTCGCCGTAAACTTTTCTTCCGGGATGGGAAACTCAAGTTTGAGCTTCCATCCTGCGAACGGAAAGTGCCAGAAAACGATTCAGTCTGCCATCTCAGACCTGACCGTCTCGCTGCATGCACGCAGCCACATGGAAGGGTGCCGATTATCCGGTGTGCAACACACTCAGCCGCATTTGCTATTGAGCCGGCTCTGTGCATTTCCACGGAGATAATGCCTTTATCAATCAATAAATCAAACGTTACCTAATATATCATATTTTCTCAAGCACTTAATCACACACTATAAGCAGCACACATTTTTCTGAGGGAAAAAATATTCATCCATCTTTATTCCGCAGCCATTTATTGGGTGAGGAGAAACTGAATTTACTGAGATTCAAGATTTGCGAGTTTATTGTCATATGTACAGTAAACAGTCGATTGCACAATATAATGAAAATCTCACTCTGCATATCTTCCCGGAAAGTGGTAAACACAAACATACAAATTAAGGTGTTTCAATGAGACGATTAATACATGAACACAATGCAGCGTAAGCATATTGTGCAATGTAAAAATATAGTGCAAATATTGTGTGTATTGCAAAGCAGTAGATAAATACGAGGTAGATATCCGACCAGCCAGGGAAAGAATGAAAATGGTCTGATTATCCCCTAATTAAATAACATGTACAGAAATGAGCATGCACTGCAAAAGGGAAGGTATTAAGGGCCGTGTTTAAGCATTTAGTTGTTTTGGAGTTTTGGAGGGAATCACATCTGTCCAGATTGGCTGGTTACTCCTATCTGGGATTTAAGATGCTAAAAACATCTAATGTCACTGTTGTAAATTACAGACCATCCTGAGGTGACACTGAGGTGGGAAAAGGAAAGATATTGATGGCGTGATGCGGTTTATTTGGGCGTGATGAGGTGTGGCCTGACTGGCCTGCCCTAGGCTGCGCGCTCCAAGGGGATGATGGGAAATACGGCACGTCCACACCTCGGGAGAGAACGCCGCGGCTTGTTTGTTTGTCATAGCTTCAATTTTTTTAATTCTCGTATTTAGAGCAAAAATAGCATATCACTCCCATCAGTATTTTTTTGTTTTTTCTTTTTGAGTAAATCATAGGTTTGTTATTTTTGCAGGTATTTCATATCTGGTTGAACAGTGCTGGCTGTTCTCCGGCTAGATGAAAAACTGCATTGTTTTGACAGAAAGTGCGCGCAGTCGCTGTGTAATTATGCCAGGGACCTGCGTTTTTACCCTTATCGCGGCCAGTTCCATCGCCCATCCGCCCATCCCCTGCGTTAAAATCAGTGGACTCATTTATTACCTTCATCTCCACGTCGATATCCGGTCTGGACTCAGCCAAAGCTGCTTTCCGTTCCCCCTCTCCGGGACGCCGCTTGCTTCGGAGCATTTAGGATGCTATCGGCAGCTCAGTGGCACTCGGGACCGCTGTCTTTGCACGGCCCGCCATATTTTGATGTTTTGTTTTGGGCCTGGGCCTCGAGAGGGAAGAATTCATCGACTTCGGGCCTGATGGCGGCCCGGAGAGGGACAGGCGCTAAGATATAGAGCTGATGTATATCAAAGGGCACAGCTGAGAGGAATGTGTTAGCGATTTGTGTCCAAGATTTGCACTTATAGAATATAGAATAGGAAGCCGAGTGTTGACATGGAAGTGAACTAGCAACTTGACCACACTGCCTTTGTCAGGGATGTGCACCTATTTACCTGTAAAAAAGCACTTTGTGGTGTGGTACGCGGTTCTTGTATCATGGAGTATATATTATTGAGAGAAATCAGTTCCGTATGCTGACTGGTGTTAGTTAGACTTGATGATACTGTGTAAGTTCTAGTTATGCCAAAACGGTGGCATTGTTACAGGTGACCCTTAGTATGATAAAATGGGGAGGGGGAGCTTTCTTAATGACCTTAATTACACCAGAGATTTGAAAAAGAACAGCTGACAAAACTGAATCATAAATATCATGCATCTCAGTGCTACTCAAACTACAGAAAATGATCAAGTCCCACACAACGGAGTATAAAATAAGACCACTAAGAGCTGTAAAATCACCTACCTTGACCGCTAACTGTTCTGCTAATGTTGTAGTAATACAGTATATATATCACATCCACACCTGTCAGCTCACAGCTAATTGAGGCATGGGAGGAGAATCAGGGTAGATTTAGAATCTCTATATATGTTCTGTACTTTTCTTAGTTAAGTGTGAATCTCTTCTTAAACGGTTGCTGTGGCACTTTCAGAGGGGAGTTTCTTTTAATGACCAACTGATACTGAAGCATCAGCGTTCTCTAGAGAAAACCATTTTAAATCAGTGTTTTTATTATTGCTATCATGGTTTTTATAACACTGATTGTCTTTTTTTTTAAAGAAAGGAATACAAAATCTGGCAGCAGGATCGGACATAAAAGCTCAAGGTCCTCCAGGAGACGGAGCCATAAATTTTGATTTCTGCAGCTTTACGGCTGCTCAGTCTGGCTTTCTTGCTCTGCCCAGACATCCTTGCGGGATTTGCATCATTGATCATTTGCTTTAATGCGCTACAGGAGCTCCAGGGTCCGAGGAAGGGTTCATGGTGAAATGGGTCACAGGGTATTGGACGGTATGCCATGTGAGGTTGCTGACCTGCCTTACAATCAGGGGTGGGTTTGTTGTTTCTAGGGCCCAACTCAAAAAAACACCACTTTGGATACCTTCCACTCCTCCTCCAGTGCAGTGACTGTTTGCGGCAAACAGGGGGCCCCCATGCAAATGTGTGGTTTTAGTGGTGGTAAACACTGCTGCTCCTCAAATCGGGGACAGAAACGGGAATATGAAGCTTCTCGCCCCACCAATAGTGAAATCTCATAATTAGGGGGCACCAAAACAGGCATGTTCCTCCCCGCACCCACATCACACACACTGAAGCACCCTGCATCTGGTGCAGCATCCCTGCAGCCACGGAGGGGCATTCACTTAAATGACAACTCATCTCATTACACAAGAGGGAAATCAAGATGGAGATCTAAACGAGGTAAGACGAGAAGGAGAGGAGAGGAGTGGGGAAGAAGGGTGGAATGGCCTGAGGAGAATGGAGAAAATGACAGGTGGAGGGCAAAGTGGGAACCACAATTGGGACGGATGGGCTAGTCAGAGAGACAGGAGGAGAAAGTGCGGTGGGTGTCTCGTGTAAGGAACAGGAAGTTTCCAGGTGATCTTCACACTGATCTGCATGGAGATAATCACACTTATCTTTGTAGTGACCTTCACTGTGATCTTCACGTTGATCTTCATGGCGATCTTTACAATGACCTTCACGTTGATTTTCATAGTGACCTTGACGCTGATCTTCACAATGATCTTCGCATTGATCTTCAAGGTGATCTTCGCAATGATCTTTGCGGTGGCCTTCGCACTGATCTTTGCACTGATATTTATCACGCTGATCTTCATGGTGATCTTTGCAGTGACCTTCACACTGATCTTCACAGTGACCTTCATGGTGAGTGTGTGAGGGTCACGCATGCTAACCCGAAAGCTTCACCTGGCTGCACCTCACTGTCTCACTTCCTTTGCAGCCCATGGCTGAGATCTTCCTTCTCAAATTCCCGCAGTGGCATAGTTCCTTGATTAGATCTGCTGCTTCTCCCATTACAGTCAGATTTCCCCAGCCTTGTTGCGTTCCGCGTAACACGGCAAGGTGTGTGACCAGCGCGCGTGAGTGTGGTGATTCACTTAGCTCTGATCCTGCCTCTCTCTCTTCTTTCCTCTGATTGCAGAATGAATCACCATCACTCTTTTTTAGCATCTGGGGGAATGATCGGCATTTGGCGTCTCCTCGTCCATGTTCTCTGCCATTCCTCCGCATCTCAAAAACTCTGCACACCTGCAAGGAAGATTTAGTGAGGCAACTTACCCAGACAGCTTTACAACACAGCGATGTCCAATGAATTGTTCATCATAGGCAATCCCAAAGAGTGCCATAGATTCCATATGAAATCTTGCCCATGTTCTTGGAATCATACTGGAATGTATTGTCATTGCTTATGGTTTGCATCAATTGGACATGAGGTCACAGAACCTCCGATTGCCCTCTTGTAGTCTTGGGTCCGAAGATACTGACATCATGCTGAGCCTGTGGCGATGTGCACCTGCAGAATGTCGTGGGACGTTGGCTTGGTGTCTACTTCCTTATGAATGATTGCCGGCAAAGAGCCTGAAGAGCAAAACCGTAACCTTGGATTCTGGGCCTCTTTCCAAGGACATAATGATGTTTAATTAAAACACATTCTACCGTGTCCTGTCCCAGAAACCAACAAGCACCCGATCTCCTCAATGTTTTTCATACTTTCCACAATTTCAGCACCTGCCCGCTGGCTGTTATAGTAGCGCATGACGAAGGAGCAACGATCCACCTAGCAGCTCTCAACAAACAGGGTTTATTAAGCAGAATAGAACAAAAGGGGAAACCAGAAAACAAAGAGGCCACGAGGGGACAAAACAAGTAGGTAAAAACAAGAACTAACTATAACAAACCACAAAGAAAACTCACTTAAAATACAGCTGAAAAGACATGTAGGGACCGAACAAGTAGAAAACTAAAAACACGGGAACTAACACAGGAACTAACCAGGGCACAAAAATGTCAAATAAGGTGAGGCTGGTCTCTTGTTTTGGTCAAAGCCACCCGCTTAGCCAATTTAGCCACATTAGTTACCAAGGACACGAGTCAGCCAGCAAACTGCTGGCCAAACAGGGAACAGATATAGGACAGGGACTGATCCTGACACTTGTAAACTCACCCGTTGGGCTCAGACAGGGCCTGTATCACAAAGCCAGATTTCTTCCTAAGTAGGATAACTTATTGGATTTAAGGTACCTCAATTTAAATGGACTTACATCACTTTCATTTAGCGCAGACTACCATAAATCCGACAAGTTACTGGGCTAAACAAGAAATCCTATATTCATGATACAGGCCCCTGGGGAACCTGCCTCAGACATGGTGGTATTAACATATGAAACCAAAGTCAACTACACTCACCACTCCCGTGAATGGATCCCATCATCAGGGGAGCATCTCGACTGATGTATGTATATCGTATTTTGAATAACTGGAATTAATTTCATTCATGGGGAGGTGAGTCTCACCCCCCTCCACCCTTGCACCATTATATTCCATTTTTAGTCTGGAGAGGTAATAGTTTAGCCGCTCGCTCCCTGACTGCCCAAACGCTCGTTACTGCATGATGATAAGATGGGGCCATGGGGAAAGGCGTCCTGTAATGGGCACATCTGCCTGGCGCTGCTCGTAATGGGATGCAAACTGCCTCCGCCGGACTGAAATGAAACATTAGCGAGGAAAGCTATGCATACGAGCCCCCCGAACACCACCCCCCCGGTCTCGGATGGGGGTTATTTTCGAGGCGCCGAAATATCGTGCGCATATCAAGATGCTCATTGTTTAAAGAGGTGGGAGATTTCGCCTTTGAAGCCTGTCTTCGGGGAATAGAGCGGCATATCACCGTGCAGAGCGGCATTCTGGGAAAATCGACAGAATAGCTCCCCTCACCAGGAGTGGGCCTCGGACAGCGGAGAGCACAATGGGATCATTTATTCCACGTGATATCAGATAAAGACTGGCTGCCGCCGCTGCGGATGCCGTCCCTTTAATGCCCCTGTTAGGATCTCGGTGCTGCTGTTCTTGCTGTTGCTGCTATTTATTTGCAAGCCGGCCCCCCACTGCCCTCCCCCCACGTTGGAAACTTTGCAATTTTTCCCGTGGCTTTGGGCTCGGCAAAGAGATACACAGCAACAGAAAGCAGGAGGCGGAGGGAGAAGCTCTGACCATATATTACTCAGTGACGGGCGCAAGCTGGCCAGCAGAGGTGCCATGCCTTCTGCGTTTCCTCTGTGGTTTAGCGTATAGCTGTCATGCAGTGATAGATGCTTTCTTATATCTTTATTTTGGTTGGGTGTGTGGGCGAGAGACTCCATTATATAGAGCTAGCGGTACTAAATCTACCCCTATTGTCCTGTCCGACACTTAGGATTATTATTTTTACCAATGGAACAAACTCTTGGCTTATTTGAGAATTCAGGTTGACTGTATTAATGCATCAAATCCAGAATGTTCTGTTCATCCCAGACTTCCGCAGCATGTCTGGGAGAGTTGCACATGTACTTTGTGGAGAAGGCAGAGACTTTGTCTTGCTCTGTCCTTCACAGACAGCCGGGCCGGGCCACCCGTATATTAACGCACACACATTTTGGCAAAATGACGCTCCTCTCCTTGGTGTTCTGCGCCCGTCCTCGTTGTCCCATTACCTCACTCACTGACTCCTTCAGCGACTCCTGTCAGATCTGAATGTGAATGCGCCCATCTGTTCAGCATCTAGCGCAGCTCACCTCAAGCTCCTCATGAATTTCCCACAGAAAAGTACTTGGCACACTCTGGTATAATGCAGTGGGGGGGCTTCTTCTCCCAGAACTCTGATCTATGGGAGGGGGGCTGATTCAGTAAGAGGACATCGCCTGGTAGAGCCCAGAGGACCAGTCATCTTCACTGTCAGCTTCATCCTTCACAGAACAAACGCAAAGCTACAGGGCCAGCACCACGACCACTACGTCACAATCCTAACACAGAGTCATGGTTACTCATTACTCATATGTGAATGATCATTTTTATAGCTTAATTCCAGTAATATAAAGCCATTTCATATGAAGGCCTTTGTGGTTTTAGCGGCTAGTGGCTAATGCTGTTCATAGAAGTAATTAGCACCTGGAGAAGGGTCTCCTATAGAGCAACATTAATGTTGAACGTGACTCCATTCCGCACCGTTTGGGCACGAAACGCTGCACCTCACACTGCTTTCCGGAAAGTCACCGTAGCCTTACCGGCCCAAAAACGGGCCGGGGCTGGGACCCCCGCTCCCAAGAAGGGGCCAGACCTGATGACCATGGCTGGATTAAGGACCCTGGGCTGGATGAGGTCTGGGAGCACTAGTGGCTGCAAGTCGCAGCATTCATAGTGCAAGCTAAACACTACGAACTTCAAATACAACTCAAGATGACCATGCAGGACCTCTGCATGTAGAGCTAGAGATGACAACTAGGGCCCTATCGCCCTTTGGCATATACAGTGCAAATTAACCATCAGCATAAACAGCCCAAGTTAACCACCAGGGGACCCCAGGGCTGTTGACCATCAAGGCCATCATCAGTGACCACCAGGGCCCTAGGGCCTCTCAACATAAACAGAGCAAGTTAACAAGGGGCTCCAATATGGGCCCCAGTGTATAGAATGCACACTCGGCACCAGGGCCCCTGGGGCTCTTTCCGCATACGGCGAGAGTTAACAAGCAGGGCCCTCAGGAGCCCCAATATCTAGACCCTTTGTGTGCTATGTTCACTCTAGCTGTATGTGTACATTTTTTTACCGAATTCAAAATGAGTCTGTGTGGCTTACAAGTTGGAATTAATTTAAGTAAGACTGCAAATTAGCATTTGATATAAAAAAAATCTGAATTAAATTTTTAATGGATTTGAAATTGAATATAGAGTCCGTATTAGAAACAATGCAATTAAATATTAACCATTTCTTAGTTCAATAACATAAATCTTACATTTCCAAAATACACATTCATTTTACATGCAGACAAAGCAAATCTCAGAGGTGAGGCAGAGTCACCCAGGTGATAAGAACATAAGAACATAAGAAATTTACAAACGAGAGGAGGCCATTCGGCCCATCAAGCTTGTTTGGGGAGAACCTAAATATCAAGAGAACCTGATATCATGAGTGACACGTGGTTCACTTCCTGTGGCAGTGCAGGGGGCTGGGGGGTGGTGAGTGGCAACGCAGGTGGGGGCCTCTGTGCCCATGATCGGCGGTCATTGGTTCAAAGCTCATGGTCACCATTGAGGCCCTGAGCAAGGCCTTTAACCTCCAACTGCTCCCAGGACTTCCTGACCCTGCTTTCTCAATTGCAGATCACTTTGAATAAAAGCATCTGGTAAATAAATAAATTCTATATTATTCGTGAATGAAAAACCTTGACTATGTTGTTCCCAGAAGCCCCAGCTTTTGTGAAAGTAGCTTCTTTGAAAATATAGGTATAAACTCCCATGACCTTATACAATATGGCTCCCAAAGCTCGTGTTGTTGTTGAGGTGTAATGGAGAGGCAGCCAGTGTCGTTGCCTTGAGAGATGGGCTCCCTCTGTCCTCTGATGAACATGATGAACCAGCCCTTTGACGCCATGCAACGGGATTCTAAACACACACAGAGTAGCGCTTATCTCCGCCGAATGACGCACAAGTTAATCTCCCCCTCTTTTAGCTGCGTGCCCTGCAGAGAGCAGGGAGTTACAGGCATTCCCTGTCATCTGTTCCTTCCCCAACCTGCAGATATCTTTCCCTTGCCTGTGTTGCACGTGCGATGGAGCACACCGCATGCCCGACTTCAGACGACACGCTATCGACCCGCTCAGGTTGCATGGAAACCCGATTCGGCAGATGCTGCATTATATAAAGCCCTGTGTTAGCAGTTATTAAGTTTCTCTTGTGTTGCTGTTGTCAGGAAACTTTTAAACTTAAACCCCAAGTCGATATATTTATTTCTGTTACCGAAACATATACGTTTTATCAAGCCAGTGCTGCGTCGAGTTCCTGTACGGGAATCTGATTTCTGTCTGGGAGTTGAGCGGGCCCCAGTAGGGCTCTTTGTCACCGACGCTAACAGGACACTAATGTCTTTCTGATCGGATTTGCAGCCACACCACACTTTTCAGCAGTTCTCACTAACCCCGCCCGAAGTCCTCCGTCTCACTTTCACACCCGACGCCTCATTTTTAAATCTATAACGTTTCAGTTGGTTGAGAACCACAGGAAAGGGTCGCTTTCATATTTGCCCAGATCATCCGTGCCTCCTGTTTTTAATTGAATGCCCTTATTGAAAATATATTATTTGATTGGATTTTGAAAGCTGGAATAAGTATCATCATTAAGTCCGCCTCTTATGTGACATGTTACAATGAAATCGACTGCGCCAGACCTAATTAAGACACATTAGGACAATACCAGGCCGGGAAAGGCGCTATAAATATGTAATCATTTAAATCGAATTGACGCCTTCCACCCCCTCAGAGAAACAGGTTCAAAATTGTCCTCAGCCGGAAATCCGTCTGCTTCGATCTGCAATCTTCATTACCGCCAGGATCCTCCGGGCAGGGCCGGTGCTCACAGCCCTCTCTCCACACCCTGGAGTCGGCCACAGAGACTTTGATGTCCCCAGGATCAACGCTGGCACCTTGATTACTTCCACGTCACCTACACTCATCAATCAATTTCTCATCTTCACACCCGTGAAGATGCGTGAGAGAGACGAGCTGGCTTCCTCTCATAGGCTGACATCTTATGGTCGGGAAATATAATAGAATTTGTGCGGTCTTACAGTCTTTGCTCAGATGATCTTTCTCGCACACAGTGACGTTTCTTCTCCCAGGGACATGGTGGATGGTTTGTGGCTCAGGGGGTTAGGATGCTGTCCTTGTTAATTAGATGGTTGCAGCTTCAAGTCCCAGGGTCAAGAGAGTGATGTCACTGTCCAGCCATTGATTGAGGACCTTAACCCCTGATTTCTCTCTCATTTGGCAAGTTAATAAAGCTGGATATTCACTGGGTTTGCGAAAAAATTTATCAGGAAGACCCTCAAATAGCACCCCCGCCCCCCATGTCCAGTCTGACTTACTTTGCAGAAGTGACATCAGCATTGAATTTCTTCAGGTTTCTCCTGTGCTGTACTAAGACCCAGCACACCTACTGGAGCAGACAAGAACCCCCCCCCGCCCCGGCAGATCCCTGTTTATGACGATGCCTCTACCTGCACCTGTATATGCCCTCCATACCGTGACAAACACAAACACACCATTTTACATTATTATTTATTTAGCAGACACTTTTATCCAAAACTACAGACATTTTTGAAAAAGCAGGGATAAGCGGTACCTGGATCAACTGGAGGTTAAGGGTCTAAATCCCTCTGCTGACCCTGGGATCTGAACCAGTGACCTACTGATCAAAAGCACAGCGCCCTAACCTGCAGGAGCACACCCTCTCAGCATCTTAAGTAAGTTAGTCCTTTTCCCAGCCACGTTTAAATTGAGGTGCTGTTAAAGAACAGAGCACCCACCTCATGACATCACAGGGGTCCACTGCCCTTCACTGAGGTAGGATCGGTGGGGGGGCAGTGCCATCTGGGTCAGCTAGAGGTCCAGCATGTGCTGCGG
>JAODLD010000042.1:1671265-1684129 GCA_026781065.1 Mormyrops boulengeri | reverse complement strand
TGATTGGTTGCTTAGATAATTGCATTAATGAGAAATTGAACAGGTGTTCCTAATAATCCTTTAGGTGAGTGTAGTTAAATATAAAACAAAATAACAGGTGGGGTAGCACAGTGGTTGCCTCACACCTCTGGGAGCAGGGTTCGAATTTCCGCCATGGGTCCGTGTGTGGAGTTTGCATGTTCTCCCCATGTCATCGTAGGGTTTCCTTCAGATTCTGGGGATTCCCACCACAGTGCCTGTAGGAGTGCATGTGTGTGCGAGTGTGCCATGCGATAGGTTGGTGCCCCTTCCTGGGGTGTTTCCTGCCTTGCGCTCGTAACTTTGTAGTGCCAGCAACCCTGAATAGAAGAAGTGGTTACAGTGCTCAGACACTCCTGGAAAATTCTCAACACTTCCTCACATCAGTACTGAGCAATCTCCCAGGCCAGGCCATCCCTGTGGCTATCCCATCTCAGGGGTGAGGCACAGCCAGGACCAAGCGGCCAATTTCCATCCCTAAGCTGGGGTCGAACTTCAAACCTGACCGGCTCTTATGAAGTCAAGGTGTGTTTGGACTGTGGGCCACACTGAATGCAGATGTATCCAAGAGGGCTGCTTGCTTCTCCTTCTCACAGCCAATCCCGTGCAGGCACAGCGCTACGACACACTCTTACTGCGTGACTTACAGGCAGGGTAGCGAATGATACTCCACCTGGACGTGTAATCTGACGATAAAGCCCTCAGCGATTGGTCCTTGTAACAAGCGGCGAGCTTATTTAGCTGCTGTCACACAGCACGTGTAAATCCCTTTCATCCTGAAAAATCAAGGTCATACATAAAAATGATCTCTGTCAGGGGCGTATTTTTCCTGTCTTTCTTTTTTATCGAAAAATAATAATAATACATCCTGTATAAGAGCAGCACCAGGTCATAACATGAGCTCAAAATCCCGAAACCAGCTGAACTGCTGAATTCCTTATTAAGCTCGATAATGTGCATTCTCTAATGGACTCATTTCTTATACAGAACAGATAAAATCTTCTTTCAGCAGGAAGGCTGCTGAGGAAAAGCGTCTGTAGGTGGGGAGAAAGCTTTCTTACAACCAGCGAGATGATATTGTAAAAAGCTGCATTGTTAATGCGGTTTATTAGTAAGGACCATGTTGGCTTTGCCGGTTAAATGCTTGTAAAGATCAAGACTCCTGTGATGGCCTTTGGCCAGGCATAAGAAAGACCCCGCCCCCATCCTGACTGCAGGGGGGAGGGGGATGTCCAGACAGGTATCAGCGGGCTGGAGGATCAGGTGGGGGGCATAGATGTCAGTTCTTTAATGTTTAAGAAGCCGCATGCCTGCTTTGATATTACAGCCTTTGATCAGGCCGCTAGCGTCACTGCGGACACGCGGCGATGCTGACGGGGGTTTGATGGGTTGCATGGGGGGGTGGTCTTAGCATCAGGCAGGATGTGTAATCGCTGGGCCTCAGGGGTGGGGTGGCCCATGCTGGCTCAGAAACCTTCCCCATGCTCAACCGCCACATCGGGCATACACTTCGGGCCCCAGAGGTTTGGGGGCCCTCTGTTGGCCACAAACACACACGGCACTAAATATTAAATAAACACGCTCCTTATTTAGGAGATGCTGAAGCAGTGTGTTCTGTTAACCAGCTAGTGAGCTACAATCTTGTGACTCTGCTTGCTAAGCTTCTATTTCATTTTTAAAACATCATTGGCGGGGGGGGGGGGGCCAAGGGATAATTTGAGTGGGGCCCCAATAACAACAAACTCGCGCCAATGGCATCTGTGTCTGTCTGTCTCTCCATCTCTAAGAGGCTCATTTGGGCACAAAATGGCCAAAGGGCCACGGCGCCCCCTGTGGGCCATCGCACGCCTGTCGGTGAGGTGCCAGGCCCTGTCCACACATCCCCGGAAGAGAGAAACCAGAGCTGCTCGTGAGCTGCCTATCCCAGAATTCATCACCTGTCCTTAGCTTATTACCAAGGGGCAGCTCCTTGCTGAAAAACCACGGCCTGTCCTATCCTGTCCGGGTGCCTTAAAAATAGGCCTGTTAGCTAACACTGCCGTCCCGAACTGGAAGCAGCAGGACCGCTCTGTAAATGGCCTCCCTGTATTTCTGACGCCTTGCTCTTGAGCAGGATCCGCCCGGCGATGGAACAGGGGCCTCCCCTGATCCTGCGGCGCTGATTCCTCAGTTACTCATCTGCTGGCAAGAGAAAGTAGGCATTAAAAAAATACTTCAGCCCCCAATTAAAGTGGCTGTTCATTTGCATCGATTGTGAGGGCAAACGGAGCGGAGGGGTGAGTATCGTGCTGATTTCAGAGCCTGGTATTCATAATCTTCCAAGCCTCCCCCCACTCCTGTCTCTTTTGGCGTGTGTCTGAATCATTGCGGAGATATAAATGATTTCAATCAGACCCAGACGGGAGAGCGACGGGACCGTGTTCCCCGCTGGACGGAATGTTCAGGAAGCGCATTCTAGGTTTGGGCGGGAGGTGGAGTATAATCTACTGCATGCAGGCCGCTTATCATTCTCTTGTGGGGGGGCAGTACGGAGTCAGCCACGATACGTGACACCGTGATGAAGATGGGCTGTAAAGGGAAGCAATTAGGAGAGAAAGAGCAGAGGGTGTGTTTCTGGATAGTGTTGAAGCCTTTTCTGCTCTGACTAGGCAGCGCTGCCTTACAAATGTTCGATTTTCCTGGAAACGGGGATCAGTGCCAAAAATGTAAAGTCAATCAGGGGAACGGACGACGCGGCTTGGATTGACGGCGCCACTATGCACTTTATTCATCTTCAGTGCCTTGGGTTTGAGCATCCTGGGTAACAGTCAATTTCACCAAGCTGTTCCACTACCATCTCTCTATCTCTGTGATAATATTGTCAGTCTCAAGTGATTATTTCTAGGCCTGGAGACCAGCAGCAAGGACAGAACATGTTTGTGGGCAGGGGTGGGGGTTTGGTGAGGTCATTTGGGGGGGTTCAGGCTCACCTGGGTATAGACAGTTCAAGCAATAAGCTGAGGTTCAGGGCAATGGATCAGGACCTCAGATTCTGTTTTAATGTGGACCTGCCACTCCTGTCTCTAATATGGACCGACCTGGAACTGACTCCTCTGAGACCTTGCAGAAGCTCGGCCTGTTACTGTGGTCTGGTTTTTTTTAACCTTAGAGGGGAACAAGTCGGAATATGTGTTGTACCGCGCAAAAGTCTTAGCCAGTCTAAGAAAATGATCTTCCTGTTGATGTAAAAATATGATATTATGTCTGTCGAAGTGTGTCGGCGTGGTCCTTTAAAAATCTCTCCTAAAGTCACCCCAAGATTTCAAGCAATCATCCAGTACACCCACGTGGCTCTTGAGTCAAACCCTGGCACATCTCATATGGCTAATCAATACTTCATTTACTTTTTCAATTAATTAAATTAATTAATTAAGTGAGCTGGTTGTGAAACGTAACACATGGAATGGCTAAGGTGCCCCTGAAGAGAGGTTTGGGAACTGAAGTGGTGTTCATCTAGCCACCCAACTAGATATCAGTAACTTTTTGCAGAAGAGAAAAAAATTCTTACTAGTTTTTGTTATGTTTGCCTTAGACTGCAAATGCTCTAATGCTAAATTGTTCTGTTCTGAGGATATATACACCTACTACCCAGATAAATGGCTTTAAACACTTCCTTCGGCTGCCTAAAACCTTTGCACAGTACTGTACATCCCTGAGAACCGAGATCTTTAAGTCGTTTCCTATTCATTTATGTAGCGCTTCACCATCAGTCTGACAGGAGACTATTTCTAATTTATTCTTTATCATTTATGCACAGAATTAGCGAGCAGTTCCGGCTGTACTGCACTTAAAAGGTTTCTGATTAAATGTTCATTCTGAGCGTCGCCGGTGACCACGCCCATCAATCCCAGCCAGCCGCTCACACGGCCTCCATCAAATCCCACCATCCTCTGAGACAGAACACGTAACCTCGACCAGACCAATAATGCCTCCCTGATTCACCTGTCACAGGAGAAACATCAGTCAGAGAGAGGACCACACCTCCCCAGACATGAAATGGACGAGCTGCCACCACAGTAGGAGAAGCTGGGAGCCACGGTGACAGTGGTGACCGCCAGGCAATAAAATAATAATGTAACAATAATGTCTATCAATCAGAAATATTTATATCTCGGAAAAAGATTAAGGCTCCAGGCACTACTGTGACCCTGAGCAGGATAATTGGTTAAAAGATGGATGGATGGATGGATGGATGGATGGAATATTTATTATCTATTGACTCGATTTCTTTATGCAGTGTAACACTTCACTATTTACACGTCGGTTGTTGAAACCCCAACAGCTGTAGGCCAGACCGTTTCCACAATTAACCTTCAACATACACAGTTAAGGGAATTTCCACTTATTAAAAACAAGGATTGAGACACATTTCTTATAAACACACATACACACATACTAGGCTCACCAGTTTGGTCTGACCATGACCTACATGAACATATGAAGACCAGAGGAGGAACTGGAGGCCCCATGAGCGGACAAGAGAAGATGGAAGTCACACGCATCTCGGTGTTCCTGATGCCAGGTCGGTGTGTGACTCTGATTAGAAGATCGCCAGTTCAAATCCCATAGACAACAGAATGATTTCACTATTGGGCCCTTAACCCTCTGGAGTCTGAGGCCTCTCAGCCACTTTTGGGGTAGTCTGACATACCTTGACATTTTAAAATATTTCACCTAGCATACCTAAAAAACATTTATCCCAAAGTGTTACATGTGCTTTTATTCAGCACAAACTCAGCACCAATAATCTGAGACCACTTAGAATGTTATTATTCTATTTTTTGTTTAAATCAACTTTAAACATATACTTTCCAAAAACCTAAATTTTTTTGAAAACTCCAGAGGATTAATGCCCAGTTGCTCCAGGGTCTGGCTGACCTTGCCTTCTTAATTGCTTTGGATAAAAGTGTCTGCAATTTTTTTTAAAAAATGTTGCGCTGCTGTGGCCTGAAACAATATGAGTATCAGCAGTATTTTTGGTTGTAGCTCTTGGATAGATGGCTTCAATGCAAGCCTGCAGTATCCATGGGCACTCACATTCTCATATGTGTCTGTCACAGCTCTCCCGATTGAAGGTCACATCTTCATCAGGCAGGGGCACAAACCACAATGGGTGATGGTACACAGACCGTACCATGTGACCCAGACATCCAATCAGAAGCATACAGTAACCATTGCCCCAGAGATTAGCAGGTACCTTTCTGAGGTATTTGAGTGTAACCAATTGGATTAGTACTACGAAGAGCAGGATGTAACTGTGGTAGCAATAGGGAATTAGCAGGCTATGATACGGCAGCCCGTGTGCCATGGAAGACCAATTATTGAAAAGTTTAACTATTATTAATGACTCGTATCCTGGAGCGGCTGCAAATTAAACATACTCTCATTTCTCCAGTGAGACGTCACTGTCAGGTGCGATTACACATGGAAATGGATGATATTATCGATGCTAAATTATGGATTTCTGGAAGGAAAAATTACAATTGATGTTTAAAAGTGCATATGTGTGAACCTATGGGAAGAATGATCCAGCAGCACATCAAGCACTGAATAACGATCAGCGCTGAGTAATGATCGTCTGGGAAAGCACAGGACCCACACGGGATGTCCCAGCAGGCAGGGGCCGCTTTGGTATTTTTGGGGCCCGCCTCAGAGGTAATGAGCACACACTGATTACAGCGCACTGCCACAACCACCACATGACAAACCACTTCAGTAATGAGAAGCCAAGTGACACCTCAGCACCACACTAGTCCAAATGGAATAGTATGCATTTATTCCCAGCGGCTGGAGTGCCACTCCTGCCACCAACCCCCAAATTTCCCTGTAAATTGGAGGACCTCCTTGTAGGGTTGTGTGATGAATTCTTTTGCTTAGAATTGAGATTGCCATTCCCTGTAACACTTTTTTTTCTTATACTTAAAGATTTTTTGCACTCATTAAACTGCAAAGGGAAACACAACAAACATATACTGGATAATCTTGAAAAGGAATAATAATTAAAATTTCAAAAATTGATAATTCTTTTTCCAGTGATGGCTAATGATGTTTTCGCAAAAATTAAACTCCCTGCGCTACAATGCTTATACAGAACTGAAGGTGAGAAGGTAACAAAAAGCCTAAATCCAGCGATGTAAGAATTGCAAGTACACAACATGCGATGTCGGTATTAATATAGCACATTGACCAGCCCTATAATATACAGCCATTTTTCGAATTCAGTACAAAATATCCCCTTCATTCGGTGCCGGTACCAGTTTGTACGGCAGTGGAAAACCACCTTGTGGTACCGTACTTTTGGTACCTTCTTGAAGTACCAAAAGTAAGGTACCTGGTATGCTGGAAAAGCACCATTTAAAGAGAATGCAGAATTATGGGATGCTTGAGACTCTCTGGTAAAAAGTAGGAGTGCTTGTTTTGATCCAGCTAATGTAATACAATGCAGAAGAAATGTTGTAATTTAGAACTCTGCACAGGGCCATTTTGCAAGAAGGTTCCGAGCACTAAATGAACATGGCCAGCTCTGCTGTGGGAGAGTACGCGGGTCATGTCGTTGAGCTCATGAACAGAACACGTTACATTTCGGCACACATAGATGCCGGGGTCAGCCCAGTGATCTGACAGAACACAAGCCGAAAATGTGACCGTGAGCCATACCTGTGAAAAGCACTTGTTTATGTTTTGCTAGATAGCTGATATTAAATCGGGGCCCGCACACTGAGGTTACCCGCCAGTGTGACTGACTCACTGCAATTAGAGCATCCTCCTGGGCTTTTTTGACATTTCAAACTCTAAAAATTGCAAAGAGACGGAGTGGAGGAACACCCCCATTCAGAGCTCAGCCTCATCTGCTCCTTGAGAAAGGCAAGACCACGGAAAACCCGAGTAAATGACTTCGCTTGTGGCACAAGCACATGGCGATCCCTGGCTTCACCTTACCAGCCGGGCAGCTAATGAGCAGGAGACGGTTTGGGACGCAGAAAACCGATACTTCCTCTATCAACACAGCTTCACCTGCTGAAAGGATACTTACTGCTAATTGTGCTGCCGGGCTTGAGAATTAAATAACGATAATTATTATTATCACTGTTGTTGCAAGTGAAAAAATAGAAGATACATGATAGAATCTGAAGAGGTTTTCCACATGTCACAAAGAAAGGAGGAGGAGGGGAAGAATCCTGCCAGACCATTCAGCTATGCAGCCGTGTGACAGAGACTAATACCTTATAGGGTCAGGATGCAATACTGACACAGCTTCTGGAACTGGGGGCCTAGAGGTAGGAAAGGGATCAGGACCCAGAGATGGCGTTCAATAGGTCAGAGTAACAAAATGAGAAAACATCCTGATTTGCCCAGGATCAGTGATTTGAACAGCTACTGGAAATGTACCTGACACTGTCTTTATGAAGGTACCAGACACAGTTATTCTGAAGGCATCCGACACAATCATTCTGAATGCATATGACACAGTCTTTCTGAATGTACCAGACACAGCCCTTCTGAATGTATCTGACACAGCCTTTCGGAATCTACCAGTAATTCTGAATGCATTTGACACAGTCTTTCTGAATGCATCTCACACAGTCTTTCTGAATGTACTGACACAATGTTTCTGAATGCATCTGTAACAGTCTTTCTGAATGTACTGACACAATGTTTCTGAATGCATCTGTAACAGTCTTTCTGAATGTACTGACACAGTCTTTCTGAATGCATCTCACAGTATTTCTGAATGCATGTCACACAGTCTTTCTGAATTCATCTAACACAGTCTTTCTGAATGCATCTGACACAGTTTTTCTGAATGTACCAACACAGTACTTCTAAATGTACCAGACAGTCATTCTGAAAGTATCTGACATGGTCATTCTGAATGTACCTGACACAGTCTTTCTGAATGAACCTGGCACAGTCTTCCTGAATGTACCTGACACAGTCTTTCTTAACATTCTCTCTCTTGACTCTGCTATATTTGAGCTGAAATCTCATTATGAGTAGCCTCACACTCACGAGATTAATAAAAACCATAGGAATATCCATATACTAATTAAATGGAATTCTGGCCCCTCTGTGGTCTGGTATTGCCCTCGATGAATATCATCAACATGAAATCATCGAATTCCCTGAATCTCGCCCTCCCCCCCAATAAGGCCAGGCATGACATTTTACCATAGCTTGTACTGTTTTTAAACCTGCCCAGGTCCTCTGAACATTAGACTGTAGTAAATGACCTAGGTAACACACGCACAATGAGTTTAATCCAGATGACAGTGCTCTTTGATTTACAATCAGGTAAAAAAGTACATTATGTTCCTCTCTATCCACTTGCAAATCGCTGCGAGTAGGAATCTATGACTCCTGGAAAAACGTCACGCAAATCACCGGAAGGTTCAAAAACACTTTTAAATGACAAATGGACACATCCTATGATGTTTACACCGTTGCCCGAAAAGCTCTGGAAAGGTTATGTCATCACCATAGACCACCACTGACGTGTCTCACACGAGTGACGAAACCAGCACCAGTTCCCTTATGCCAGGATTGATGACAGCGATGCCAGAAGCTCTCAAACCATTCCTGCCTGACGTTCAGAGCCTGAGACCTTGGAACCTGCTGAAGATAACTGGCAGGACTGACACACCAATGAAACACCTGCTCTGGAACAGAGGGGAACCTCTCCTCGTCTGCACCCACCAATGGCTTTTTGGGAAGACTCCTGCATTCATCTGCTATCACCCAACTACTGAACGGTCACACCCACGGTCCACTGGAAAGAGGTCTTAATCCCTCATAATCCTTAGCAATATCGTGCTGCTATAAAGAGGAGCAGATAGAAAAGGCAACAGCTGCACGCAAAGGTGGACTGGTGTTTGTAGAGAAAACATTGTTGCGTTTTTCTGATTAACCCCTTAGTGCCACTGTGGAACCAGGAATCATAGCATGTTTAAACATGCCTGGGTGATTCATTCACTCAGTGCGTGTGAACATATACACAGCAAATTATAAATTAATAGGGGAAATGAATCCCACATGAATTAATAACTAACAAATGAGCCTTGCCTTAGCTCAGCCTATGTCCGCATGATATTTAATTTCAATTTATCACTGTACTTTAGACCCAGAGCTGAAAACGGGTCAGCATAGGAACACGTCTCACCGCTTTTTGCTCCGCCGTGGGCCTTAGAGGCATGAGACGCTATGTCCATTCACGAGGACGGACCTTTTATTTAACCTCCGGTGAGAGCACACTGGCTCTTCCTAGAGCAAGGCCCAATCAAGTCTCGATGTGGAAACTCGGGCTGGACAGAGCAGATGTTCCCATACCAATTACCCAAAGGTCCTCAGGGGAGCTCTGTCATCTGGGCGCAGATGTGGTCCGTCGGCCAGAGAGAGAGAGAGTAATGAAAAGGGTAATGTCGTCTCCTGTTGTCTTACCTCCGGCACTCAGGTCTATCCTTGATCCAGTCATAGTTCAGCTTCTCTAACACAGGTGATTGGATTCATTATGACATATACTGGTTCAATTGGGCAACTAAATGATTTAAGGGCAAAATTCCTATTATTATTAGTAGTAGTAGTAGTAGTATTTTGGTTCAGCGCTGGGGCTTGTGGGGGAAGCATTGAGGTCTGAAATGGGTCTC
Organism: Mormyrops boulengeri; assembly: GCA_026781065.1. Taxonomy (NCBI): domain Eukaryota; kingdom Metazoa; phylum Chordata; class Actinopteri; order Osteoglossiformes; family Mormyridae; genus Mormyrops; species Mormyrops boulengeri. The sequence continues at coordinate 1,674,431 of JAODLD010000042.1, read as the reverse complement.
ATGAGGTCATGTTGGGGGAACTCTGTGCCCTTGAAATGCCCTGCTGGTCACTCAATGACCTGTGCATCTAACCCATTGTTTTCCAACCCAACCCTCAGGGACCCCCGGACAGTCCGTGTGTTTGCTTCCTCTCAGCTCAAAGCACACCTGTACCAGGTATACGGTGTTCCTGATTAGCTGGGAGCTGGGAGGGAGCAAAAACGTGGGCTGTCCCCGAGGACTGGGTCGGGAAACACTGCTCTAACCATTTACACTGGACCCCTATACTGGAAGCCCTACATGGGATGTAGGGACAGGGAGGTAATCAGGTGATCAGGGAGGTGATCAGTCTGACAGTGTGGGGTAGTGAGAACATGCACTTCAACATGAAGATTGGCTCAAACCCAAGCGGCCACCGGTACCAGGGGATAGTGAGTGACTCAGCGGGCCTAATCTCTTTGCCCACGAATGGAAGTTTGCTCAAGCCCACGACTCAGTAAAGCAGTCACGTGTCTATGGGCCATTGAACAAGGCCCTTAACCCCCAGCCCCAGGGACACTGCACATTGGCTGACCCTGCACTGTGACCCCCAAGCTATGGAGAGCATGATGGGGTAGGGGAAGACCTGAATTCCAATATACTCATACTCATATGTGTGCAAACAGCAAATAAAGGATTTATCTTATTAGTGAAGCAGATGACATGTACAAAAGCTAATCATATCTGCTGCGTGATGGGACTGGCTCGGGTCCTTACTCTCTAGGCAACACAAAGCTCCATGGACACGGGGGTGATGATGACAGCAGTATAACACACAGGCGTTTGATTTTTGTTTGTCATAATTTCTGACCAGCAGGGGGCGCCTGATCTATAAACCCGTGCGGTTTTCACAGGATGCCCTCTGCTACGATCTCTTTTTTTTCTGACAAATGGTGGTTTGTAAGGATTCACTAAGTGCATAATAAATAATCAGCGTAACAGAATAAGCTGGTTTTCGTCCCAGGAGAGCCTAATTAATTAACCTTTTTTTTTTTTTGCTTTGATTGAGCCGTTGATTGAATAAATCGCCCGGTTTAAATCACGTTAAACGGAGGCCCGTGCTTGGGGACATCCTGTAGCTGTTCAGCTGTGGTGCCGGATGTCTGAGCTGTTATTAAAAGAACGATTAGGGCTCTTTATTTGGATTTTTTAAAAACTTAAACGGGCCAAAATAAATTGGCATTGAACTCTGCATTAATCGGCTATTCATAGCCACCGCTCACGGCATGAGAGCTACTAAAGAGGCTAATCGTCGTTTCGAAATACTTAACACCGCCGGCTTTATTCAGCGTATGTGATGTTTAGGAGCGCATGCGCATGCTGTTTCCAGCAGCGCACACGGACACACGATCTTCGTCTGACATACCTGGTTTACTCTGCACTGCGTGTTTAATCAATTAAAGCAGCTGGAACGCAGACCTCGCGAACACCGCAGTTTGACGGTTTAACGCACGGGGCGGTTTGTGTGTGTGCGCGCGCGTGCCCGCGCGCGGTCTGTCCCGGGGCTAGCCCCCATCTCACCCGCGAGTCTGCACTCTCTCTGCATTCCTCCTTACCCGGCTGTCAAAGCTCTGCCTGCGGATGGCCGTGACACCCCCAGAGCGGGGGCGCACTCTCGAGGCTGAATGCTGACTAGTTCTACGTGGGCTGTGCGCTTTACAAGTGGGGGAACAGCTTCAGCCAGGGGGGTCAGTCCTCACTGCTGATTGGTGTTACCCATAATCATGTGACCTTCATGGAGCGTTAATGAGTCGTCTATGCATAATTAAATATAGTGTAAATTTTCAGGTTTTTAATTTTACTTTAATAAACCTCTTAGTGTGCTCCCTGTAGGGGAAAACTAACGATATATCTTTTAATGCCATTTGCCACTAAAATGACAGCTGTTAATCAAAGTTAATCAGTATAATTGTCTGATTCATGCTAAAAGGTATTCTTCTGCACAAACACGTAATACTGAAGCCGGGGATGTTTGCTTTTTATAGTTTGTCTATTGAGGCCACAGCTTCCGTTATTGTTGCCCATAATCCGAAAGTTGAAGAGAGGAAGACGAAAGGCTCAGAAAGATCTGAGATTCTTATGAATTCTTCATTCAGTGGAAGCAGTTGTGCGTATTATGACTAACACAGAGAAAAAATGTCATTCCTTTGATGTCAATCAACTAGATTCAAGTAGACCGCGGGTTGGCTGTGAGGTTCAGGCTAGGGCCACGCCCCCGCTGAGGCCCCTGGATTTTAAATAAATACAGGGAAAAGGAGGGTAAAGCAGTTCAAGGATGAGATCAGCATTTCTCTGAGGTCAGCTGATGGCCTGAAGGGGCATGAAGGTGCAAGTGACATCAGGTATCAGGCTAACGAACGCCACAGGCCTTTCCTAACATGCGGTGTCGTCCTGCCTGCCCGATCCTTGCATAATGACCTCTGCACAGTGGTTTATTGCATCTGCGGCCTGGAAGGGCGCAGTGCATGCTTCAGCTCCCCCAGTGTGGGGCATGCTCCTCGCAACACCAACTGAACCCTGGTGCGCATCACGGATTATTGTTTAACTAACAGGCCGTCCCCGAGAACGAAGCTGTCACCTCCACAGCTGTGTTTCTCCACGTCTCCATCCAGCCAGGCAAAGTAGCAGCCAGCCCCCTCCCCATGAGGCCCCTTTAATCGGCCTCTGCCAGCCGGATCTTCCAATTTGTCTGTTTGTCCTCAGTAGACACAGATTAATCCGAGAGCCCCGCCTCAGCTGTGTAGCAGCCCGCCATTGTCTGGTCGCTCTTCCTGATCCTCGGGAATTATTCCGTGGCAATCCGGTTACAGGCAGAGCCTGCGGCAGACACTGGGGCTGCCATGGAGGCGAGCGCTACTATTGTTGTATCTCGGTGGAGTCTATGGGGTGCAGAACCACGGGCACGTCACTCACTGGGTGCACTGACCCGTTCTTAGTTTGTTCCCACAATGCATTTCTCCATCCCAGCAGAAATGATAACTTGGAGATGATTAGCCTTAGACATGCCCATTTTCCCAGCACCGCCCGCACCTTCACCCCTACAGGTGGTGGGTGCAATGCCAGTCAAAGCCCAGCACCCCCCCAAGTAGATGGATCCCTAGGGGACTGCCGATGTCACCTATTCGGTTGACCAGCAATGGATAGGGGG
>JAODLD010000042.1:1643449-1654803 GCA_026781065.1 Mormyrops boulengeri | reverse complement strand
AGCAATGTCCTTCTTAAGGTATGGCGACCAAACCTGCACACAATATTCTAGGTGGGGTCTTACCAAGGAGTTATAATGGCTTCAAACAGGCTTCAATAAAGGTCGTCCGCCGTCTGTGTCCTGCTGGAGCCCTTGGTCTCCCTGTTTCATTGCAAAAAGATTGCCGAGTGAATGTTACTGGTCAGCAGGACCAAGCTCGCTCCCCCACCAAGGCCATCAGGTGACCCCCTCCGCCACCCAGTTCCTTTCCATGTTTAATTGTTGTCATGACAGGAACCCAGCATTAAGGCATCCCTGCTTGCTTCACCAGCCTTTTTCTATAAAACAAACGTGTCATGTTAGAGCTGTCATTTACCCCACCACTACTATTGTAATCATAGCTCATCCCAGCATTTCATGTTAATCAGCCTGTAGTTTATTTTGATCTCATTTTAGATCAAAGCCACCCCCACATCCCCAAGTGGGGGTGAGAAATGTACACCGTAGATGCAGATGATGATTGAATTTCAAAGATGACATACTGGCATCAGGAGAGAGAGTATTCTAACAGAGCGTCACTCACAGGAGGAGCATGGGAGACTCTTATCAAAGCCTCACTCACAGGGGGAACACAGGTGACTCAGAGCATCACTCACAGGAGGAACACAGGTAACTCAGGGCATCACTCACAGGGGGAACACAGGTGACTCAGAGCATCACTCAGAGGAGGAGCACAGGTAACTCAGGGCATCACTCACAGGGGGAACACAGGCCGCTCTAACAGAGCATCACTCGCAGGAGGAACACAGGCGACTAACAGGGCTTCATTCACAGGGGGAACAAAGGTGACTCTAATGAGGCATCAGTCACAGGAGGAACACAGGCCACTCCAATGGAACATCACAGGAAGAACACAGGTGACTCTAACAGAGCATCACTCACAGGAAGAACAATGGCAACTCTAACAAGTTGTCATTCACAGGTGGAAGACAGCTGACTCTAATGGGGCTTCACTTACAGGAGGAACACAGGCAACTCTAACCAAGTGTCACTCATAGGAGGAACTCAGGCGATTCTAACAGAGCATCACTCACAGGAGGAACACAGGCGACTTTAACAGGGTGTTACTCACAGGAGGAACACGGGCAACTCTAATAGGGTGTCACTCACAGGAGGAATACGGGCGACTCTAATGGGGCTTCATTTATATGACAAGAACCTGCACTGTGCTGATGAATACAAGTTCACAGTGTATTACACAGACACAGGCAAGGTGGAGAACATTCCACAGGCAGTTGAAATGCCACCACAGAGCATGAAGGCCTGAGCGAAATAGAGGGAATTAATAATTAACAGTATCTTAGAGGAGTGAGATTCATCTGCATTTTCTGAAAGGAGCCGGGTGTCTGTGGATCGTCCTTGACTGACTCACCAAAGAGGCTTCGTTGGTGACACCCCCCCACCCCCACCCCACTCTCTTAGCGCTCGCTGTGAAAATTAAACAAGCCACCATTCCCGTCAGTATCCATCAAGATAATTAGAGGCACAGGAAGGGGGGAAATTGTGACGCAATTCCCGCATGCCCCGCTTTGTACACCGCCGCCCAAGCCACGTCACCAGAGAAAACACACAACTGCAGGGTTACAAGAGGCAGATGCATGTGGGACAATAAGGGCGGTGGTGGGGTGGATGCGCTTCAGGAATCCTGGGATGTGGAAAACTGATATGCTTGTGCTTGTAGTCTGATTTTCAACTTGCACAAGAAGAAAAAGGAAGTTGCCCCCGGAATTATATTAAAAGGCAAAATCCTTGCTTCTCTGAATTGCCCCCCCCCCCCCAAGTTAGTGAGCAGAGTCAGAAGATGTGAGCTTGGTAGCTGATTAGCAGAACACACTGCTTCAGCATTCCCTAAGTAAGAAACATGTGTGGTCTGATTGGTGCAATACACCACCACTGACCCTATTCCATTTCAGTCTCCAGAATCATTTTAACTCAGAGAGCCATCTTCACAAAGAAAGAAAGCAGCCAGAAAAGTAGCTGGCTTTGGGAGTCTTGTTCCCCACTAACACACTATAAACGGATAAACAAACGAAGGCTGCTTAGAATAATCCCAGAAAAATAACACAACTTTCTTTAGCCAACCATTGCATTCCGCAGTCTGTTGCCTTTACGAAACAATTAAACAGCCAATTAAGATAACGAGCCTGTCGCTATAAGCTTATTTCCCCCAATTGCTTCTTGTTGTGCTTTTTTTGTGCTGGTGTTTTTGTTTGCCTGGATTATTTATTATGGAAAATAATTTTCGAAAAAACCTATCTTTGTAGCTCGGAGCCTGTTCCAGCAGAAAGTCGGCTGAAGAATTGAATTAGAATTTATCAGCAGTCGTCAATGCGGTTTAGGACTGACCCCGGCCGTGCCGCGGGAGACCGCGGGAAGACTCGGCACGCTACAGCAGCTGTTTGCGCCTCGCCACTGTTATCGGATCTGGGAAGATATGCAGGACTGCTAGGGAGGATTACCGTCAGGATAGCAACAGAAGCAAGCTGAGGTTAGGCTAACAACAGGCTAACAAGTTAGCAGTCTAGCCTGATATATACATTCTGCCTACATACATGGTATCTGTATCCATAATACATACATTTTTTTATTTATACATACAGCTCTAGATGTATAAGAGACCACTCTATATTTTTAAATAATCTGCATGTTTAAATCCGGGTTTAATTCTGGTTCTGCTGCAGAAGGCTGCACTGCGAGGCAGGCTACTTCCACGCTCAAAGTTTATAAGACAGCAGAACAGAATAAGGTGAAGCAGGAGACACTGGGAATGACCGGAAACCAGCCAGTTAGAGGACAGAAGCAACTTTCTAATGCCAGAGATGACCGGTAACCTATCCGACAGTTTCCCTTGAATCAGACGATGACATCAAGTGGCCTTCAAATAGAATGGGAGACGTTAAATGCAGGTGTGAAGTGCACTGCTAGTTTGTATCAGGCTCCTAGAAGCCTGTAAAGCAAGGAAGAAGACGTTCATTAATGAGATGCAGGGAAGAGCCGGGCTGGAGTTTGCAAAAAAACATGTGCATCATGCACAGATGCACACTTATAAATTGAGAAATGAGCGAAGCTGAAAATTTTGCTGTGGTCTCTTAATATTTTTTCCCAGAGCTGTATGTATATCTTTGTTCTGGAAAACCTGCCCCACTGCTTTGGTTATCTTTTGGCTTGGGTGTGTGGAGAGGATTGTTTTGTTTGTGTGTTTGCTGAAGGGAGAGAGACTGTGCAAGTGTGTATTTATTTATCCACATTACCGTGCCCTGACATGTTCTAGGGTCTGATAACTTCCATTTGTGTCCAGCAGTAAAATGAACCTTGAGGAGACAGCTCCCCAGAGGGCGAAAGGCCATTTCGGCTCAGCTCTAATGCTCTCCCACCTTCTCCAGGATAAGCCTGTGCAAAGCACTAGCATTTGTGTTACTTCATGGCTAAACGCGCTTGTTAACGACGGCCGCAGCTGCTTGTGAGCAGTGAGGCATATTAGCATCGCTGGCTACCAACCTCCCAGCTGCCGGGTTGCGTTTATCCACATTGCAGACACTCTGTTTCAATGCTGGGACCCCATGTCCCAGAGGCCATGAGAACGCAGGAGAACCCAGTGTGGAGAAAAGTGATCTCCTCACCCATCACAAAGCGAATTTCACTAAGATGGTATCTATAACCCTAATCATCCCTCAATTATACGGGACATATGAAAATCCTGTGGCCAGTGCTGACTGGGAATCAGATTACGCGGTTTATTGAGTTTATAATCTGAATATAACTGTTCGCATAAATCCTGTGTCATTATGGTTGTGATCTCTGCACGTTCCCAGTGCGGTCCAGAGCAAATGTGACGCCTTTGGCTCGATCTTCTTCCTCGGTTTGTCTGCTTTTTATGCACTGATGTGTTTTATTAGTGATAACGGGGAGAGTAAAATGGGGGGAGTGCCCATCTTCCAAGGACCCGAGCCAGAACTTCCCTGAGGTTCAGTACGTCAACAGAGGAGCAGATAAAGAGTCATTCCACTTAAACAAACGGCTTCCATGTTTGCTCATTCACTCAGAAGTCCCATAATCCCCTGGGCTACAATCCCGCTGATTCAGCCAATCAGACAGTGAGCTCAGAGCCACAGTACACGCTGGTGTCATTGGGTTTCCTGTCACTTCAGAAAACTGCCCAGTTGTCTTTTGTTTCATGAACTATGTGGCAGTTTTTTAAAGGAAATGATGTCATAATGTCCTCTGTTCTTTTAAAACTTTTGGGCCAATGCTGTGGTTTAATAAAACATGTCTTTAGTGAATTTTTCGTAATCTCTCATTAGATGTCCTGGAGAGCAGAACACCTGTTAGCGACTTTAGTGCTGCGTAATGCTTAATTAAGTCAGAGGAGGACCACAGGCAGATGACTGCAGACAACAGTCTTTTATGGGAAAGTGTTCGATCCCACAACCTACCGGTACGGTGATCCACCACATACAAGGTAACTGTGAGTTTATGAAAAAAAGCCAATCTGCTGAGCAAGCTATTACTAAAAAGATGTTAGGGGACATGAGCAAGGATGGCCAATCAAACGATGGGACACAGGCAAGGACGGCCAATCAAACGGTGGGACACAGGCAAGGACGGCCAATCAAACGGTGGGACACAGGCAAGGGCAACCAATCAATCATGCTTATTCACCCAGTATGCAGCTAACAGGCAGATAGCCCTACTCTCAATGTGCATGTATGTGCGTGCATGTGTGTGTGTGTGTGTGTGTCTGTCTGTCTGTCTGTCTGTCTGTCTGTCTGTGTGTGTGTCAGACACTGTCCTCTACTTACATCAGCAGCACTGACCTAAAGTATCAGTTAATCTTCACATCTATTCCTTCCTCTATTTTATGTTTAGGGACATTTTTTCCCAAACATATATCACATTTCTCCAGGATTTCAGTATTTTTCCCCTGTTTACATATGAGAACAGCACAGTTGACTTTTCTCCTTGCCTTTCCAGCACCTGAGGCAGTTCCCGTGTTTTTCTCTAGGTGTTCTTCAGGAGAACAAAGACAGAGATGTCGAGCAGGGACCCGCAGCACATCGGGATCAGGAGGCGTGAAGCTCTCAGGAAGGTCTGAACGTCGTAAAAGCAGCGTGAGGAGCAGACTGTGCTGTTCACTGGCGCTTTCGTTACGATGCCTGGGAGGGGATCAACCAGGCCCCGCCCCTCTGCCACAGTGACACGCCGCTCTGGTCCAATCAGACCTGCTCCTTTACAGAACACAGCCTGACATGGAAATCACTGTCTCACCGCTGATTAACATTTTGAATTAACATTTCAAAGGCCAGCAATGGCCTTAATTCAGAATATAAACGGACATTAAAATTCAAGCAAGTTAGCCTGACTGTGCCATTATCACAATATAAGGCTTGATTTACAATGACCATAAAATCTCTCACTCATATATATATATATATATATATATATAAATGCTGATTTTGACAGGAGCTCCTTTAAATAATAAAAACAAATGCCTGACTGTTGACAGTGGTTGACTATGCTCTCAGTGACAAACACTTTCTCATATTACGCCCTCACCCTCCCTCCCCACCTCGGTAGCCAAGATCCACTTAAAAGGACGAGCGGATGAATGCATGAGGGGATGAATGACCAGAAGAGCCACTGAATAATCGAGTGGCTTTGTTGGGGGGGCAGGCCCAAACTGGCCAGCCCATTGATAACAGCTAACAGGCAGCACGGACACCCGTATGGGGTCCTGATAAGGGGGAAGTGTCACGTGTGCTATACGAATGCTCCTTTAAGTTACCTCACTCCCAGGGAATTGCCATCCATAATCCTTTGTGTGCTATTAACCTGACATGGCCTTTCATCATCACACGCCTCACATAAATCTGTATATAACAATTAAGGTACTTTTCACAGTGATGACACTATACAATAACACAGTTATGGCTATTCATCTTCATAACATCCACTCCCTTCTGCAAGGAAAAATGGGGGTTTTAAAAGAGATGATTAAAAAATTAAAGGCAAATCACTAAATGTATTCATTTTACTGTCCAGATTTGGTTTTTTGAGGCTCGTGCAGGGGAGTGTGCGGCATGTTGTACTCTGTGAGAGTGTCCGGGGAGCAGATGAAGGGAACAGAAAAAGAGGAATAAAGGAGAAAATGAAAAAAGGGAACAAAACAGAGACAGATGAAGAGAATCCCAGGATGGGGAATAAGACAATTGCTTTGAAAAAATGAGGATTTCCTATCCTCCCTGCACTCTGCCCTCCCTAGTGTAAAGATCTCTATTTTATTCATACAGTTTAATCGCGGGCTTTTAGCACAGGTGCATGCTGGGACAGTACATTCCTCACAGAGGTGCTGGATGGCCGTGTGTCCCTGTCCTGTGGGGATTTAATGTTTCCTCAGGGGCTGGTTTGTTGTCCTGTGTGCATCTGGCAGAATCAGTGATGCCGCCCTGCAGGAGGAGGACAGTTTTAATAAATGCTGCCTTTTCTTAACTCACCCAGTTGGCAGCGGTCCAGCACAGAGAAACACCTGCATTTACCGGAGTATTGACTCGCTCCGACTCAACCCCATTTATTCTCGTATAGCGCCTTTCCAACGAGGCCCAGAGCGACAAACGACTGAAATAGACGTGAAATTATTAACGTTACTGGCAATGTTAAAAATAAAAAAAAAGCAATTAATGCTGCCCAGTTCTAAAAGTCAGCCTGGAAAAGCAGGAGGAAAACAAACTCGGACGATTAAAAAAAAAAAAAAAAAACGGCCAACTGTTTCCCCCCCGCCCCGGGCACGTGACTGCTGTGTGCCCCAAATGAGAAGCGGTGAGAGCAACGCTGCTGTCTACCCCGTTAGTGTCTCGCTGATGGTACAGTAGGAGCCAAGGAGTCGGTAGAGGGGTGGCAATGGGAAGCTTAGCCTATATAATCATGGCCTGCAGTGAGGTAGGCAGGAGCCCAGCCTCCTCGCCGACTGGGGTCTGATTGGACGCCAGTGGGGTGTCACCATTGCAGGGCGGTGGGACCAAAGGGGCACTGACTCCAGCTGAAAGCAGATTGGTCCCCAGAGTGTCACCTTCCCTGTTACTCACTGATTCCAAACATTTCATCAGCTAATGATAAGCTTGGCCCCTCTATATGAGTTATGCCCCCCCCACCTTAAAAAAAATGTAGACTTGCCCCCGCTCACCAAGCTGCTCCTCTAACAGGGAAATGGAGCCTCATCCGGCCACTTGAACTGGATCACACACTGGCTGCCGTTGAAGCAAGTGGCAGTGACCGATGTTCATATGGACTCCGCCAGGTCATGTTCAGAGAAGTGACATACTGGAACTTTCCATAACTTCATACTGGGCTGGTTGGAGGAGAAAGTGAAGGAGCAGAGTAGGAAAAAGTTTTGGGAGGCAAGGCAACAATGGAATGGGGAGGGGGAATGGAGGGGGCAGAGTCAGCATGTGCTTCTTAAGTAAACAGGGAGTTTCTGTAGTCTAGGTACATCCTGGACAAGGTGTATGCACGCACACACACACGCACATGCACATCTGGGGCAAGATGTCAGGGCTCGTGGTACAGACAGGTGTCCGAGATGCCGCCGAAATGGCCCCAGCTCTCGCTTCTGGCTGTCTGCCTGCTTGATAATGATGGCAGGGGGCATGATGACATGTGGGGGTGAGGGGAGGGGCAGGGGGCAGCTGGGCTTGTCGCCAGAGCATGGGAGAAGACGGGAGCCATTAATCAGCCAGTCACAGTGCCGGGGCAGTGGGAAGGTCGGGAATGCAGGGGGAGGTGGGAATTAGGAGGCTGAGGATTACGGACAGGGAATAATAACAAGTTCCTCCACCCTTCCGGAAGGTCAGTGTGGACCTCACAGCTTCAGATCTTCTAATGACCCACCGTAAGGTTTCAGTTGCTCAGAAGTATCCGCAGCTCCTCCTTCCGAAGAGCCAGGATCGCCCCCGCCCATCAGACGGCGGCCCGAGAATGTCGGCTCTGCCATAACCCGTTTTTTTTTCTGTCTTTTATGGCCTTGCCAAGAAAGGATTAGCCTTGGCGCAGAGGATGCTGGTGCGCGGCGCTGATCTCGTCCCCGTTGGAGCATGCGGCCGTCAGGGTTCCCAGCATTGCCTTCAGAGAGGAACATCTCTTACAGCCCCTCAAAACTCGTAATTAGCTGTTTTGTTCATTCTCTGCCTTTTTCCTCATAGCCAATCGGGATTAGCGAGGTACCTAAAGTTTCCTATTTGGTTTCATTGGTTGTCATTGTGACAGCACGTGTCCCCTAATCCCTCATTGCACCGGCGTTTAACGTTTATCATCGGCACTTTCTAAATGCACAGAGATGGTATAATTACCAAGAGACTGTTAATTAAGGCCCATAAGTCAGTGATGTGAGCTCCGTGGAGACGGCGCCGAGGAGGGTATCGGTGACATGTCACGGAGTGATGGAGGTGATCGGGTTGCAGCCTGACAGGGTGCCAATCAGAACATCTACATTTGACATGCTGGACGGCCTCACCTTCCCACGTCAACACAGAAGTCATGCCATTAACGACTCGAAAACTTAATCAACCATTCCTCTAGTTTGCGTTTCTAATTCCGGTTGATCAAGGTTGATCAAATCCTAAACAGGAAGGAAACGTAATTAGGAGAATGAACATGGATGACAGACTCAAAGCTCAAGGAGGCAGGATCCCCATCAACACAGATGATACCCGGCGACACGCACTAGCATGCGGCCGGCGCTCCAGGACCGGCACCAGCGCAGTACTGCGTCACTGCGTGACAGGTTCAGAGGCACGCCGCATCTCCTTCACACGCCACACGGCTTCTGCTCCCAGACTCTCCTGCATCAGCGCAGTGCCTGTGAACCACATTCCATAATAATAACAACCCTGAGGGGATCATCTGCGAGGAAGTAGGTTTGATAACGAGAGCATCCACCACACGTATGAAGATATTTACTGCTGAAAGAGACTTAATGCACCTGGTAATGCATAATTAAGGACGGCATGCCGTAATTGCAGAGTCATCCCACCCTGGGGCAAGGCACTCGTCACTTTTATTTGGTTTAATTCAAGTTCAGGTCTCCTTTTAGCAGGAGTTTTATAGAAACCGCAGTAAGATGAAGTGTTAGGAGAGACCGCTCCGCTGTGAGCAGAAAATGGCTCGATCGGATGGGTTTTACAAATGATGCATATTTCCTCCATAGGTGCCGTGACCTCCAAAAAAGGAGCCATTTATCAAGTTGAGGCATTAGCCAAATGTGCCATTCAGGCTAATCGCCCAGCCATACGCCCTCTACAGGCCAGTGCGTGATACTGTGGTTCACCCACAACACCAGTCGACCCATTAATGGTACTTGGTTTACCCACAGGAGCTGGTGTGTGCGTAGCAATAGCTGCGTGGTCGCTCTTTTGTGAAAGTACAGCAACAAAGTTAGAATTAAACTTGGAATTAAAATGGGCAGTTTATCCGCATGTGCAATAAAGCATTCGAAACACCATTTGCCATTCTGGGATGCAGACAGGAGGTTCCCGTGTTGCCCCTTTGTGTGCCCGTCAGCCTGCTGCTGCTTTGGGTCGCTCTTCTCCCACAGAGAGCCCTTCAGAGCAGCCTGTAATCTCCAGGTGCACCTTGGAGAGCTCTATTTTACAGTGCGGCAGCCCAGCTACTTACAGATGTCCCTGCCCTTCTTAAAGCAGGCAGGGCATTCGGGGATTATACTGCCTGCAACACAGGGACTGCCGTATCGGTCAGGAAGTATGATTCATGTGACAGTATGTCCCACTGGAAACAGCTCCTGGGGCTAGGGTGGGGGGGGGGGGGCATCGCAGTTCCTTGTATTAGCCTTGAACATTCTGGATTCCTCCAATGACTAATGACTTAAAGAGAATACAGACATTGCACAGACAGAGCATCGCCATGAAGGACTCCAATACAGATGATGTCACACTGACCCTGGAGTATTTGGGGACCTCTTCCGGCCACCAGGAAATTAACTTCGTCTGTTCCCTCTTAAAAGTGACAGTGACTTTCAAATTTCTCACTTAGTTAATGCTGACCTCTAACTCTATCCCTTAACCATATCCCTACCCCACTAAGTCTAACTCTAATCCCTAAAGATGCACATTTGAGCCCCTAATCACAAAGCTTCATCTTCCATTGGAAAAGTCATTTGCACAACGATTCAGGTTTCCGGAACATGCTAGTACAACTTCCTATCCAGGGAGATGGGATCTGAAGGACAGAGGAGACAGGTAGGGTGAGAACTCAGTGTAGAGGTGCAATGTTCACAGGAACCTCAAACAAACTCACCAGAGTAGAGGTCTGCAGGCGTGTCACCAGCAACCTGTGTGTTGGGCTTGCAGTAAAAACCCTACAGTGAACTTCTTTGGTCCCTCATATGGTCCTGATGTCCCAAACTCATTAAGAGCGAGCAGGGGATCAATGCTGGGTAATCGCGAGGGTACAGCGCAGTGCCTCTGCATACGAGGGTGAGCACGTCACACGGATGTGAGGAGATTGTCATTGTCAGTTTCCCTTGGCTCACCTGAAGGGGGCGACATAGCTGCTGATGTGGGGTCTCGGGAGACACGGAGAGGGAACGCCCTCCTACTCGGATTCCGGCGAGCTGCTGCTTGCGATCAACTTGATCATTCACAGCGTGTACACGTTCTTGGTTACAAGGTGCTGGTTGTGTAGCTGCAAAGATGGGCAGTATTTCAATTAAATGTATTTAAGATATGTATTTAATGACTTTGAGTATTTTATAATTTGTATTTTGCTGGACAGAAAAAATCAGATGTAATTTGTAGCAAAATAATTTGAAAGATTGTATTTTATGTATTTAAAAAATTATTTCTAATTATTTTTAAGTTATTTAAAGAACCTTCATCAACGGGGTTACAGACATTAATATTTGCCTTATATGATAGACATGAGCTAGGCATTTTTGGTCCAAAGGACAAAATTAATTTCTATCCGCAAAACCTGGGTGTTTTATAGCCATTGAGCCTGTGTAAAAGGAAGAACCAACTGGTAAACTTGACGTGAATATTATGCGTCACAGCCGCTGGTCCCATTTGTTGTTGTTGTTGTTTGAGCATATATCTAAAAAGGCAAAAATCAAATAAAGTCACAAATGTGACGTGATCCACAAATGCGCAAAACCTATTTCACTTGTACAAATCTGTATGTTCATGGATATGATTTTACAAAACACAAATGAAAATAATATTTGTGTGAAAATGAGAAATTCTGGTCCACCATCCGGCGGCTCAGGGCGGGAAAGCGGTGCAGCATCAACACTGTTTATGGTGGGGATGGGG
>JAODLD010000042.1:1614918-1639394 GCA_026781065.1 Mormyrops boulengeri | reverse complement strand
CGTAATGATACAGACACGGCCCGTAATGATACAGACACAGCCCACAATGTCACAGACACAGCCCGTAATGACACTGACACGGCCCACAATGTCACTGACACAGCCCGTAATGATACAGACACGGCCCGTAATGATACAGACACGGCCCGTAATGATACAGACACAGCCCACAATGTCACAGACACAGCCCGTAATGACACTGAGCCCCTTAAACATCGCGGCCTCCCCGCTCAGGCTGCTTCTGGTCCGTGTGTAGGCTGTTCTGAGCCCAGGTGGAACAAAACCATGCCCAAGCCTGTATGGAGTCATGAAAGTACCGCCCCTTTTCCCATGATCCATTGAGTTTGGGAGAAAGACACAGTGTGGACACTTAAAATACATTTTTGTATTAATGTATCCAAATTTGGTATCCAAGCTGTAAATAAGAGTGGAAATTGCTTGCTTAAAAAAAGCAGAAGTTGTGGACAGTGTGGACATGTATTAGCTAAACACGTTACTAAATATGGTACATTCATGACGCCGTACAGACATGGGCGTGGTTTTGTTCTAGATAAACATGCATGACTCCATTTAGACTTACCGAGTTCACCCCGCCTGACTGGTACTCGGAGCACATGGCATTCAGTGGTGCCAGTCCAATGGTGGTTCCCTGGAAGGAGATTCCCCTGTAGACACAGACACACTGGTTCTGTCTAGGACCTCCAACCACCTGGGGGAGCCAGAGATGCAGGCGCAGCGGGTGGCTGGCGGCGCCGTGGGTACTGACGTGATGAGCTGGGCGTTGTCATTGGGCAAGAAACGCAGCTGCTTGCGCCTCCAGGCCAGGAAGGAGCCCAGGGTGCTGTAGGGGTTCGCAGACACGCTGATCTTGTCCCCGTCCGTCCAGATCTCCAGACCAATCAGCGCCACGCGGATGTCGAGGGCCTTGTAGAACTGAGAGAGGCACAGGGACACACATGGGGACACTGCAAAGCCTTCTGTGAAATGGCAAACAGCCCGTCTAGGTCAGCTTCGTTTAGGTGAGAGGCCCCCCCCCCATCTCTCACCTTGTCCACGTAGTTTGCGGCTTCCAGCAGTTTCATGCGGGTGCGTTCATAGTCCCTGCCGTGCTTCTGGAACTGTGGACCAGAGACGTTAAACCACATGCAGGAGGAGCCTGTGCAGCAGCGTGGGACTTTCTGATTGGCTGGCCCGTGATGGACAGAGCCATGTGACTCGCCTACCTCAGCGTGATCAGCCACAAGCAGCAGCTCCACGTATTTCATGCTGCCACTCACATCTCTTTTTTCCTACAAAAATAAAAGGAAAAAAGCCTGTGAAGCCAAATTAGAGGACTCCAGGTGGGGGGGCAGTGAGCAGCAAGCCCGCCACAGACTCACCCTGCCACTAGGGGGCGCCTGTGCCATCCCGTCGATGAGGTCCTCCAGCACTTGAGCAGCGTGGTTGTGGCGATGCCCGCAGGTGCCTTTGGGGAGCCAGAGGTGTTCCGCACGATAGACGGCATGCCTGTCAGTCCCTTGCCCCGCCCGCCCAGCCAGTGGCTTGATGAGGTACGTCATGCTGCTGTTGACGGTGATCAGGCCCCTGGGGACAAGCGAGAGAAGAAGCAAAATGCCATGTGTCCTACACACCTGAAACCCACCATCACTGGGGGGGTTACTCAGGTGAGCCCGAACCTACCATGGCGGGCAGCCCCTCTGCCTGCTTTTTGGATTTTCAGGTGCCAAATCCACAGTTTATGAGTTCATGAGGGGCGTTATGTAGCTGAGTGGCTTAGGGATCTCTTCCAACGTCCAAAAGGTAGTGGGTTTAAATACCTTGACTGACAGAGAAGTCATATCAGTGTTGGGCCCATGACCAAGCCCCTTAACATAGACTGCTCCTGAGGGGCTGAATTCTGGCTGACCCTGCTCTCTGACTCATACCATTCCTCACTTGTACATCACTTTGGACAGAAGCATCTGCTAAATAAATAAATGAAAATCAAATACTTATGAGACTGAGGTCTCAATTAGTTCAGTCTGTTGGTCAGGAGGGCGGCGACAGGATACAGAATCACCCAGGTGCCTCGTTTGCTGTGACAGCTGGGGCAGCCGGCCTCCGCATTGGCTGAGTCCCAGTGAAACCCATGCGGACACAGAAACACTTGTGTGCGCTTTCACACTCACGTTTATGCTGACTGATGTGTATGCTGGAACACGCAAACCCAGTGGGGTGTCTAAGAGAGACAGACACAGCTCCCACGCCACACGCGGCCCCAGCTGGTGAGCTCACTGCAGTGCCGCCGGATTGCTGAGACACACACAAGGACGCCTGAAGACGGCCCTGCCGCCCCATTTTGCTCTGGAGATGCACCTCTCTGGGTGGATCTTCAAATCCTACAGCAGATGTTGCAGCTCTGAGGTTTATCAATGGCGGTCTGTTCTTCCGCTGCTCTCCCTGCAGGCTCACGGGGCTTCGGAGAGGAAAGAGCAGATCCCGGAGCCGCTATCCTACACACTGCACCCCCCCCCGAGATCCTGCCAGTTCCTGCACTCAGTTGACTTCAGTTAAGTTGTCTCTGTATTTCCTGCCATGGCCCTTAATCTGACTTGCGACTCAGTGAAATGTGACAGCGGCCGGTATGAGTAATGGAAGAGAGACTGTGATGATATCAGAGAATTATATTTAATTATGACTGTGCTAAAAGTCAAAGTGTTGGAAGTTCTGAGACAGGATGTGATGTCACTAGCTTACGCTCACCTCAGCCCCCCGCAGCCGCTGACAGCCACACTTGAGTCGTCCTCTCCTGCCACCACACCATGGAAAAAGCAGTTCTCCTGGAAGGTTAAAAACAGCAGAATAATTAACGGGTCACGTGAAGAAGTGGTGCTGATTTTATGGAGGTGTAGCCATCTGTTCTGTCCACGAACCTGGTGTGGGGAGAAGGTGCGCCGGGCCCCATCCGGGCTGTACCATGTCTCCTTGTATCTGGGGGAAAACAGCTGCCTTTCACAGAGAAAAAGATCACAGTGTAACTCACTGCATCTGGCTACCTCGGGTTACAAGGCCCATCGGATGATTGCATATCGGGTGTAAGACATTTGCAGGAAAAGGCCGGGAGGAGAGCGATGGAGAAGTCATCACAGCACAGCCAGCACCTCCCTCCCCCCATGTCATGGACAATTAATAATCAGCTTCCATTTTGATACAAATAAGGAGTGTGGCTGTTAGCACAGCTCGCCATCCAGAGAGAGGCAGAGAGCCAACGCTCCTCCGCATGGGTGGCCCGTATTTCGCGAGCGTGCAGCTGGCTCCCTTTCTCCGGGAGTCCAAACAGCGTGTATCAGCTTACAACGCGGCCCAGACTTCAGGGCAAGGGCCTCTTGGCTGGGAAATGGAGACTGCATCCATAAACCTTAGAAGGTACATTTCTGACCGTAAATAAAAATGCATGTCTCGCTCGACAGCTTAGCCAGATGGTGTCCTATTTAATCATTCATTATTATATGTATATCTTATGATGATGTCACAACATTGTGGTGGACCTGTTTAACAGCCCTTTCATCACGGGGGTGCACTGTGTATCTTCTGCTCCATGCAGTGGTGCATCCCAGCTCAGGTTTTATGTGTGTGTCCTGTCTGCTTGTTCATGTTGCTGGACTATCACACGTTACCCCACTGAAAGGTTTGACAGCACAGAGATACTGTCCTTGTCGGGAAGGAAGGCCTGCTGCCGCCCAGTATTTATACTGGCCACTCCGGTGCTGATGGACTGGGTCCAGAGCCAGCAGGTCACCTTATTAGTGCATTTACCTGTACAGACACCCTAGTGCTGTCCACACGCAGTGTTTACCTGTTTACTGTGTACACTAGCATCATGCATGCTAACATCATGGCTTAACGAGATGAAAACAGGAGTCTGGTAATGGAGAAGTAATGGCAAGGTGAAAACAAAGAGAAATCTCACATCAGAGAGGATTGTGGGACAATGCAAAGAGAAGACAACACATCACTGAATCACAAAAACACACTTTTGATAACATTTCTTTGTCTTTCCTACTCTGGCTTAATGATGTTATAATTCATCACAACACACCCATGTGAAGAGCCTTGTGAAGGGCTAGGGTTACCATATTTGGAGAGATGAAAAAGAGGATGTGTCCAGGGATCAGAATATTAATGAGTTTTCATGTAAACCGACCAATGTGGTAGCGTTTCTCTTATGAATATTAGTAAGTTTTCCCTAACACCCCTGAAAAATGAAAATTCGCATCCGTGGAAACCTGGACCTATGGCAACTACACAGTTAACAACCTACAATGATTGACACAATATACAATGATTGACACAATATACGTGTATACAAGTCTTTTTCAACTAAAGTTATAAAACGCTAAGCGACAGTTCGTTAAACATCAAGCAAACAACGTGATTCACTTTTCAAACAAAAATAAAGGACTCTTATTTTGACGATCTAACACAAAGCATAAAGTACAAAGCGGAACAGTTATAGGTGTGTCCAAATCCATTTCACTATTTTGATGGCGGAAAAACCACACTTTGTGCCAGCGCAAGGCGGACAAGGGTCATCGTAACTCTCTTAATTATTCAGAGGCATGTTTTGGGCATAACGTATAATGAACCAATCAGAACGGTGCATCACCTCACCTTTAAAAGGAAGCGGCGCATGATCCATTCTGGTATGCTATTACAATGGGACACTCATACAAACATAAATGGGCCAACCCCAAGGATTAAAACACGCCAACGACCGCATGAGCCTCTGCTCTGATTGGCTCCTCTGTGAGGCTGCCAATTAGACTCCGCTCATCAAATACAGCAGACACAGCTCCGGAGAGGAGCGAGCGGAAGAGGAGGCGAGAGGAGAGCCAGCCGTCTCTGTGTCTGATCTCCCTGCCACCGTCCAGCTTGGGAAGATAAATTGCAGAGCCTTCAATTTTTCATTATATTTTTTAACCCCTTTTATAATTCAGAGTATTTTCCCACTTCTCGGCATATGGCGAGTTCAAGGGTGAAAGTATTCAAATTCAAAAAGTCTCATATGAGAAAGCCTGTTTTTTTCCCCCCAGTGCTCTTCCTCCCGTCTGTGCGATGTGAACGCCGAGGTCAGCGCCATTTAAAAGAGCGTGTGGGCACCCATTCAAGCCGACAGGAAGTGACCTCGCCGGAAACTCGCAGGCTTTATCACAGAAGTCATATGCCAGTGATGAAAGAAAATGCAAAAAAGTAACGATGAATCCTGAGGCTTTGTCTGCCGCCTGAATTCTTCCTGATAGGCATGGATGTCTGCCTGCTGACAGTGCGTGTGACCGGGCACTTGCTGAAATTCAGAGCCATGCAGTCGGGTTGTGAGCCCGTCGCCAGGGAAACCAGTACATCCTGCCCCCCCAGAGCATGAAGGTAACAGAGGATGGGACCATATGCAGGAGAAGGACATTCATGTCCACCTAGGCATGGACCTGGTCTTAATGCTGATTGTCTGCTACAGAACATACTCAATGAAGCCTGTCTCCTGTGACCAGAACCTGCTGGTACCACAGGCCAAGTAATCAATGGTAACAGACATTCTTGTCAACCTTATCTGTCTGTTTGCATAACGCAGTTCAGCCAGAGGTGGCAGTGTCTCCCAGCTTTTCATAGCCTGCATTGAAATGTAACAACTGCTGCTTTTACATTCATTTATATAGCAGAGACTTTTATCCAAAACAATGTGCAATTGAGAAAGCAGGGTCAGAGCAATCGGGGGTTAAGGGCCCTAGTGTAATCACACTAGTGATCACACTGGGTTCTAACCTAACCCGCTGAGCCACACATGTACACGTTTCACATGCAAGGCTTGGAGGAGTCCCCCAAGGCTCTCCATGTGGGGGGGGAGGGGGTCCTTTCCTGCCCTCTTTATGTGGGCGGCGGCTAATGCTTCATGACGGCCTGAACGGCATCCCTCCTCCCCCCCCAATCACGAGCGTTTCCAAACAACGGATGAACGAATCAGCTCATTACTCAACAACAGCTCATTAAGAGACAATAGCACTTAAAATAGCCCATCGATAGCGTCTGCAAACAATCGGCTCATTATAAAAAAAAAACAGAGACTATCAGCCTTTCATAATCTTGCAGAAGAGGAGGAGTTCGTCAATAAGGGCCCAGGAAATGAACACAAATGCCAGGCGAGTGAATATCGATCAGAGAATAAAGTGTGAAGGAGCCCGTAGCACTGCGGTAGAGCTCAGAGAGACACAGCGACCATACGTACTGCCAGCTTATGGCTCTTGATCGATTCTGCTTTACAAGTGAAAGCGGCTGACTGGGGGATGCTGGGTAAAGAGACGTGTCTCTGCTCCTGTGAGAGGACACGCGGGAGCCAGAGTTGGACATGGATTTGCTCAGCTTCCTGATCCGCAGACGGCCTCCGATCTCTGCACGCAAACGGCGTTTTTCCCAGATCACGCTGTGCCAATTCAGGCCGGAATCCTATAAATTTACAACAGTGGCCCCCTGCAGATCTCCACCCGGGGAAAGTGAACCCCCCCCCCCCAGCCTGTAGAAAGATGGTGGTTGGCATTCAGCCTGACCTGAGTAACATTGCCATTCTAAAATTCATTCAGTATAACAATGTTTCCCAATCCAGTCCTCGGGGACCCACAGACAGTTTTGGCTCCCAGGAGCTGGGAAGGAGCAAAAATGTGGACTGTCTGACAGGGAGCTCAGAGGGAGCAAAAACATGGACTGACTATGGGACCCTGAGGACCATATTGGGAAACACTGCAGTATAATATGACCCTCGCGAGCAGGGACCGAGCAACACACAGTGCGATGGACGCTCCTGTCCACAGGGCACATCCAGGAGGGCATCATTAACTCCACCAGCCACTTCACTGTGCAATGCCCGCCCCATTCCGCGGCATCACCTCTGTGCCGACCGCCTGGTCGATCACATCCGTGCCACTGGGAATCGATCCAGTTTGTTTTAAGAGTGAGGTGATTTCCACTCAGGGTCCTCTTTGGGCTCATAAACGAGAGCTACACATCGTCTCTCTGGGCAGCGGGAAGCTCTCTTCCCTTTTGTTTCTACATCCGAAAGTGACTAATTATGATTCCTGCACCCTGTCTATATACAGATGTTTTCTCGTGGCCGATCCCTCAAGCACTGCGCCGGCCAGGGGTATGTGGGACAGAGAAGTTCCAGAAACAGGCATTTTAACAGGCAAAAACTGACCACCTCTGGGGGGGAGGTCTCAGACGCTGGTCTGTTATTTCAGGGTGTAATAAACAGAACGTGATGAAGACTCCCTTTTATCTGTGTGTGTGTGTGTGTGTGCGTGTGTGTTTATGTGGATGTGGGTGTACCCACTACAAATGAAAATATGTGCCACAGTGCCCCCTCCAGGCCATTCTTGACCCACTTCACCTGCTGCTTCATACTCCTCAGGGTCAGACCAGACGAAAAGGCACCTTCTGATAAACGAGCAGCGCAGGTACGCAGAGGACGGCCGACCTGCACTGTAGGCCCCCATCTGCACACCTATCCGAGCCAGGCCGAACCTCCAACTTGCAGCCAATGACCCCACACCCTGCTGGTGAACTGACGTCTGCCACAGCGAACCAGGATCACTACCCCCCACACTGCTACGTGCTATTTATTTAGAAGCATACACATCGGGAGTCCAGTCTAGGCAGTATGGCTCACACACGCTGGAAGTAAGGGATGCTGGGAAATTATGGTTCACCAGCTTTCACATTGACATCATTTAAGTAAGGAAAAGCAGCTTCAGGGACAAACATTGTATAACGTGGTAAAAGAGTAACTACTCACAGTACCACCATGTCAGGGGGTGCGGAGAGCAGGCAGAAGGCCACTGTTATCTCTGAGGGCTATGGGGCCACAGACCGGCCCCCTGGCATCCCCCCCCCCACCGGGCGGTCTCCCGTCTCTCTGACATTCTCCTCCGCCTGCAGCCTCAGCCGGCCACTTATCGCTGAGCACAGCACTATCTGTCAGGGTCTGAGCAGAGCGAGGCGGAGCGGCCAGACGCTACCTCACTTCACGGCTCGAAGGTGGACCGCAGGGCCTCGAATCGCGACGCCAGCGCCCCAAGCCCGCCGCAACACCACCGTTTGAGGATAAGCGAAGGGAAAATTACCTGGAGCATTCGGTGATAAAGAGCCTTTATATCTGCCAGTCGGGAAATATCCGCGCTCTCTGTCGGTCTGCCACTGACTCCTGGCATTTCCGGACAGATACTGATGTTGACATGAAATTTCTTGACTTGTGATTGTAATGTTAGAGGGTGCGGTGATGGGTGGGCATCAGTCCAGAGTGTATCAGCGACTGTGGTTGCTGGGAGAGTCACCAGGCTCACTATGATTTTGCATAGGAAGCTACAGAAAATGGATATTATGTTTTACTATCTCTTTTAGTTATATTTGTACTCCTCACTTTTTATTGCCGTACAGATTCAGAGCAGAGGGAAGTGATTCAGGAAGATGGTTTCCCCGGGTTTCAAATGCACTGTTTGATTTGCAAAGACAGTAAAAGATCTAAATCCGTGTGAAGCGGTACGTGTGAAGTGATTATTTTACCCTCCATTCATTTAAATGACTGTAGCATAAATAAAGACAAAATTAGCAACACTGGAAGGTTATTTTTATCATGCATAAATGGTGCTGTTTTAAATATGGGCTCTTAACAAAATAGCATAAATGGCATGTAATTTCTGTGGGGAACAAGGCAAAGGGGCGGGTGGGTGTGTTTTATGGGGAGTCTAAGTGCACCAAGGTCAGACGTTATGAAGTTAAGTTCATATTACACTTTCATTACACACTTACATAACAGTAAGCTGCTTTTATCCTTGGAAAAAAATCATCTTCAACATAATTGAATTACACGTTTCGAAGCAGGATGAGTCATCAGGGAGGGGCTGCGAAGCAAAGTGTATCTTAGACTCTCGGTGTGGGGGGAGTGGGAGGTCACCACAGCACGAAGGAGGAGGGGGTGTGAGAGAAGGCTCAGACGATGGACTGGGTGTGGGTCTCTGTCTGGGGCTTCACGTCACCCTACAGAGATGGAATGTAGAAAATGAGCAGGATGTATCTGTAAGATACAAAAAAATAAATTAATAAATCAGTAAGAAATGTAAAAAAGAGGGGCTGGCTTGGGTGGCGCAGTGGTTCGCACTGATGCTTCACGGCAAGAAGGTCCTAGGGCCTTACTGTGTGGAGTTTGCACGCTCTCCCCGTGTTCGTGTGGGTTTTTTCCAGGGGCTCCGGTTTCCTCCCACGGTCCAAAAGCATGCAGGATAGGTTGATTGCCGAATCTCAATTGGCCCTGTAGTTGTGTGTGTGTGTGAGTGTGTGCACCCTGCAGTGTGTTGGCGACTGTCCAGGGTTGGTTCCCGCCTGTGCCCATTGTTCCTGGGATAGGCTATGGTCCCCCCTATGACCCCAGTGGGCTTAAGTGGTTTCAGAAAATGGATGGATGGAAGGGCCGGCTTAAATATTCTAAAATATTTGAAAGCAATTCAAACTGAATTTAACAGCGAAGAGGCATGAAAGAAGTCAGCATCCACACACACAATAGCCGGAGTGAGCAAGTGGCTTGGGACACAAACCACTGGACAAAGCAACCAGCGAGCGATGCTGTCCAATCCGAAAATGTGACTGGTGACATACTGCGGGGTCAATGGTGCCCCCTGGAATTCCATCATTTTTGCAGTTTTTTTTTAAATGATGGAAACTATTTGCAATTACGTCTAGTTCAAACCTTATTCCATATTTGTTCTCCTCATGTAAATGCTGTTGTTCCACCACCCAAAAAGCTTCGAGTACCCGTTTCAGATTTGGTTCTGGACCGTTGCCACATTTAAGTCTGTCTGTGCCTTCTGCTTTCAAAAGAGAGAGCCATTTTACTGCAGCGGCCTCCCAGGAAGAGCAGTATTTATGTTCTTTTCAGAAGAGAGATGTTATGTGTTATTTTTCTTGCTGTTTTTATGTGATTTGAGTTGTGAAAGTGGCATTTGTTCTAGTTCCTTCTGCGACGCTATTGAAAGGACTCTCCGTGGAGTCAGTGGGATTGTTTACAAAAGGGACTTATAAAATGTAATCATTTACTGTGTACATCCTGCCTCCTGTCCATTTTTACGAATCGTTTTTCCGGTTATGGTGGCTGTGACCCTAAGTCCAGGAATCAGTAAGGCTGAGTATGGCAGGCAAGTACCCCAGTTCATCACATGGTATGGTGAAACGGTCATACGTCAAGGGCAATTTTACAGTCATTGGACAGTTTTGGGGCAGTAGACGGAGCCTCTTGCCCAAGAATAGACAGTGTGTCAAACACAGTTTATAAGCGTCATTAAATGGAGCATCATTAAGAAGAGTCACCAGTGTGTGACGGCCATCCTCTGCTTGGTGATGTGAAACCAAAGTTAAATAAAACAAAAAAACACAATTAAAGCATTTATTCAGCAGAGGAGTAAAATCATTTCTGGGTATCTGATTGTTTCTGGGGCAACATCCAGGGAGGAGAGGAATGGGAGTGTAAACAAAAAACATGTTAAGCGTTTTGACGCCGTCACACAAAGTGCTGGCTTTTGTTTTGTAGCCCCCTGTTGAGGCACATCCAAACAGAAATTTTTCCTGTCTTCTAGAGGAAAGTTGGGGAAAGCTACATTACCATAATCACTGGTTAATCTTCACAGGCTCCGTCTTGGAAACAACAGCAAATAAAGCATTAATCAGCCTTTTTGTCTTCACGCCTGAAGTGCGGGAATCTCTGGAGATGGCGTGACACGTGACTGGTGAGCATCCATGCCCATCACTGTGCCATCCTGAATCTCTATTAGGACCCAATGGGTGAGTACCTGCCTTTTTTAGCTGCTCTCCTGCCAGAGCGGTCACAGCAGGCTGGGGAAACGCTGTGAACATTGATCTGTCACTCATTATGCTCAACCTTTTTTGCATGCCCCACCTTTTCTGTGTCCTACACCCTTTCTGCATGCTGCACCCTTTCTGCATGCTACACCCTTTCTGCTGTTGCATCCTTTCTCTGTGCTGCACCCTTTCTGCTGGCCGCAGCCTCTTTACTGTCTGCACCCTTTCTGTGTGTTGCACCCTTTCTCTATGCTGCACCCCTTCTGCATGCTATACCCTTTATGGGTGCTCCACCCTTTCTGCTTGTTCCACCCTTTTTACTTTCTGCACCCTTTCTCTATGATACACCCTTTCTTCATGCTGCACCAAGTTCCCTGTGTTGCAGCATCCAATGCACTTGTGCTGTTTTTATAAAGATATTCCAATGAAAAATTGCAGTCACTTCTTATTGCTAACTGAAACCCACAGGTCAGGGCACAGGCTTCACTTAGCTGTTTTGCTGTTTAAATTGCCAGGAGTGGCACATATAAGAGTATCCTTATTGGGCTGAAAGCAGACCATTAGCCAGGGTTGCATTTACTATGCTGTGCTTTGCTACACGCTCGCAGAGAAATGCAGGCGCTCATCAGAGCCAAATGATATACACTGCTCACCAGATATGTTTTGGCATTGCATGCCTCTGTGTAAACAGCCAGTGCTCCACTCCTGTTCAGCCAATCAGCAACAGGCAGAGGACAGCAGGGGGAGACGGTGAGAAGGAGGCTCATTTGCATTTTCAAATCCACTTCTGTTTACAGTAAACACTGTTCTCATTATATGTAAGGCAAACCCCATTGAAATAAAAGGAATTTTGTCATGCATAAAAACATTGGAAAACTTCAAAGTCCAATTAATCTGTCATTAAAACCAACAAAAGCTGGACACAGAGAAGATGAGCTCCATTTTGAGGAGGAAAATAAACAGCAACAGGACAGCATATGGTGGGTGTATATTCATTCATGCTCCCCTTTAACTAACGAGTAAGTTATTGAAAGAGGTGGGCCTCAGCGCCGCCATTGCTGTGCGTCGAAGCTTGGTGGTTGTTTCTGGGGTCCCACTCAAATAGTCACTTTGGTGCCCCTAGCCAGTGTAGGGCCATTGTGTGGTAACATCCTGCAGAGAGGTGCAACATCCATTCTACTCTTGTAAGAGACAGGCAGATGGCCAGTGAGGCCATGATGAGTGTATGATACAACAGCCATGGTTTTGGGTCTTTTCGGGGTTCCGTTTCGTTTGCTCATGTTTCGTTTCCGGTCCCATTTAATGCTATGACACAAAACAGAGCCACGAAATAACCGATCACATTTATTAATCACCCCTTTCTCCCAAAAAGGCCTAGCTTTGCATTGGGTGAGTAAGTTCTCCTGCTTCTGCACATTATTAATGTAAAGTCTTTGCTCACCTTGGTGGCTGGATTTTAAATGGAAGCATTTGCTACCAGATCTCTTCTTCCACCCAGATGGTTTTAATTATCCCGGGCCACTCTGCCATACTGCAGGAGATTCTTCAACAGTAAAAATCTATATTGAAGACTCCACACTCTCACAGCCGCACGACTTCAAACCATTCAGCCCACCCAGCAAAAGCCCCAGCCTGCAGGATGGACATACAGCTGGGCAGACTGGGAGCTCAGCCGTGAGCCTCTTCCCAATCCAGCATGGCTTAATGAGATTGAAGGTCCCCTGATCCTCAGCTTTATGTAAACAGGCCAACAGTTTATACATAACATATTTCTTAAGGTTACGTCTCTCATTAACACCACAGTCTCCTTAAGATTACAGCATTGTTCAGATTACAGGCATTTTGTTTCATTTTATAATTCTTATTTTTTTACCAATGAATAAATTCCTCACCCAAGTGAAAAACAAAGGCCTTTGGTCTCTCTCTTTTACTCTCTCTCACTCCCTTTTCAATCAGGCGCTTTCTGATTGCTTTGGGATTACAGGGATTTTACTGCATCTGAACAAGATTAACCTTTTTTTCCACAAAAGCAGCATTATGTCCGCACAGCATGGATTGAGGCGTGTGGCGGCCGCTGACACGTGCGTGCGGAGGCACACGGAAAGGCCCCCACACACCTCATGCATGACATATGCGTGCAGACGCACCCGTGTGCCTCCAGCCTGCCGTCCCATCCCAGGGATGATGGATTAAGTTTCGAGCAGGAGAAGAGAAAGACAGAGACCAGCGAGCAAACAGATATATATGTTTATCGTCCCTATGGCAGCAAAAGTGAACATAATTCATCACCTTCTGGGTGACAAAATGTATATTATATATGTATAATTATGCTACCAAGCACAGCAAGGTTGAGTAAACCTAATTAGGAAAGAAACTGAGATGGCATCAGATAAAACGCAAAGCTTTCCCCATACAGGTTTCTGCATGCGTGCTCACGATATAAACATCTACACTTACATAACGTTTACAATAGGAACTGGCCCAAAGTTTAATTTGCACTTCAGTTGGTTTTTACATATTGAAATATTTCCCATTACACATTCTGGTACTGATACATTAAAATTATATTAATTTGGTTTGATAATTTTTCTATCATACTTACATGAGAAAGACATCAAACAAATAATGATAAGATCAAATTGGTCATTATCATGTTACTCTGAAACACAAATATCTATAACCCATTCTTTTTTATTCTAGAGTAAATGTATGTTTAAAAAGAATGGTGTATTATTAGGGACACGTTTCACGTGTTTAAATGAGTGTATTTTTATGACTGGGCAGGGAATGAAGCCGTTGTCTTTGTCTGCATGTTAATTACTGCAGCTGCATGTTCGTGACTTTACATATGCTTAAAAATCTCAGAAATATGCAGAGATGTAAATGAAGGGAGTGAGCAGGCTTGTGCGTGTTTCTGTGGATGGTACACCACCTACTAAGCTTCTCAAAGTTTATTTTTTTCCACCAAAACTATTGTCCAGGTAAACAAAATTTACTATTGTACAAACACAAGTTCTTCAGTTATTGCTCTTCCCAGCGTGTTTTCCCCTGAGACAGACACACATATAGACAGGTGAGAGTGAAACTTGTAGTCGGAGCGCTGGGTCAGCCACTTATCTGCAGCCCCTGAAGCATTTTTCAGGGATAAGGGGCTTGCCCAAGGGCCCAGTGGTGATATCATTACACTGCCAACCACGGGAATGAAACCGGCGACCTTCCGATCATGGGCACTTGGCCCTAACCTACAGCCACACACCACCCAAGATGATGCACCGGGGGACCCTGCACTAGACAGCAACACACTAATGTGGGAGCAGATGAGCACTGAACCGGGGAGGATATATGACATCAACACACTAACATAACTGAGGAGGCTGTACTACATCATTACACTAATGCTGGAGCTGTCCAATGCTGAACCAAGAAGGCTGTACTACATCAACACACTGAAATAAATTGGGAGGCTGTACTACATCAACACACTAAAATGACTGAGGAGGATGTACTACATCAACATACTTACAAGGGAGCTGCCCAGTGCTGAACCAAGGAAGCTGTACTACATCAACACACTAAAATGACTGAGGAGGCTGTACTACATCAACATACTTACAAGATAGCTGCCCAGTGCTGACCCAAGAAGGTTGTGCTACATCGACACACTAAAATGACTGAAGAGGCAGTACTACATCAAAATACTTACAAGGGAGCTGCCCAGTGCTGAACCAAGGAGGCTGTACTACATCGACAAACTAACATGGCAGCTGTCTACTGTTGAACCAGCAACAATGAAAAAATGGGTCCTCTTATTTTACCATTTCATCTGGCCGCTATGTTCTGCTGGTCTTGCAATAATAAGCCAACCCACTGACAAGCCAACTGAGAGCATAGTTAGTTTTTCTTTTCCAAGCTAAAATGACCAAAATGGCATCTCATTCCACCCACAGCCACAGTTCCTGCAGCCAGCATGCGAAGCAGCAAATCTAAATAACTCGTCTGACTGCAGTAGCAGCTGTCGGCATGGAGCAGCAAGGAGCGGAGGGGAAGAAAACGGATGCTGATCACTTGAGCCACTCTTCCGTGTCACATAAACACGGCGGAAAAGCTGAGCTTCCCCAATAACACACAGGGGTCGGCGTTCTCCCAAGCGGAAGGCCTGAGATGGACTGTAATCCTGATGGATTGAGCACCAGGACGTGTGGGATCACCAGGACATGCATTCCAGAGGCGGCACAGTGCTTTATGAACTGGAATTGAAATGCAGAACATTCGCACTGCCAGAGTTCAGTTAGCGATCACCTGACTATGTAAACGAAAGTTAGTAGTAGGAAATAACGCGGGAGGAGAGAGATGCAGTGATCCGGCAGGCTCAGGGACACGGGGACACCCCCAAGCAGTGAGCTCTCCTGTGGGGGGGTGTCTGTGCCTCACTCCAGCCAGCGTACACAGAATGGCCAGTCCACCCCTTTGGAACTGATTTTCTGACTATGGTATTTTATAAAGCAGTTTATTATTGATGAGCCAAGTATTTTACTCTGTTACTGTGACAACTGCTGGGGGCTGTAATATGTGAACCGGGTGGGTAATGACAAGCCTGACAATGTAAATAAAGACAGGAAATTAAAAATCATCGGTACGGGGGGAGTGGTTTTACTTTAATGTAAATCACATTCTGTGTCGGCTTTGTAAGGTTTAACAGCATAACGCATAACAGGGCATTACTATTTATAATCAATGGTTCCTTTTTGGCTCATTTATTTATGTGAAATTCCCAGTTGTGCAATTAAAGGTCATTATGAATCAAAATTAGAATTCTGAATCTGTGTATTTTAATGTTTACACAGCACAGGAAGCAGTTACTTTGCATGCTTGGATTTCAGGGCAGGGAGGCGACTGACTGCCTGTCTCTGCAAGCCTCCTGTTCCTTATCCTCATCCTCTTCCTCATCCATGTCCCCTTCGTCGTCCTCCCACCTGCAGGATGAAGCAGGCGAGGGAAGTCAGCGATGCTGTCGGCAACAAGGCTGAGCTGCATGAATGAAACATCAGAGGAGCTGAAGTTCATTTTCAGAAGCGTCACATGGGTTGGGTGGGGGCTCCCCCCATAACTCCCTGGTGTCCCATGTGACCGTGCCGATTGCTTGAGGATGGTGTGCTGCTCCTCTCACATAATGCATGTATGTATGAGGAATCAGTCATGGCCCCAGCAGCAGCAGCCATTGCTCACATGACTGCAGGGAATGGTCAGGCCACCAAACACACACACACACACACACACACACACACACACACACACACAGGTTAGGTTAGGCAGGCCCCTAACGAACCCTCATTAAGGATACCCACACAGAGCCAGTGTCACTGCCAGCAGCCATTAGTGGGGCGGTGGGCGGGGCTGAGGGCTGTAGGTCACATGGGCTCCCGCTGGCATTGTCACCTGAAAGACCTAGGGAGAGCCAGAGGCATCGCTGTAACACCAGCATCGACATTATCGAACTGCTTTGTGGCTGAGGCCAGCAGACGCCCACAAACCCAGGCTTAACAGCATACCCAGTGTGGGCTCCGCTTACGGCCAGCAGGAGGTGAACATGCTGTGTGCAAACCCACAGCCTCTCTGTGAAACACATTACCTACCCCCTTTAGTAGGGTGGGGGCTCACCACTGATATCACAGGGGATGTGTGTGGACAGGAACCCCCATGTGTCCCATGAGTTTGGTAATAATTAGGTAAGAGGTGAGGCTGGACGCCCCACCTGGCTCTTTGCTCAGGCCACGGAGCTCCTCATCCAGAAGGTCCAGGGCCTGGCAGGCCGTGGCCTGCTCCAGGAGGGGGTCGTCACTCTCCGTGCAGTCGATGCCCTGGATCTCCTGGATCTCCCAAGCTCCCTGGGACAGAGGCCGGGACACCAATGGGGCAAGAGATGGGGACCTTGCACTCTTGGGTGACCTTGGGGCACCTTGGCCAGACCACAGGCTGGAGTCAGATCCTATATGGAGCAGGAAGAGAGATAGGTGAGAAGGGGAAAGAGGGAGGGAAAGAAAAAGGGAGGGGAAAGAGAAAAACAGAGGAAGAGAGAGGGAGAAAGGGGGGACAGGGGACGAGAGAGGGAAAGAGGGAGGGGGGAGAGGCAGCGGGATAGGAAATTGTGTAAAGCAGAGGGGGAAGAAAAGAAAAGAAGACAAGCCATGAGGGAGGCAGAGAAGAATGGAGAGACAGCTGAAGGGAGAACAACTCAGTGAATCCACTCACCATGTATTAGTGTGTGCCTGTAAAATCATTTGCCTCTAAGTGGGGACACAGTGGGCCAGATCAAATTGAGTGAAATGAGAGGAGAGATTCCATCTGCTCGTCGCAGATTACAGGGCCGCCTTTCCCTGATCGGGCCGTCTCGAGCCGGCTTCACGTACTAACGGGGCCTCGCAGCACTATTTACGCCAACACGCTTTCGATCGAAGCCGGGGCCCACCACTCGCCCACCTGATGGTGCTGTTTGCAGAGATGCAGAGCTCTCTGCACACCACTGCTAGTCTAATAGTAAACAGGACATTCCTGGCCCTTATACAGACCAGGGCTCCTCTCCAGAAGTTGTCCAGTCACATTCCTGGTTTTTTCAGCTAATTCAGTCAGTGCTTCAGCTGCGTGTGAACCGTCAGTAACGGGCTGATGCACAAAGCGGTTCTGAGAGCTTTCATTGCTGCCCCCATCATAGCGGAGGCGTACCTGAACGTGCAGCACTGCCTGTCAGGCCATTGGGGGAGAGTCATAATGAATCAGGTGTAATCTCCTATCTGATATCAAAACCAATTTAAAAGCTATTTGCCTCACCAGACAGGAGAGTCAGAAGCGGGGGGGTTGGGCACCATGAGTGACAGGAGTGATGGAACATGTGCTAATTCAGTTGGGGCATGCAGATGAGGAACAGGAAATGGTCCAGTGTTACATAACCCATGTACAAGATAGCGATGGATCCAGCCGTTCTTGGGGGGGTGGGAGGGGGATGTGGCTATCATCCGATTCATAAATCAGAATCTCTCTTATTTCCTAAGATCATTTTCCCCCCACTTGTTTATACTTACACATTATTGCCGTGACTGCTTTGGGAAAATGAGTAACAGTGTATCTCGGACGGCTGACTGAGCACTGTGTTAGTGCCTGTTTAAGCACACTAAAAATGCATTAGGGCAAGCTTCCTGTTCCAAATATTAACATGCCTATGCGTCTTCATTAAGGGTCGACGAGTCTTTGTACCATCTTCGCCAGAGGGAGGAGAGAAAGAGAGAGAGGGAGAGAGAGAGAGAGAGAGAGAGAATGACAGCAAAAATGTAACTCTTGGGGGGGTTCATATTACAGATGCAGACCCCACAGGCATGTCAATGTCAGCTAAGGACAGATGAGTGAGGAAGCCATTACAGTGTGACAGAACCTCATATTTCCACCTACTTTACTCATGAGCAACTCCACAACCATAAGAGGCAGGAGAACAGCACCCTCTTACCACACAGAGATGCAGCTGCAGCCCTGGGGAGACAGCAGCTGCTGTCATGGTAGCTGCTGGCCCCGAGGGCCTCTGGTCTTGAGAAAAGGCATTCAGAGGAAACTGTGAGTGTGTAAAGGTCAGAGAGGAAAGCAGCTGTTGGACCCATGGGAAAGGTAACTCACCTAGACAGTTTGTGTAATACTGTAACATGTCAGTTATTTTGGATAAAAAAAAACATTCTGTTAAAAATAACATATAAACAGTAGCTGCAAATAATATAAAGGGTTGTGTCTTTCAATATAAAACACAAACACATAATCAGAAAGCACAGTGACTCTTCAGTGCTGTTATGGACATGAAATACAAGAAATGATGATACTATGTAGGTAGGTGGAAACCCAGGACAAAAAGACAAGACAGAAAGAAACAAGGTGACATTCCAGCATTGAGAGGATATATAAATACCCTAGAGTAGAAGTCACATGTATTTATACTGCCAAACAGACCACCAGGCCATACAAACACAGACTACATCTGTATATATACATACAAACTCCACCTGCATCGAACACCTCCAGGTTGGCCTTAGTTTCTCTGTCCTCTTCAGGCCCACCACCGGGTCCTACTGTCTCCATCTGGGTCTGCTCTCCCTGGGAAAAACTCCACCAGACCTTTCACATATGAAAGTTGCACAGTCATACTCCACCCCAACATTTCACCCGCACCTGAACATACATGGCTACAGCCAGGTCACGTACCCTGCTCAAGGTCCAACAGCAGTGTCTCTCTAAGGATCTTGCGGTGACCTTTTAGTCTAGTCTCCACACAGGCCAAAATATAAGAGGCAGGTGAAGTAGTGTGACACAGCTGTAGACTTTGTACTTTGATGTTAAGGCAACATAAATGTTCCCATCAAAATGAAAACATGCCCACATATGGCCAGTGCTGCATCCGGCGAGATACGAGAACAACGGATAATTGCACCTTCAGGACAGCAGTGGTATGAGCCCCTGACCTCGAGGTCACGGTGAGTCAGATGTTCTCAGAGCTTAATGAACTTTCCTCCACTAATGAACTTTCACGGGTGTCATTGGGAAATTCACTGTGCAGTATAATATCCCTTGTGTTTGCAATTTCAAGGCCATCAGAACTGTACCGCATAAAATACGAGAGGAAATTATTTAGGCATTCTGTATAGAAAACTAATACGCTCTCTAATATAGTGATGAACTGTTTGTGGGTGATTGCTGGGTTGTCCGACTTCACTCACTCATGTTGTGTCAGAAAGACAGTGGAAAGAATGGGAAGCAGTAACTAATTCATAAGGCGAATATGGAACAAGTTTCCCCAAATCCAAACTCTTTCATCAACTCCTGTAGTTTTACCCATTTCTTGATGTCCATTTAATATATGTAAACAGAACTTAGCTCTGGACATGAGATAACATTCCAGGACAGTGTCATGAGGACAGGTGCTTGGTGAACTCCTGTGGTCACTCAGATTCGATACCAGAGCTACAAACCCAATCACATTTTGACCATGATAGTGTCCTTATCATTAATATATCCACCCACCCACTTTCCATTAGAGACACCTTAAAGACACCAATCTACAATTCCTGCAGGAGGAAACAGGAGCAAATGGAGAAAACCCCAAGTGTGTCTAATAAATGAAATCTGAAATAATGTACAATGGGCTCGATGCATGCAGACTTGGGCTGTGACAGGCGAGAGGGCAGTACCGTGAATGAGTTGGGCACACCAGGTCTCGCATCCAACCGGCCTTCTGGGAAAGGGGCATGAGCTGGACCAGAATCGCTCATAGATGGATCACAGACGTGTCGATAACCGCCGACTTTGTCGCCTGGGTAGCCATTCTCAGAATTATTCACAAGATCATCCATGTACTTCTCAGCAGGGTCACCGGTGAGATAATCTCTGAGGTGATCCACTAAGTCATCTGTGTATTTCTCTGTGGGACTGTCGACAGGATCTTCTGCAAAGTCATCTGTGGAGTTATCTACAAAGGCAGCGGCGAGGTCATCTGCTAGGGCATCACCGAGGTTGTCTGCCGAGTGATATGCAACATCATCTACTAGGTCATCCATGGGGTCATCAATAGAATCTTCTGCAGGGTCGTCTGCAAGGTTGTCTTTGGGGTTATTCCGGTGATCACACCACAGCAGTGGTTTGGGACAGAAGCCAGATGCCTGGGCTATATAATGTAGGAAAGGAAGAGGAGAAATAGAGCTTGTTGGATGATTCATATTACTTAAAGTAAAAAAAAAAGATTAAAGCATTAAACATACATTTGTGCTATGAAAATTGCCTATATTATCTTTCAATGGTCATATGCGACGCACACTCACCTAACCTAACAACCTAAGCTTCCTATGCTTTAGCAATTCAAGGAAGAACTACTAAAACATGAAAATATTTCAAGCCCTCAACCAACTGCTCCTATTGAATAATGTAAGAGCTCAGCTGGAAACCTTGTCCTACAACCCAGATGAGGGTCTGGAGTGGGCAGCTGGGCTCCTGAATAATAATGCTTAGATCTGGGGATGGGACCCCAGGTTGGGATCTGAGCAAGTTGGGTCCCTGCCTCTTTCATATGGGGGAGCTGTTGATAGAGAGCTTAGGGTGGTGTTTAAAGCTGGACTTCGTTTACACAGTGAGGCTAAGCAGGCAGTAAATAAGCAGGTAAAACCTAAGGCTTCCACACCCCCCTTCTCTCCCATGCATTAATGATACCTTACTGGTACCCTTCAGCATTTCGTTCTGTTGTCCAAGGCAGCGCATAATATGCTATTGAGCTGCAAATATTCTCGCCGGAGCAGCCTGACGATTCTGTGGTATTTGGCACGACAATCAGGACAAGAAACGTCAGCGGCATCTCTGATTACGGCCACTGGGGCGGCGATGGGCCATTCCTCAATGCGGAATTACCACCATGCGTCACATGTCATTACCTTGTGTATTTACTTAAAACTGTAATCGATAAGCCGTTTTATTGCCATGGCTGAATTAGCTGTGACAGAGGAGCAAGACCAGTGCCAGCATTACTGCCACTATCAAACTCCTCTAATAGAATTTCAGGCTGGGAAGCACACTTTCATTGAGCAGGTATTACAACAAGGACAGCTTCTGCTCTAACCTTGTAGTTAACTGCTGCCCTGTCATCAACATGCTCTTCATTCCTCTGATCACTATAAAAAGATCACCTGACAAAGGTCTCTGCGGCAGGGGGGTCCATCCGGAAGGGGGTCTGGACGATGAAGGCAGAGAGCGAGTTGACATCAGCCGCTTGAACAGAGGAGGATGTGGGGAGGGAGTCAGAGGAGGGGTGGGCTGCAAGGTTCTGGCTGAAGACAGGTCCATGGGAGGACGGGATTTTAAGGAGGAATGTAGTTGTGCTCTCTTTGTTGTGGTTGATGGCAGACCAGCTTGTGGGGACTGCAGCACTGTGAAGTCATAGCTCTGAACAAGTTCTCTTGCCTGTAGTATTGGTGTCTGAGAAGGTAACCCAAGGTCTGATGAATGGGGAAATTGAGTTCTTGGGGGTTCTGGAGTTCTGGTGGGAATATCAGGTTCTGGTGACTTACGCACTGGAGTTCTGGAGGGTATATCAGGATCTGGTGACTTACGCACTGGAGTTTTAGAGGATATAACAGCTTCTGGTGACTTACGAACTGGAATTCTAGAGGGTATATCAGGATCTGGTGACTTACGCACTGGAGTTCTGGAGGGTATATCAGGATCTGGTGACTTACGCACTGGAGTTCTACAGGGTATATCAGGATCTGGTGACTTACACACTGGAATTCTAGAGGGTATAACAGCTTCTGGTGACTTACGAACTGGAGTTCTGGAGGGTATATCAGGATCTGGTGACTTAAGCACTAGAATTCTAGAGGGTATATCAGCTTCTGGTAACTTAAGCACTGGGGTTCTAGAGGGTATATCAGGTTCTGATGACTTATGTACTGGAATTTCAAAGGGTAAATCAGGTTCTGGTGACTGGTGCATTTTGGTTCCAAAAAGTGAGTGAGTTTCTGCTGACTGATGAATTTGGGTCAAGAAAGTTAATTCAGGTTTTGGTGTCTGATGCAGTGGAGTCCAAGATGGAAGGTCAGGCTCTGGTGAATGCCGAATTTGGGTACCTAAAGACTGATGTGGTTCTAGTGACTGAAGTATTTGGGTTTGAGTGGACAGATGACCTTCCATCTGTGTTTCATGGGTTCTACGCATATGAGGTTCTGATGAATTAGGAATTTGAGTTCTGCATGACAGGGGAGGTCCTGGTGACTCACATATCTGGATTCTGGAGGACAACTGAGGTTCTGATGAGCAGGTCATTTGCATCTTGCCAAGTGGGTCAGATTCTAGAGACTCAAGCAACCGCATGCTTGAGGACAGGTGAGGTTCTGCACTCCAAGTCAATCGGATCTTGAAAGACGAACCCTCTACTTGTGGAGTCGATTGTGGTGAATCGGACATGTCTAGATGCGATGCCTGGAGCTGAGAATGTGAAATGATGCCTCCACCCAGCGCTTTGGTGGCTGCTGTGTTTTGGGAAGCAGTTTCCAGCTCTTCAGCTTCATTCACACTTTGAGGAGAAACGGGGATGCATATTCATACTCAGATATTCAATCACTTAAAATTTTTGTAACATATTTTCATATTTTATAAACATATGCTCATGACACGCACTTCAAAGGGGGACAGCAGGGCACCCAAGGGAAAATGACATGTCACAGAAACTCTGCGCTGTTCATCTCTTACCCTGCACTGCCGGCTCCCAATTCAGCAGGAAATGTGTCGGTGGCTGTACTGTTCCCAACAGTCTGCAGAAAAATACAAAAAGCACAGCTTATATCACAGCGAGAGGACAGCAGGGACCAACAGGTGGGGCGGGGCAGGGCAGTGCCCCAGAGACAGGGCAGACCTGCCTCATAAGCGGGGTGGAGCATGCAGGGCTCCTGTCTGGAGGGATCTGCATGGCCAGCACTCACACTCTGCATCTCCCGCTCCACAACGCTTGCACTGGATGAAGCTGGACAGTCAGGATTATCAGAGCATCCAGGATCACAGACAGTGAAGAGCGAGGCACAGTAATGCTTCAGCTCCATCTCGGCAGCTGCGGCAAGAGACAGACTCTTATACTGATAATGTAAACACATGCTGATACTGATACTGTAAACACGCGCCGATACGGTACACACACTTATACTGATACTGTAAACATACTGATACTGCACCCACACTTATACTGCTACTGTACACACACGCTGATACTGTACACTCTCCGATACTGATATTGTAAATGAATGCTGATACTGCTACTGCGCTCACACTGATACTGATACTGTACACACACTAACAATGATACACACACTAATCTGATACTAACACTGATAATACAAAGACACGCCGGTACCATGCCTACATTGATACCGTACAAACAGTAACACTGAAAAACACACTTGTCAAATACTGACATAGATAATACACACACACTGATACTGTACACACCAATACTGACACAGGTAACACACACACACAGTGTGATACCAGTAATCAGACACTGATATTATACACACACTAAATAGGCATAGACGTGACACAGACTCACAGAAGACACACACTCCTTGACAGCGATTATTTTAGCCGGAAGAGGGTAATGGTGTTAGTCCCACACCATCCTATAAACCCCTGTCTGCCCCCCAGCCATGTCATGGCGTGATGGATCCCAGTCCCACAAAGATGACCATCTCCACACAGATGGGGAGTCAAAGGCTGTGGGGGCCCTTAGGGAGAAACAGCATGAACCTGTCAGACCGGGGGGATCCTCATCCATCAGACAAGGGGGGTCCTCATCTGTCAGCCGGCTCAAATCCATCACAGAATTCGAACGGGAGCAGACAGACGGCTGTGGCCAGTGGTCCTTGATCGGCATTCTGAAAAGCCCCCCCCCCCCCACAAAACCACCACAAAATAAGATCAGTTTTAGACCTGTCATCTTCCCACATTGAGCTTAATCTACTTCACATCGCCTCTTTTTTTTTGAAGGGCCCAGACACCGTAGGGAAGCATCACCAAAACTGTCTGCGCCATGATATCAACGTGAT
>JAODLD010000042.1:1591998-1609386 GCA_026781065.1 Mormyrops boulengeri | reverse complement strand
ATGCACTGCAGAACATAAAGTTCAGAAAGCAGAAGTGTAAAGCGAGGCTTTTGTGTGTGATGTGGCCCCCGCACACTCCCCCGTCACTCCAAGCTCCCCTGGGGAGGGAGTCTGCGGGAGCCTGCAGGTGCACCAATTAGCAAGGGGAAAGAGGTCCATCCTGTCCTTTTCCACTCCACTGAGGACATATAATGGGAAAACTCTAGAGCTTGTTACTGGCCATTCTAACATGGAGGGAGACTGCTGAGGTTCTAAGAGTAGGGCAGGGTTGCTGTGGTTCTAAATGTAGGACAGAAACGCTGTGGTTCTAAGAGTAAGACAGGGTTGCTGTGGTTCTAAGCGTTTGTTGTGCTGACAGAAGCTTCCTCTTCTGGGAGGGGATAGGACAATCCAAGCAGGTAAAGATAGGCAGAATGACTCTGAAAGGGCAAATCCATCTACTAGACGGAAGACTTCTGTCTTCCAGGAGACAGAAGAGGGACAGGTGGATATGTTGTTACTTTTCCCTTCCAGAATCAAGACCAGCTAAGTTTGGGGTCCAGCCAGCAGAAACAAAGTCAGGAGCCATAATATCCTGTCAACATGCTAGCACCAGGAGACGCACCAGGCCAGCTGCACGGGCCTCACACTGGCCACAGGCTTTCCTCTTCAGCCTGGGCCCCCTGCTGGATGTTAGACTCCCAGGTGGTGGCTGTGGCTTCATCACCGGTGTCCTCTGCAGCTCTGTGGAGAATCAGAACCAGCTGTGTGACCTGAAGGTGACTGTTCAGATCGCAGGTGGGGTGCAGAGGATTGGATGCCATCAGGGGGACCAAAACCTCAAGGGAGAAAAGGCAGAAGGGGAACACGTGGCAAGCATCTTCACCAGGATGAGCATGATTTCTCACATACCTTCTGGCTCATCTTTGAGAACTGCGACCCTCAGCCTTCCTGCTGGTAACTGTAAGAAATCAGGCAAGATACGATAAGATTAACTTTATTTATCCCAGGGGGAAATTCTGATGCGCGCAGCAGTGAGGTGCATGAAGTGCAGATAAACATGCAATGAAAAACAAGACAAAGAGCACAAACAGTCTACACAGTGCAAGTGAATTTAATAAGTACACAAATAGAAAATCTGTAAAAAGAATATTATGGGAACAAATGCAAATTGACAGAAGGTAAAATGTGCGATTATATGTGCAAACGCACAGCTGCAGACATTTACTACAAAGGAAACAATAACCATGTGAGGAGGAGGCTTCCTGCACATCTGGCTCCCCAGATCTCGCCTCTGTGCTGTAGGGGACCGTATGTGTTCAACACCCGGTACATGTGAGTGTGTCTGTGCTGGGAGTATCACGTGGTGTCTACCACAGAGTGCGTGCTGTTTTTACTGCGAGAGCCATGGATTTCATTGCCAGCGCACAGAGTTTAAGCTGTGAGGTGAAAAGCCACAAGCAGGCCTGCCTTCTGAGACGGACTCTCCTTGTTTCTGCCCAGTCTCTGAATCGCTGCCGTCGCCACCATTGATCCGGCCTGGCCCGACTTCCAGTGGTACGCCCCCAGCTTCCTGTGTGAGGAGACACAGGACTACCGTGATGCGATGACAGAAAGCAACCTAACCCATGATCACAGGTACCCTGAAGCCACACCATCCAATATGGGCCAGCAGTAATTGACTCAAAAGGCAATGTGTGACTTGGGCTAAGCAAACAAAGCGACATACACACATGCACAGTCACAAACACATACAGTCCCAACTAGCAGAGCTTTCAGCATGATTCATAAAATAAGATCCGGAGTGAGCATTTCACATGCCGGGTGAAATAAACATGGGAGCAGGCATCCTCATTTCAGCATGTCTGTTATCGTTACGCCGGGCGGTACACTTTAGAACCTCGCTGTTCTCATGCTCAAAGCGATTACGGTGACTCCACCTGTCATGGTCGGATGGAGCTTTTTGACTGGAACAGGGGGGCTAGGAAGACTGCAGATTAGTCTGGCTTACATAAAACCCCCAACACAGGAACACACGCACGCGCGCACGCCTCCCTGGGCACTGTACCTCCAAAATGGCCAGAAATATTTTGGGAAAGCGGCGGGAGTAGGATCTCCTGGGCTGTGAACTGCCTGTCTAGGGTTTTTGGCCAGGAGAGGGCTGAGTGGTTATGGCCAGACAGTTAGGCCAGAGAGGACAGTGCCAGGACAAGAATTTCAACAACACAAAGGGTATGACATAGAAAGGTATAGTGGATCTATAACTTCAGTACTGCAGGTTTAATAGTTGGGGGGCTTTTCTGCAGCCCACATTGTCAGCATCGAAGCCCTGCACTGCTAAGTTTCATGCTACATTGAACAAAATCATAAACTAATGAACTATACAACAACAGTCAGTGAGAGTGCTCTGCACCAGCAAGGGGAGGGCGGGGTCAGGGGAGTCACATTCTTCAGAAGTACAGCATGGAGGGGCATCCATCTTACAGGATCTGGACACTGTTATCCGAGCCCCGCACAAAAGGAATGCCAAAGGAGAATTCCCAGGTACTTCTTCATCCTCTTATCTGCCAAAACACGGATTCTGTCACCTGTGAATTTCACTGTCAACACAGAAGCTGCATGTTTTACTTCCTGCAGGGTTTCCACGGCGATGCATCACAGCTGGGCGTGAAGCATGCCATATCTCACAGCTGAGGTCTCCTCTTCTGAGTTATGTGGTCATATATTAGGACACTGGA
This sequence comes from Mormyrops boulengeri, assembly GCA_026781065.1. Taxonomy (NCBI): domain Eukaryota; kingdom Metazoa; phylum Chordata; class Actinopteri; order Osteoglossiformes; family Mormyridae; genus Mormyrops; species Mormyrops boulengeri. The sequence goes on along the minus strand of JAODLD010000042.1, from coordinate 1,606,669 downwards.
TGCTTCCATAATTTACATGGCCAGTCAGAGGGGCAAATTCTTTATGTCATTAATGAAGTGACAGGAGTGATAAAGAACAGGAGCGTTATTAACTCCTGTGCTGTGCTGGTATTGAGAAACAACGATCTACCTCCTTTAATGCATTATTCTTCATTTGTGGGGGAAAATGACTAATGTACATATCACAGATGAGGGCCTGCTAACCTGGATTCTTCCAACCTGTAGTGTAATGTAAATTCAGTCACATAACCAGTTGAAGATTACCATCCCCTCTGCCTGAAGGTCACCCTTGACTAGTAACTAGGGCACTGTAAACAGGAAGTGCTGCTGTCGAGAGTAAACAAATACAGAATAACATTATGTGCCTTGACAGAAGGTGGTGAATGAAAGCAAAATATTTGGCCCATCAAATCCTCGTTCTCCATCCTTTCATTCTGTCTTCTCCCTCATGTCTCCTTTTACAGGCCCTTTCTTTCTTCCTCTGCCACCCCGCACTGTCACTCACCTCCTCTCCTCTTTCTCAGAGCTCATGGCCTGCCGCAGCTCCTGCAGACGCTCCTCCATGTCTCTGTTCTCCTGCTCCAGCTGCGAGGTCTCCAATCGCAGCTCTCTAGCACTTCTAGAATGGACAGGCAGGCTACTGTGTCAGAGCAGTCTCAGACAAACTCAGATGGCAACGTACACTCTCACTTCATAACCAACCCATCCATTAATTAAACAGAACTGAATGCGGCACATTTTTACAGTAAATTGTACAGTAAAGTAATTTTACAGGAGATCATCCATAAGGAATGAACATAGCAGGCTGTGTTTCAGCACGATTCAGTAAGTGGGATGGAAAGAACACACTTCATTTTAAAAATAATCTCTTAACTGAATAGCTTACTCTACAGGAAGCTATATTCTGCAGATACTCCTTACAATGTGAGACCTGGGACTGAAGAATATCTAGTGTATTTTTCACTGCAAGGTGTCTTTGATTCTAAGGAGTCTCAGACTAGAAATGGTACAAAAAACTACATATACACACCTGGCCTTTAACTTAAGCGAAGTGGGCTTGTTGGGAACCACCACAAAATTGCTTAAATTCATGGCTGATACCACTTTTACTGCCTATTGCAGTTAGTGTTGTTTTCAATTGGATTTCTTCTTCCCTGTAATGAAAGCACAATAAAAATCATTCATTACACCACCCATGAACACCAGATCCCATCATATCCGACAATAAAACCATCAAAATGTGTGTCTCACCAACAGCAGTATTCCTGGGATGACTGGCGAACCCCATGCGATGCTTAAACAGAGATAGGCTGCAAGTTTGCATCTAGATGTTATTCCTAATTTCTATATAGTATGAGGTATTCTATACACTTGTGTTTGCATTGCTTTTGTAATCTCGTAACAAGTTAAAATGCCTCATATCTTCATTTTGTGTTACCAACTCGATGGACACTAATGATTTACGTAAAAGTACCCCAAAACCCGGCGTTAGACACTAGCCCGGACACTGGACTAATCGCGAGTAATTCGTATGTAGCGGTCTTTCCGTTTTGTTGATTTCTTTTTACGGACAACACAGCTTCCCCCAGTAATCAACAAGCGTTTGGATGCGTGACGTCTTTGTGTACGCGCGTCTCCGTGGAAACGTCCGCATGAGAGAGACTACGTGGAAACGTCTCGCGAGAAATTCATGAAATAAACAGCTGGCAGCGCTGCGAGTCTTCCCTTAAAATAAACAGTAAAAGTTTATTATTAATTGATAGTACTAATTAATACTACTTTACAGACCTTTCGAAGTTAATCTGTTTACCTACCTACACTCCCTGATCCTACTCGTTCTGCCTGAACAATTGCAACGTTGATTGGAGCGACGAGACCCCTATTGGCTCCTCAATCACGGACAGCTGGAACTCTTTAATTAAAATTATTAGTGTTTAAATCAGAATTTGGATAGATGATGTTTTGATTATAGAGAGATAAAAAAAAATCTCATTAAGAGTGCCTGCGATGTCTAAATTAGCCATTATAGCAGCTTATGAGTCCGTTAGTTTGGAGCCGAATGTTTAGTGCGCGAGTGTAATCAGCGTGAGGCGGCGTCTCCGCGCTCTCCTTCGCGCGCGCCAGGAAGTGGCGGCACTCCTTATGATTTCATTTTTAATCACGGAGATCGCTAGAATAAAGGCTGCTCCCTGTGCTAAAGTAACTAATTAAAACCCTCAATGTGTTGCCCTCTAGCTGGTCGTGCCGTCCCCTTCATCACTATCTTCATCTTGATGAGGGTCATTATGGAGGACCGAGGAAGTAAGTAAACGTTTGAGAGGCACCCTCCTGTTATTATTATTATTATTATTTTTTAGGGTGGGTGATTGGGTAGGTTATCTCCTTGCAGGTACCCCCCCATGCTGAGGCAGTGTCTAGCTTTGAGCTCACTGTTCCCTATCCTTCATGGAGGCTGTGGGATACAGACCCCCAAGTCTGACTTGTTTTTTTTACCTGCTGCTTAACTTCCTGTGCATGAGCGACTGAGAAGCACAATCCCATTGGCTGATTCTAACCACAGCCAGCAGGGAGTTGCCCAGCCACGTAGCTGCATAAAAATAAGGGCCGAGTATCAGGAGAGAGACAGGGAGCGAGGGATGAGGGATGGAATGAGAGAGCGAGTGGAGCTGTGAAGCCTAATGAATGTAGTGATCCAGGCTAATTGTGGCCACAATGATTGTAGTGACACGGTAATAAGCGGAAGGGAAGATCAATGCTACAAGAAGATAGATGCAAGCGTTGACGCCACAAGCACCCCGGGAACAGGAGTTGGCGTGGTGACTGTGGGTACGCTCTGTATCTAGACAGGCGCTGTGTTTTTGTGCTGCGCTCACTGACCCTCCTTGTCAGAGATGAGGCAATCATTTCACCTGCTGGCTAATGCTAACCAGATTAGCTCACTGACATCATGCCACATGTGTCTGCTCTGGGCTGCAAGAGAGCAGCTGCTCTGTCATCACTCTCTTTTCCCTGCGTGCCATGGCACAAGCTGGGGTTGGAGCCCACATAGTGCCGGGGTCACTCACTGCACTTAACCCTGCCAGGCTGTGGGTCTAGCTGTGGGTCAGGGGAAGAACAAGGTCATGCCATAGAGAGCTGGCTAAGATGCCTTTGTGGTCAAACAGGCGGCGAGAAACAGAAGGCTGATTCTCTGAATTCACTGACAGAGCGAGTGAACCCATGACCTTGTGAGAGACCATCAGGACTGCCTCCATGGCAGCCAGTATTTCAGAAAGGGAGGGAGAGAGGGAGGAAGAGAGCAGAACCTGATACAGAATTCTGGCTGTGTGCCCAACACTTGAAAACAACTTCTAACCTTAATTCGTAAAAGTACAGATCAATTCAAGCCCAATGACTCCCACGGATTCCCAACAAATCACTTTGTGAGGCATCTAGGGAAGGTGTCCTAGAGCATCATCAGCACCCAAACCCTGGTCTTCCTCCCTGAGCACAGGATCTCACTGGCATCTTACCAAAATGCCTCGCCGCTGACCATATTTACGCCCTACAGACCATCAGCCATCAATGGCCCACACAAAAAGAAAGGAAGTTTGGTCTCCACTTCCTTTATTGAATTTTCAAAAGGCCTTTTGACTCTATTTGGTTCTACAGACTGCTACAAATTACTTCGTGGTTTGAGGGGTAAAGTACATGATGTTATTAAATCAGCGTACACAGAAAACAAGAAGAGTCACATGGAAATGGCGGATTTCAGTATAGAACAGTACCCCGTGGGGCATTGAATGAGACACGGGTCCCGTCTGGGTCCAGCATTGTTCAGTGTTTACATAATAGACAAACAGCCACAAGGTCTCACGCAGCCACTAAACATGGACAGTGGCAGAACTTGCAGCTGCTTCAGCTGTGTTGCCAGAGCCGGGGAGCTGAAAAACAGGCCAGATGCAGGTCAGCCCTCAAAACTCCCCACATGACGCACACCAGGTAGCTTTAGCCTGGCGACTGATTAATCCCACATCAGCAGGAAGGCTACACGAAGTAAATGTACAAATGAGAGTGTGACCCAAAATATCTGTAGAGAAGTGAGGGATTGATTCAGTCAGCATGGATGAACAGCCCAGGAGAAACATCTAGCAGATGTGGCTCCACCTGCAGTCAAGCCCCACTGACTGAGCCGGCCTAAATCCCCCCAAAACCCAGAGCTTAGTCCACAAGATCCAGCCAGCCAAGCCTAGGCCCGAATCGGCTATCAAAACCGAACCGAATGATAATCCACAACAAAAAACCCCATCTGCTACTTTGGGAGAAACACCAGGCAGTGAGCAGAAAATATGGATTGGCAGGGTAGCTCTTCTGTGTCAGGAACAAGCAAACCGGCAGAAGCAGATCTGACCGAGCACAGGCTGATCGTTCACGGCCTCTCCATGGTAACAGGCCAACAGAACCGGCTGCCTGGAGAGCAAATGGGGATGTAATTTCTGCAACTCTGTGAGAAGTATTCCCAGACAAAAGCAAAAATTCCCAATAAAATCAGCATGCTTCACTGGAATGCCCGAATCAGAGATTGTTAACCATCATTCTGGGCGGAGACACTCCTGTACTGTTCTGTCCTGTGCTGTGCTGTGCTGTGCTGTGCTGTGCTCGCTGCCTTTGATGATACATAATGAACCAGGGGACAACATGACATGGTTAATAAGAATATACAACTGTTTTTGAGATGTAGTTAGTTCAACTTCACTTCACAAAACTGCAGTTTTGTGTAATAGCATGAATCTTTTGTTGTTTATTTACTTAAGTTGTTGAATATATGTTTGAATTTACTACAAATGAGGTTGACCGGATCATCAAACAGTCAAGTAGGAGGCGAGGAGAAGGAGGAGAGTGCGATAGAGTGAGAGAAAGGACAAGCTGGGGCGGGGGATTATGAGTGCTGACAGACACGAGGTTGTCATCTGCTCGAGTGGACTGTAAAAGGTCTGATGCAGCCGCCTGCCAGACTGTCAGGCCACATTCATTCTCCAAGTCTCCCAGTAGCATGGGGGCAGGGCCACACCAGCAGGATTAGCATATATGCAAATGACAAGCCTTTGATCTCAGGTAAGCATGTTTGGGGCTCTGTATAGCCATCTATCCCATTAAAAGCCGAGAGCATGGGTGTGAGAGCTCAAGACGTCAACACCTCCCTGGTTACCTTGCATGTCACCAGAACTGCTCTTGCCTGCCATCTATAGACTGTCATAGGAAAGTGAATTGCTCACTGAGGCACTGTGGAGCTGTGGTTGTCCTCTGTCCTCACTCAGTATACTAATAGTTAAACTGATAATTATTTTACTACAACTTAAGTTTTGTTTTCCAGTTCACTGACACAATCTGTAGAACAATAGACCCCTATGTTCCCATGTTGGGGCGCCTTGGGATTTAAGCCCCTGCTCACCTGATAAGCGACTCTCCTGATCCCAGCGCTGAATGGAGATCGAGCTGGAAGCCACCCAGATGCCGCGTCTGTTTTTAGCGATAAGGAAGAAAATGGCCACCACACACCAATACATTGATGATTTTAAAGCATGGGGGGGAAAAAACGAGTACTGGTGTTTGGAGCAGGTGCGCATTCCTATTCTGCATGCCAAGCAGAGACCAGGTGTGCAAACCCCAACCCAGAACCATGGCATTGCTGAAATGTAATTCTGGCCTACAGGAATATCCAGGACCAGTGTGGCCCACTGTGGAAACACTCTTTGGTTCTTTTTGCCTGGTGAATCTGTTGATCTGCTTATTAAACAGTAACCCTGAATGACCGCAGAGTGAATCCTTGGGTTTTTTCCACGCACAGTTCACGCCTCAGTGCACTCGCAACATAACATCAACGTTTTTGTCTGCGTGGCACTTTTAGCACCCATCCGCAACAAACTATTCCCAAACACAAGATTAAACAATTTTAATTTCATGGAAGAACACACAAAGACCAAGAGATGGGGTGATAATCAACACTGGGATCGGTTTTATAGCAAAGCCAAGTCAAATGGGAGGTTCACCTCTGGTGGTGGGGGCTGGATGCACATGGACACCTGTCAAACCCAAAATGCTTATTTCTATTTCAGATCTCTGAAACTATCGGTCTTACATCCTCATTGGCTTCTTGCATTCCAGTACAGACCATGATACCAATCAATCCTTTAAAAACAGACCAAAATGTCTGCCCACACAACCTAATTTAGGTACTCAGCTTTCAGAAAAATAACAAGAGTCCACATCACCCAGGCAAGAACCTGTGCATCACAGGAGCGCTTGTTAAATGAGCTAAATCCGCATGGAATTTCACCTACGACATAAGCTAGATAATTAACTTCTTACCAATGTGTATGAAAAATTGGGTCAATTCTTGAATAGATTTGGACATGTAACATTAGTTTTCCTGGATGGAGATGGAAGAGACTGGATAGCCCACATGACTGAAGAATGAGATGGGTTCAATGCCAGGGGAATTTGACTGCAAGCACAAAGCCACCAGCAGAGTTTGCATGTTGCCTCAGGTGTGTTGTCTGGTAGTATTAGCCCAAAAGACCCAGCAGAGTGGCCCACTGAAGCAGGTACCTTTCTGAAAGGACCCCCCCCCCCCAAACATGGCTGGTAGATGCCTCAGATTTCATGCAGAAACCTGCTGGAGAGCTCTTGACTCAAGGCTCTCATCCTGCCATTCGACTCTTCCAACATCACTCTAATGAGGTCAAGGTGGAATACAACCAGGTATTTTTCAAAGGCTTCCCCTCATTATAAATCGAACACTTCTTCCAGCCACTCTCCAGCCAAGCCGGGCATTTGAATAAACCGTGCTCTGATGTGTTTCTTTGGTCATGCTTGCAGGGGGATTTACATATTTTCCATGGCAGGTGAAGAGATAGAGTGGACTGATGTGAATTAATACTGACAGGGACGTCCTAATCTCCCATAGACCAGGCTGGAGAGCCAGGATGGCAGTATGCATACCAAGCAGGAGGCCTGCCTGTGTTTTCCTGCCCCTCATTACCTGTACACCAGTTCTCCTGTAGATGATCTCAGATTCATGAGTAAAAAACACATATTTCCAAACATGCTGAAAGCTTGATCCATCATGCTTCTGTTTCGTCTAAGACTTACGTCTTTTGGAAGAATCTTTTCAGGCATGTAAACAATATTATGCCTCTTAAAAGGGTTCAGGGAGGTGTAAATCGCACACGTGTACAAACCTGACACATTGATGGATCTGGTCGATCGTTCCATTATTATTGTGGGCATCTTTCCTTTGGAGAACTTGTGCCAAACCTCATAAAGTTGCCATCATCGAGTAGAAGAGACACCTGCCAAAAAAGATCTAAGCATTTTCAGGTCCGCTGCCTGATGGTATTTGAATTCACGGAAGATGAAAGATGTTCCAGAGAGAAGACTCAAAAACAATTGCTCTGACAGATGTTTTCCTAGAGTAGAGTCCACAAGGACACATGGCCGGTGTTGGAGAAGAATGTAGACACATTTTCAGCACCCAGTTACAAACGGATAAATAGACGTCACAGCCAGCATAAAAATGAATTTACAGCAAACACAAAGCACATTTCGCTGTTTCCCATCAATCCCAACTTAGCAGAGAGAGAATGACCCTGGAGCTGAGCTGTCATTCAAGGACTGCAGAATAATTCAAGGAGAAAATAAAAAGGGTTAAACTTGTTGGATCGACATCACATTTAAATTTATAACAAAACACATACAAACAGCTTCAGGAAGTTGAGCACCACCATGCATACTAATGCCGGCTGAAGGATAGGTGAACACTGTGGCAATGAGCAACCAGACCTGCTTCCTGGCGTTTGATAAGGTCACGCATGACGTACTTGGTTTGGTGCTCAATCTGTTTTCAAAAACGAACAAATGGCTGTAATTCCTGCCCGCTGGCCGCACTGGAGAGAGGAGATGTTTATTGGTCATCAACATTTTATTAAAAAGGCTTGAGTGCAAAGTATAGTTATTATTCCTTTTAAGTGACATTTGAGGACAAATTTAATAAGATCTGGTCTTTTCTCTATGCTTTAACTGTAAAAAAATCCCAATTATACCCCTTTTGACCATGTGACACACTGCCTCCTGCTGCTGCCAGTGTGAAACATAAAAATGACCACAAATGAATCTAGTGTTTAGGTCCTGATTACAGTCTCAGGAGAGAAAAGGGGTCTCTCTGCCCCACAACCCAACCATAATGACTTGATCTGCCTCTCCCAACCTGCCAGAAAAGGGTCTGCAATCCAAGCAGCAGAGGGCCGGATCTCGGGCTTCATTACTCGGGTAATTAGCTGCTAACTTCTCTAAAAATGGGTCCCAGCAGGATCCTGCCCGGCTGCAATAATCACTTTGAACTGACACAAAGGAAGAGAAAAATGAAGGGAACTATCAATAGAAAATGTAAAAATAAGATAATATGACTAAATCATCCATAAAATTACAATTAAGAGCTTGAGTTTCGGTGCCGGGATGGGCCGGTGCTTTTGCGATCAACGAGCAGGGCCTGCATGCCGCAGTGCGGATGTGAGGGTGCGCCTCCACCCTCGTTTAACTATGTTTTGGGTTTCGGCAGCTGCATGAAGACAAAGGGGGGGGGGGGGTCTCAGGCCCAGATCCACACACCCCACCGCAGACCGGCCTGGGGGGGGCAGCCCATCCTCAGCTTCCTCCTTGTCCTGTCGCTGGATGTGAAGGCAGCCAAGCTCCAGATTCCAAATTCCAGAACACCCCATGGGAACAGGAGACCTCAGTTTCTAGATCTGCTTCTCCACATCTACCCTCCATCATTCATAGCTATTCCACTTACAGCCCCCCTACCCCATACACAATATGGGCTAAAATTCAATTTACCAATGTTCACATCCTCTAAATTGCCCAAGAATGAAATGCTTATTGGTAATAATACTACTACTAATACTCCTTATCTTATCTGCTGAGGAGAAAGACCAGTCGTGCATTAAAATAATATCCTTGATGCTGTACCAGTGTCATGACAACCTAAACCACTATTTAGTGAGTGTAGCCAGGGACAAGCTGGATCTTGAGTCTAATTGCTGGGAACATCCCACATTAGTCTCTGTATCTGTAATAAATCCATCTCTCAGACACAAGTTAAGTGACATTCGAATTGGATAATTATATTCTTATTTTTATTAAGGAGAGCAGACAGCTACAGTAGGACATAAGGTCTCCAAGTTGAATTTTTCTCATGCTCTTGAACTCAGAATTAACTTCTGTTAGTCTCTTAGCCGTGCGGTGGCGGTCTAGATACATTATTAACTGACCCCGACCAGTTTGGTCACTTAGCTTCCCATCGCCAAGTTAACAATCGGAGAGGGTCAAGCTCGGGGCAGGAAATGGACGGGCAGATAATGAGAGCGTAACAGGATTCCGAAGCTTGCGGCCGAAGGTGAGTGCATAGCTGCTGCCCACCTTGCAGTGAACTCCCACACTGCGCCGGAAGGTGAGCAGCCCGCCGTTGGTGTGTGCTGCCTGGTCTGGGGGCTGGCGGGGTCTCACAAACATGCACATGCATCACCATGCATACACACATTTACAAGAGCAGCTCTGACTTCAACAGACTTTTCTCTACATATACATTGTTTTCATTACAAGAACAATGCACAGATCCTGGTTATGATTTAATAATTGAGCTGTTAAAAATAGGAATGGGGCAGCAGGGTGGACCTGTAATTAGCATCGTTGCATCATACCTCTGGGACCAGGGTTCAAGTCTCCACCCTGACTCTAAGCGTATGGAGTCTGTCTGTTCTCTTCGTGTCATTATGGGGTTTCCCTTGGGTACTCTGGTTTCCCCACACAGTCCAAAAAATTTGAGGTGAATTGGAGTTCTCAAACTGTGTGTGTAAATGGTGTGTTTGCCTTGCACCCATAGGCTTTGGAACCCTGCGTAGGCCATGCAGGGATGGAAAATAGATGGATAATAATAGTTGTCAAAATTATTATTGGTTTCAGTTCTTCTTCAAGTCTCATTTTCCAGCCTGTAGCATCAGGTTTTGTTTGTGCTACAAAGGGGAAGCGTGTATCTCCGCAATGAAGAACCAGCAAGCGAGACCGTAAACAAAAACACAGGCGTGACATTTTCTTGCGGCGGGGAAAATAATCACAGAGACACTGATAAAACGGGGAAGCAGGCCGGATGTGATTCCGGCGTGATGAGTAGTGCCTGGGTGTCATCCCAATGACGTTTCATTGCCCGTCTCAATAGGTACCGTCAAGCACAGCAAAGCAATGACTTGTATTTTTGCTTTTTAAATGCATCTGTAATTGATCGATTCCTGTTTTCTATGAGACTAACTTCATTTGGGCCGCAGTAATATTGTTTTGCGGCTACATTTACACACAGACAAATAGCACGAATGTGCTGTGAATAGGAGTAGTAGCAAAAAGAATGCTTGTTTAAGCATGTAACTCAATTTGAAATGCTAATGCTACCTTGGGCCATGGGCCATATTACAACACTCCCTGTTTCTGGCAATTTACTTTTGGAGTTCAGAGCAGAGGAGCCTCCAACACTAATATTATACACTATGAATAAAATTAATTGTGAATGTTGACTAAAATTATTTCTGTGGCTCATCTGAATTTCAGATTGAATTCAGAATGCCGTGCCCCTTTAAATTCAAGCACTTCTCATAGACGTGGTCCTCATGGATAAATTCTGAAGTCATCGTGATCATGTGACAAGTCAGCTGACAGGAAGCTCCTGTCTGCATTCCTGGCTTTAAGTGCCCGGGCAAAGGCTCATTGGATAGATGGGACCACTCTAGGTACTGGGTGAAGGTGGATTTCTTTGTTGGAGCCCACCGCAGAGATGAGGCCGAAAAGCAGCTGGTCACCGTTCACTGAAGCCTGAAGAAAGGTCAGGACTGCTTTTGGAAAGCCGCAGAGAGACACAGGCAGGGAAGGCATTCAGGTCATGGCTGAGAAATGGCGTGATGCAGAGTGGCCAAGACCTTGGGCAGAGGAGCCTGAGATCTTTATTGCTCCCCGGCAGAGGAAAAGACAACTGAGATATTTACTAGGGAACCACAGAATTTTACAGCTGACCCCCTGAAAGACACACTTGAAATATTTATTGAGGAGCAGTAGGAACAAAGAATAATATTTAATAAAGAGGGAAAAAGAGAGGAACTGTGGTATAATGAAAGCAGCTACAAGGTCTGGAAATGCCCTGGCTTTGCGTAGAGGGACAGAGCACACACAATAACGATTTCCCACCTTTTCATTATATCAAGGATGTTCTGAATGTCAACTGTCAGTAAGATTCATTACAACTTTTACACATTTTCAGACCATAATTTCCTTTGCCTTTCAGCACAATATTTAAATGAATGGCAAACAAGACAGACAATAATAATAGAATGGGAAGAGAGTGAGACAACCTGGAAATATCGAGACTCTAGGAGAGGAGGCACACAATAATTATCATTATCGTTTCGTTAAATAAAGGACGGCTTGAAAGTCAACTTTCCATCAACTTCATTAAGAATTTCAGATATCATTTCTAGAGAATCGTTTGCTTTCCCGTTTCCCTTTCAGTACCAACAAATGAACGACAAACAAGACCAAACAATATCCAGCTCTTCTCGCTTTTAAAACTTCAGCAACAGCCCAGCTTGCTATGAGCACAAAACACCAATTTATTAGTTATGAGCCAGAATAAGAACAGGTTTGTTCTTGAGCAACTGCACACGAGCCATCATAATTACCACGAATTTATGTAAAAACATCGACTTCCCACCCTGCTCCTCTCACTGTCTGAAACCTTAATTCTGCTGGGGGGCACCGTTACTTCCCAAACCAGGGAGAGCCACTCTCCGTCTCACGGCAGTCGTTTAAAAGCTCCACAGCTGTAGAGCACAGGCACTACATCCGGGTCCATCGCTAATTCCGTCTCCCCGGCAACCGACCCCGGAGTGGAGACTCAGGGCTTGCTGATGATGTTATTCATGGTGTCTGCGGCAAACGGCTTCCCTAATTAAAATTTATGGCGCTCTCCGCCCGCTGTCCTCAGCCCATCACTCCAGCCGGAAAAAACTCCAGATTCTCCTCTTCTGCACGGCAGACCGGAAACTTTCCGTGGAGTTGGGAAGTGGGCCATGTCAGAGTCTTAGAGAATTGTGCATTTTTCTAAATCTCCTCCTTAAATAACAGCTCTACTGCCTTGGAATCAGCCATCCTGCTTTTTCCCAGAGGTGGGGAAGATTGCACCCTCCATCACCGTCTGGACAGTAAATGACCTCGTCCTGGGATAGAGCGTAAATCAGCCATTAACTGACAGGTAAATACAAAAAAAAACCCTTGGGACTGCAGGTGCACTTGCGGCTAAGTGATCCTCACACTGTTCCTGAAGCGGGAACTGGTAACGACCGCCCCAGACTGGCGGCAGACGGATGAAGGGATGCCTTTGCCCCGGCGGAAAGAGAAGCAAGCACAGCCGCACTTGGCCTGTCCGTGAAACGTTTTAGTTTTAAACTGAAACGGGGCAGAGATCACCACCTGTTCTGTGTGGCTGCTACTCGACAAGCCAGCAGTATCTCTCTGTGCACGAAATGCGTCAGACAGCATTTCCCGCAGGGGAAATGGGACCTGGACATCCGTATGTCTGACAGTCCCGTTCCTGACCAGACAACTCCAATCCAGACACAGAAGCACCAATCCAAACACATAACTGTTAACTTTGCCTGGATCTCTCACACACGCGCACACACACACACACACACACACACACACACACACACGCACACACGCACACACGCACACACGCACAGCAGTGGTGTTCACGACAACTCAAACCACACATTTGTATGGGGCCCCCTGTTGGCCACAAACAGTCACAATCATCTGACTCTACTCGCTACCTATTTATTTAGTTTTTTAATCATCTGAGGGGGGCAAAGTGACTTTTTTTTGGTGGGTCCGCGGAAACAACAAACCCACCTTTGCACACACACATGGAGTGCTTCCAAGATATTTATTAAAACTAGACTTGCAACTAAAAAGCTGTATTGATGTCCTGTTTCATTTCTCTTTTATTTGGTACCATTTACAGGCAGTTTACAGTGTTTGGAAAGGGTTACTACGCAGTTTGACCGGTCAATCAAAGCGATCTAAAGAGGAAAGGACACATGATGGCATGGATAAATAAACACGGATGAATTCATCGGTTCTCCTCCCTGCAAGGAGGTTCAGGTGATGGATCCATTTACGCAACTGTGTGAGTGCTTTTCTTCAATGGACCTATTACACTGCAGAGATCAGGGCTTTGGGTTTCTGTGTGTTAGGAAAAAAAAATTATAGAAAGAAACATACACAAGACCGCAGATTCTCATAATGATATTTGGTGCTTTCAAACAAGTAGATAAATATCACCCCCTGCTGGCTGGTATTTAAAATTAAGATTTGTCTTTTTTTTTTGTTTTGGCCCTTAGATTAATGACATCTTATTCACAGATGAACCACTTAGTCTCGTAGATGTATGGGAATTCAGGGATGGGCATGGAGGCCTTTTACTCACCCCCTGCTGACAGGTGTATTAGTGTCACGTATCTCACACTGATCAAGACCGTGCCTGAAGTTCCTCCTTGTTCTGGGGGAGGTTCCCATCCCCGCGTCCAGCTCCAGGATTTCGTTGTCATCAGAACGGGCCTTCGCTACTGACAAAGGATACGATTCAGCATGACTCGACAGAACCCGTAAGAGATAAAGGTAGCCACATCACACCGACACATCATGGCCTGGTGGCTCATGGGAAACTGTCACTGTGACATACTGTCCACCGTGGTGGGAGGGGGGCCTGGTGTCAGGAGTGAGCATTCCCATTTCGTCCCAAAGGACTGCTGGGGGTTGGTCACAAAGTCTGGCTTCAGGAATCCCTCTACTGGGGCCAGCTTGTATAAGTGCAGACTGCTGAATGTGCCTGGGTGCACCAAGGGAGGGGGGGGGGGGGGGTGACACTGAGGACCGACCAACAAGGCTACACAAGCAATTTTGATCCATGACCTGCACCATGATGCATTAATTTCTGCTGCCAGTGGCCTGTTACTATGTGAGATTAAACTGGCTTGGGTCTCACCACCACACTTTGGAGTCTCCTCATAGTTCTGGCTCTCATTTTCTATCGGCCTCCTTCTTTCTTTGTAGCTGCTCCCCAGGATGGAGCTCGTCCAGGTAGTCCTGAGCACGAGGAGTACAGGGAGTGATGCACAGAGAGAAAGGCAGGCTGCTACAGAGAGAAAAAGCCAAACTGCCACACAGAGATACAAATAGAGGCTGCTGCACAGAGATAAAGAGAAAGAGAGGCACAGAGAGAGTGACAGGCTGCTGCACAGAGATACAGAGAGAGGCTGGCTACTGCACAGAGACACAAAGAGAGAGAGGCAGGCTGCTGTACCGAGATACAGCGAAAGAGTGGCAGAGAGAGAGTGGCAGGATGTACAGATAGGGGCAAGCTGCTGAGCAGAGATGTATAGAGGGGCAGGCAGCTCCACAGATATAGACAGATAGGGGCAAGCTGCTGCACAAAGAGAGTGGTAGACTGCCGCACACAGAGGCACAGAGAGTGGCAGACTGCTGCACAGAGAGAGCGGCAGCCTGCTGCACAAAGAGGCATACAGAGAGGCAG